>JALDQA010000011.1:0-210000 GCA_023634325.1 Cladosporium cucumerinum | reverse complement strand
TTGGGTGTTGGGTGTTGGGTGTTGGGTGCGAGGCAGGGTCGCCCCCGGGTCCAACGCTTAAAAGGGCGTTGGGTCGCTCTCTCGCCGCCTGTTTCGCGCCGCCCTGGCTGGTGCACCTCCCCCCGGCCTCGCCGCCGCCGCCCCCAAAGGGGAGGGGACGAGAGCCCCGAGCCGCCGCCTACCCCCTAAACACCCCGCGGGGTCCCGACGGAGTCCCAACACCCCCTATACAAGAAGACACCGCGAAGCGGAAGAAAAAATTTGGGCGTTGGGTGTTCAGTATTGGGCGTTGGGTGTTTACGGATTTGGGCGTTAACACTGTGCCTGCCTTCACCCTTCGGGTTCGGGTTGGGGTTTGCGACACCCTCGGGTGTCTCCGCACTTTGCCGCGCCGCTCCTGTACCCGCTCGCTCCTCATTGGCTGTTTCTGACTTCACTCCATCTCTGGCTGTTCTGCTGTTTGCTGCATGCTTTCACTTGCTTTCACTGTTTGCGCCATGTTTGCTACTGGCGTTGTTGCCTAGGATTGCTGCCTTGCTGTTCGCATCTGGAGTGCCTGACGCTCGTCTATATCAGCTGCGCTTCGCCTCCCTTTGCACCTTCCCTTCTTTTCTCTTTAGCTAGCTTGTCTTGTATTCAAAGGCTCTCTTTGGTTCGCTCCTCTGTGCCAGTTCTCATACTGCTCTGTCTCTCTGATCCACTCGCTTTGAGCCCCTGACATTACCAGCTAGCTCCAAAACACCACAAAAATTCTTTGAACCAACCCCTCTTACTACAACTCGCGACACTTCCGGAATCATGGTTCAACCTTCTACTGCCAGCTCGGCTGCGCCGCGCAGTCGCGCCCCTTCTCCTACCAAGCAGCCGACTGCTGAGCCTCTCGCTTCGCAGTTTGGCGGCATGACTCTCGAGGATTCCGACTTCAACCCTGAAGACATTAGTCACCGCTCTTCAGATCTTCAACCTCCCTCTGAATCCGAGTCGAACGTCACTGCCCACCAGCACCTCGGTGGTAATGTAACCATCGAGCAGTCCCTCCTCGACTCGGTTAGCGCCGACCCTCTTGGCCTTCTTTCGAATATCATTACTTCCTACAGGAACCATATTGCGACCGAGAACACTCGTGACTCCAAGCCAAAGAAGTCTCGCGCTTTGGCTACACCTGAGAAGTTCTCCGGTTCTCGCAAGGACCTCGACGCCTTCGTCTTCAGCTGCCAGCAGGTCCTTCAGGCAAACCATGACCACTTCGACTCGGCCCTCGCCCAAACCGCCTGGGTTTCTTCCCTTCTTACCGGATCTGCTGCGGAGACTATCCGCGCCTACTCGGACCACTCTGGCTCCCTCGCGTTTGCCACTCCCCAGGACCTCTTCACTGCCCTCCGCCTCAACTTCGGCGACCCAGACGAAGAGGGTTCTGCTCGTACAAAGATCCTCTCCCTCCGTCAGGCAAACCGCGACTTCTCCACTTACGTTGCCGAGTTTCAGCTCTACGCTCGCCGCTCTCACTACGACGAGAGCGTCCTCAAGGACCACCTGCTTCGCGGTCTGTCCGTGGAGATGCATCATACCTTGGTCAATGTCCACTATGAACCCATGTCCTATGTCGAGTTGATTCAAACTCTTCAGATGATTGACTCTCGTCGCCGCCGCTTCCACACGGAGGCCACTCGTACAACTTCAAAGAAGGCCTCTGCTACTTCTTCCGGCGACTCCACCTCGACCCCTTCTGACGCTACGACTCCAGCTACTTCTCAGTCGAACTCCAAGACCTCCAAGGGTTCCCGCAAGCTCTCTGAGGAGGAGCGCGCCTGCCGTGCTCGTAAAGACGCTTGTTTCTACTGCAGATCGAACGAACACTGCAAGCCGGAATTTCCTCTCCTCGCCAAGAAGGAAGCCGCTAAGGCCGCTAAGTCTTCTACCAACATCTCGGCTGTTGCCTCAGCCCTGCCGACCGAACACGAGCACGAGCACGATCACGCAGAGTCGGGGGAATCCAAGGCCTCCCAGTAAGTCGCCTGGGAAGCCAATCACAGGGACAGCCATGCATTGCTACAATTCAGAATTTCACTAGTCCTCTTCCAGGGCGCTTGCCTCAGTTTTTAGTACCAGCAACGGTTTCAGCTAATTCCGGTATTAAACTTCAGCGCCCTGTATTTGTTGACTCTGGTAGTTCTAAACTTTGTTTCATTGACCCTTCCCTTGCGCATGAACTTCACTCTCCACTCAAGAAACTCCGCTCTCCCCTTCCGCTCTCGGACTTCACCAGTCGCCCTGCGGACTCGTGTATCGAGTCGACTACCGATATCACTCTGGACATCAGTTCGCATATTGAATCGATCGCTTGTTACGTTCTCCCCCTCGCAGAAGGACGACCACTTCTCCTCGGACTCCCTTGGCTACGTTTGCATTCTCCAAAGATTGATTGGCATTCAGACACTCTCTGTTTCAACTCTGCTTTTTGCCAGTCAAATCACGCTCTTGCCTGATCCCTCGCGGTTTCTACGCCAGCGACCTCTGCTCTCCTCGCGGCTGCTATGCCAGCGAGCTCTGATTCTCTTGCAGCTGCTATGCCGGCGAGCTCTGATTCCGCTACCTCGACTTTGATATCTTCTCCTCCGGCTCTCGCCCCGGACTCAGTTCTAGCTATAACGGAAGATGATATTCACTTCATTTCCAGTGCTGCATATAACATGATGGCTCGCAAGTATCCAGCGACCGTTTGTGCAGTTACTCTTGCCGACCTCGATCGAGCACTCGCCCCCGAAGAAGTCGTGGATCCTCTTCCTCTAATCCCAGAAGAGTTCCGCGATTTTGCTGATGTTTTCTCTCGGAAGGATTCCGAAACACTACCTCCACACCGCGAGGGTGTTAACTGTACTATCCTGCTACAGGATGGTGCGCTGATGCTGCAGGCTCGCCCTCGGCTAATGGGCCACTACGACCTCAAGTTCCTTCAGGCATATTTGGACAAACACATGTCACAAGGATGGATCCGCGAGAGTAAGTCACCCTTTGCCTCTCCAGTTCTACTTGTTAAACATCCTACTGGCGGTGTTCGGCTTTGTATCGACTACTGTGGACTGAACGCTGCATCGATCCGGAACCGTTAACCAATTCCTTTGATTGAAGAGATGCTACAACGCCTCACCCGCGCCAAGTACTTTACCAAGTTCGATGTTATTGCTGCTTTCAATCGAATTCGAATGACTCCTGGCGAGAAGCAGAAGACTGCTTTTACCTGCCGTTTTGGTCTGTTCGAATACACAGTGATGCTGTTCGGCTTCTGCAATGCTCCTTCTATTTGGCAATTGTTCATCAACAAGATTCTAGATGGAATTCTGGACCAGTACGCTACTGCTTACCTTGACGACATCCTAGTGTTCAGTGAATCATATTCCGCTTATCGATGCCATATCCGCGAAGTCCTCTAGCGATGCCAGGAGGCAGGCATTCAGCTGAATATAAAGAAATCCGAGTCCTACTGCGAGAACGTTAAGTACCTAGGTACGTTCGTTGGGCAGGAGGGAGTCCGAATGGATCCTGTCGAGCTCGAAACAATCACCTCTTGGGATACTCTAGGGCACAAGAAGCAAGTACAGAGTTTCCTTAGATTCGCAAACTACTACTAGCGATTTATCTGCAACTATTCGCACATCGCTCGCCTGCTTACCAAACTCACTAGGAAGGATGTCCCATTCGCCTAGTCTGCTACTAAACAATCTGCATTCGACGAAATCAAGTCTCGTTTTCTCTCTGCTCTAATCCTTTAGATCTACGACTTTGAAAAACCATCCCTTATAGAAGTCGATGCCTCCGATGGTGCAATCGGTGGCGCACTTTTCTAGCCTAGTCCTGACGATCGTCAGATGCTAGTAGCTTACTTCTCTAACAAGCTGACCCCCACTAAATACAATTATGAGATTTACGACAAGGAACTCCTTACTATTGTTCGAGGCTTCGAGCAATAGGCACTGGAACTAGAGGGAGAACCCTGCACGACTACAGTCCGTATAGATCGCAAGAATCTTAGTACTTCTTTACTCAACGAACTCTTAGCTGCCGACAAATGCAGAGCGCCGAATTCCTCTCGCGTTTCCGTTTCGAACTAGAGGTGATCAAGGGAACTTTGAATGTACGAGCTGATACTCTCTCCCGACGTCCTGGCAATGAGCCAATCCATATAGGCGAGGGGGAGGCATACTAACAGCGCGTTCTATTCGTCCCTGCAACTCAAGCCCTGCCAAATGTCTCTGCTAAAAACCGCAAATCTGATGATCCAACTCGGGAGTCAACTCCAGACGATCGATTGCCTTCGCCTCAGACCTATAACCTTTTCACACGATGCTGCCAGGCGTCCTTCCACGACTCGGACCCGGAATCGGATCCTGACGATGATCCGGATAACGATTCGGGCAATAACGACTCCGACACCGACAGGGATGAGCCACTCTTCCACGATGATCCGGATCTATTTGACCCTCTCTATCGAGTTATTGTTGCCACTTCACTCCACGACGAGGCTCAGGGCCTACTTGCTGCGATCCGGGATGGATCTCAACAGTACAGTCGCTTTACGCTTTCCGATTGTACAATCGATGATTCTAATGCAACTCCGATCATTCGTGTACAGTCTAAAATCTTCTTCCCTGATTATGAACACCTTCGGACAGAGATTCTTCACTCCTTGCACGATATACTGCAGTTCTCGCATCCGGGACGTGCAAAGCTATATAGCCTGTTATGCCGCGAATACTTTTGGCCTCGTGCCGAAGCCGACTGTGCTCGTTTCATCCGTGACTGTCAGACGTGCTAATGTATTAAGGTCCCTCGGGATCGATACAATAAATTTAGACTCTTACTCCCCTTGCCGATTCTAGCTCGCTACTGGCAACACATCTCTATGGATTTCATTACCGATTTGCTGCCTAGCCGGATAACCTTAGGGGTTCTAGCCCGGAACATTTTCGTAGTGGTAGATCGCTCAAGCAAGTATACTCATGTGATCCCTTGCGCAGAGATTGACGCGTGTACGACTGCAGGATTGTTCTACGATACTATCTGGCGCTAGCACAGCTTTTCGGAATCTATTGTTTCTGATTGTGGTTCTGCTTTCGTCTCACGTTTCTAGCGATTCCTCTGCTCCTAACTGAAGATCAAGGTTCGATTATCGACTGCCTTCTATCCGGAAACTGACAGTCAAACCGAGATCCGCAACTCTGGTATTGAGGTGACTCTACGCGCATTCTGTAATGATCATCGCTCTGATTGGGCCCTCTGGACTGCTGCTGCTGAGTTTGCTATCAACAATAGTGACTCTAAAACCACCCGTATCTCTGCGTTCTTCGCGAACTCTGGTCAGCACCCACGGATTGGTATAGAACCTAGCCGACCGACGGCTGCTGGGTAATATGGTTTGGTTGAGTACTAAGAACGTCAACATCGTCGGAACTGCTAAGAAACTGGACCGGCGACGGGTCGGTCCATTCTTAGTGGAGAATCGTATTGGACCTCGTTCATACTGGCTCACCTTGCCAGATGATATGCAAATCCATCCAGTTTTCTATGCCAATCTCTTATGTCCAGCGGCTCTCGACCCCCTATCAGGACAGATCTCTCTCGACCCCCCTGGTCTTCCGCTAGCTCTCCAACCTGATCAGGAATCCCTTAGCCCGGAATCTCAAACTGGAGATGGGTTTGATCAACAGGCTGATCCCGACCTTGAGCCATTCGCTATCGCCCCCTCCCCTCAGCATCCTTCTCAATCCCAGTCCTCTGCTCTGGTCGATACTCTAGATACTCCTATCTCTTCTCAGCCCCTTCAGCGCCCATAGACGGCATACGAAGACGAGCTGATTGGGACCTCTCACATGAATGGTTTGAATGCTACTGAGATCATTGACTAGTGGGGTTTGGACTGTTCTGCTTCTGCTGTTCGATCACGTTTGCATTTGCTTCGCCAGTCTGGACGTCTCGCGGAGCTCGACCTTTAAGAAGGGGGTATTGTCACAGTTAGACTGTGACTGCCTTCACCCTTCGGGTTCGGGTTGTGGTTCGCCCCGCTCCTGTACCCGCTCGCTCCTCATTGGCTAGTTCTGCAAGTCTAAAGGTTTTGCCAACTACTACTGCCACGGGGTGGCATTAAATCTGATACTTGGCATGCTTCAGCGGTCTCTTAAATACTGCTGTTTGGAGTGGGGCGAGTTCAGAAGGACAACAACCTCCGGATTAGCAGTATATCAGTTTTACAGCATGCGTTTGTTATTTCTTTAGTTGATGCGTTCTGCAAACCAAAACACGGAAGTCAGATAGACACAAATGATGAGAGAAGTCACCAAACACTGCTGCCCTACTGCTAAGAACTAGCCCCTCAGGATTCCCACAGATATACTGGAACTAACACACCTCGAGATCAGTCATATGTAGGATCAGAGGGTCTGCCCTCCTACACTACCAGCAGTTTATCCGCGACTACTCACACATTGCTCGGCCGCTCACTAAACTCACAGGGAAGGATGTTCCTTTTTCGTGGTCCTCGGCAGAGCAATCGGCTTTTGAAGACATCAAGTCTCGGTTCCTTTCAGCCCCCATTCTCGAGATTTACGATTTTGAAACCCCATCTCTTATGGAGGCGGATGCCTCTGATGGCGCAATCGATGGAGCACTTTTCCAGCCTGGTTCCGACGACCGCTAGATGCCAGGGTATACGTATAGTTACTATTATAGACTTAATATAGTAAGACTAATCAGGTATATCATTAGGGATAGTAGATCTAAGGTTAAGGAGATAGGGGTATATAGTATAAGTTAATACATAGAGGTCTTATAATAGTTATAGATAACGTCACTGTACCGGAAGCGGAACAGTACTAGAAGCGCAACACACTGGGTATATCTCATACTGATGCGCGATGTTTTAATCACGTACTGCGTAGTGTTCCTGTCAAATGTCTCGGCCCAAAAGCGGCAGTACACGGAGAGATTTCGGGAATGAGCAGGAGGATTCAGGGGGAAATGAGCCTTACAATAACCCCCAATTCTGCAGTACTGAGAAAATCAAGCGATTGTCAATTACCTTGTCACCCTGTGCCCCTCAAGATTCAACAATTCCGCTTCTAGTACAGTGACGTTATATACAAAGTTATACTAGGTCTAAAGCTAGGTCTTAGCTTAGTAGCTTAGCTATAGCTCGACTATAGCTCACGTATGAAATTACGCTAGGTCTAAAGCTATATCTTAGCCCGGTACCTCAGCTATAGTTCGACTAAAGCTTAACGTGGCTCGAAGTAGAATACCTAGGAACAGCAGCTCAGGTATTCCTTTTTCGTGACGCACGTACTCAAGTTGATGACGCTTCTATCTTTGACCCCAAGATATCACAGACGAAAGACCAGTGAACATGCATCGGAACAGCATCACTTCATTGTGACCAATTTACGAGACTGCATTTTAGATGCTCTATCCCTCGCTCTGATTCAAGCCTACCAGCCCGTGGCGTTGTACGAGTGGGCCGAAGGACGCACGTATTCGGCAAGGATATATGTGGGTATCGCAATACGCATGCTGTAGTCGCTGTTGGCAACGAAGCATCAGGCGTATGTCAACTTCCCCCAAACCAGTGAGATCACCCAAGTCGAATGCCGAACGTGTTGGTCCTGCGCCTTGCTCGAGAAGCTGGTCAGGAACGACAATGCTATGTGAGCCAGTCCCGCCGTTTCCCATGAGC
Source organism: Cladosporium cucumerinum (assembly GCA_023634325.1). Lineage (NCBI taxonomy): Eukaryota > Fungi > Ascomycota > Dothideomycetes > Cladosporiales > Cladosporiaceae > Cladosporium > Cladosporium cucumerinum. Next base: position 202,277 of record JALDQA010000011.1, on the reverse strand, counting down.
GACGATGACTTCCTTCTAGGCCCAATCTCGGCTTCAGCATATCCAGACCGCATTTTCGCAAATCGCGGAGATGGCGATTTTGCGCTGCTATGCAGCTCGGAACTGCAGAAGCCTGTGTTCATGCATATGCCCGCGCTGGGTCTGACAATATGATCAAGGATCCACCATTGGGTCGCCCTGGGCGGCCGCAAGCAGCCTGGGATAGTGGAATCCGCCAACAGTCCGTGGAAACCGACCTCGCAATGGGCGATGATGAGGGAGTAGTTGCAGCTATGGAGAGATGCACACCATCCATGCCACAAGTTTCCCGAGACTCCGATCATGGCGCATATTTATCTGCACCAGGCTGCGTCCGTGATTCATTCAAATTCCCCTCATGAGCCGTCCCTCTTCTACCGGCTGAGAGCAAGAGCCAGAGGCGCTGCTGTGCGAGAACATGGAAGATTTGCGGCGCTTCAGCGAACTGTGGAAGATGGGTCGCGGGCTGCTGGAAGCGGTCGGTGTGGTGCGCAACGTGTACGATAGCGTAGTGAGGCACTAGGTACGGTGGGCCACGCACTCGCGCGAGAGCTACGTGGCGTTGGAGAAGACCATCAATCTGGCTCAAGACCACGAACTCCAGGTGTCGGAGTTGGCTGCGGAGGCGTCGCCTGCAGACGATGCTTTCGATGATGATTTGCGCGAGCCTAGGTGGACGGCGCATGACCAACGGCATCTCGCTGCCGCCCTCGAAGACAGCATCGCTGGCAACGCTGATGTGCAGCCGATGTCGCCTGGGTCGCTATCCGCGGTCCATGACGAGCATGTGTGGCTAGATTTTGTCTTCTTCCAGGATATGTGAACAGTCCGCCAATGTAACTCGCACATGATTTTCGGGATTGCAGGGTGTGATTTAGCAGGCGAACGAGTGCTGGAAAACTGCAAATTGCGTCTGTGGATCATATACTCAGCGGCTAGTCACTCCAAAAAGAAAAAACAACATGAGCCGTCCCGCCGCTGCACACCATCCTAACCGTTCCGCATCCCAGAGCAACCCAGCCGCCGTGGCGTACGAGTGCATGTTGCGGAAGAATCCCCCCAGCCCTTCACAACCCCGACCGAATCTACATCCACATCGTTGCCAAAGTCCTCACCTCACTCACAATCCCTTCCACCTCTGCCAACTGCTCATCCAAATGCTCCTCAACCCACTCGCCGATCTGATCACCCCTCTGCGCCAGCGCCCTCAAAGCCGCGCTCAAACGTTCCGCGCCGCTTGGCTGCAAAACCCTGGCTAGAACATCGCCGTCGATATGCCTGTCGCCCTCCTGACGAATCCCATCACGCGAGAACAGCGCCATCTCAGCCGCAGACCCAGAGGCAAAACCAATAGGCAAACCTCGCGCCCTACCCTTGAGGGACTCGGAGCATTCGGCATCAACACCGTAGATCGGAAACTCGGGCGCATGCGGAGAGAAATGTGGATCCCATTCGAGCACGCGCTGGAGCCAGAAGAGGCGGCGCCAGAGAGCTTCGTCTATGATGCTAATGCCTGTTACTGAGCCGTCGGTGGAAAGACCGACGATATTGGAGGCTAAGACGCCGGGAAGTGGCGCGGGGGCCCAAAGAGGACGTATTGAGCCTTGTTTGATCCTGTTGATGGAGCGAGGAAGTTGCACTTCGAATAATAGCGCCGTACGGTGGCGGGTTGAAGCATCGGGGGAGGGGGAGGTCAATCCGAGCAACTGTTGTTCCGACGTAGTAACAAGTGCAAGGTTGACATCGGCGGTGATTGGAATGATTGCGTGGTTGAGTGGACGGTCTGCGCGCGGTGGTTGGGCTATAGGCGTCAGGCTGTATGGGAAAGTTCCATCTTCATTGCGTGATGGCGAATGGTTCAGCCGGAGGGTAATCAAGCCCTCACTAGCAGTCGATATGTATATTAGGACGCCAGAAACTGTGATCGAAGTGCTCTTGTTCGCCAGTCGGATGGGTGCACAAATTTGCTCCCATTTGTTGACGTCTGTATCGAACCGAGAGAGCTGAACTTGTGAACCCGTGCACACTACGTAAGTCAATTTGTCGTACAGCGCAAGCGCGTATACGGGATCGTCGAATGTGATGGATCGCGACTCGTTCACGCTCTCCACTTGCCAGTTGCGATTGCGCGGCTGCAGGAATGAGATGCGGCCTTTTTGCTGCTGCTGGCCGTCTGATTTCTGTCTGGAATAGCTGCCACCGACCATGATGGAAGAGTATGTCTTGCCGTTCTGCTGGAATGACCATTCCAGCAATGCGTAGACTCGTTCTCCCGGCTGAAGATCGAACGAAAACGATACATTGTCCTTGTCAGCGGGGATGAATTCGATGACAGGCCAAGCTTGTCGACGCTCCTCTGGCTGTGCATTGCGTCTGTCTGATGGGAAATGGCGGACACCAGTACACATGGAAGCACACACAAAGCTGCGCTGCTGTTCGGCGTAGATCAATCGACTGGGAGTTCCCGTCACTTGTATCTGTCTTGGCACGACGGTTGGACTGTCGTCGTCGTTTACAGACGTGAGCAAGACCTCGCTAGAAGACACCACGACCAGGAAACCGGCATGGGCTCCCACAAGTTCGGTGCTGCTCAGATAGTCGCTGCATGGCATAACAGAGACGGTCGTAATGGCGCCTTGAGCAAGCTGTGGCCGCTGCTTGTCGGAAACCCAGAGGTTCTGTACACTGAGTGATTGAGGCGTTGCGCCGTTCCACTGGAGCACGCAGGCGTCGAGTCCGCTGAAAGCGTACCCCTTTTTGGTATCTCCGGCTTGTTGATACAGCCTTACAGTCTCGTTTCCGAAACGAGTGCTGTGGCTGCAACCAAATGCGAGCCCTCCATCTTTTGAATCGACTTTGACCGAGACAACCCTACCATCTCGCAGACCGCATACCGCCAGTAGACCAGGGGAAGCATCGGAGCCCGCCGAATGTGGCTGTAGCAACATTACGTGGTCACATAAACTTTGCTTATCTTCGACAATTTGCAATGTGCTCAACAATGCCGCTTTTGAGGATGTCCCACGATCAAGTGCGAAGAGCTCAAGGTTTCCCTCACCCGTTGCGAAAACTCCGACAATGCGGTCTTGATACACAGTTGTGGCGAGACAGAGCGTTTCCTCTTGCAGCCTTTCAGAGTCAGGGAGCTGATGAAGTCCATCTACCGAATCGCTCGAGTCCTGGTCGGCCGTTGGCGCATGGTGCCTAAACACTATGAGCTCAGAATGCCCGCCGTCTCGTCTGATGATCACGGCACAGTTTAGCCTCGGCTCAACAGTGGCGGCGATGATGGAGCTACCGTCACCGGCTTCCCATCGTGATCGGTCTTCGAAATTTGCCGTTAAATTCGCGGTGGTGCATATCGAGCGTTCACTGATCTGTATCAAGTGGCTGTTGTCAAGCATAGCTGCAACCAGAGTACGCTGGTCGAGCGCCATAACAGTCGTGTTGTGTTCATCGAGAACGTCCACTTCCCCCAAGTCAGGAGAAAAATCGATCACTCGAGTGGAGGACGGTGTCGACAGAAGCATTAGGACAGACCCGGTCGAGACGTTCGGCAACACCCAAGCGCCAGTCGTGCCTTTCAAGGCTTCAAGTTCAAAGTATGTTGCCGCACGTGCCTCCAAGCCCTTTCGAAGTTCTGTGATGGCGCCGTATGGTTCGCGGCCCGAAGTGACGATGACGGCGTCTCTCGTGCGTGGTGACCTGCTATGCGACTGCGGGACTTTCGACACGACCATGTCAATGCTGGATGCCCAGTTTGGCAAAGTCTCGCTGTCTTGCATCTCCATTGTGTCACTTCTAGTCATTTCGGCTATTCGAACGGGCGAAGGCCAATTGCCCATGTGCACCACCCGGCCGGTACTCATATCTCCCACCACTGCCAAGATATCCGGATCGCTGGGGTCGCCGAGAGATGCAAATGCTGTCCCAACATGACATCCGACGTCACCAGCGTGGCTTACGTGGATGGTGTCGACGCTTGTGATCTCGGCGAGGATGACGATCCCATCCTCTCGAGCGATGTAAACAATGTCTTGGCCGTGCTTCACAGACTTGTTCCGCAGGGGCCTGCACCAATTTGCCCAAATAGGCCGCTTCGGGGAACTGCCGGGGGATTTCGTTTCGCCAACTTCAGGATCGAGAGACATGCTCCTCATGGATCCAGAAAGAATGTTCTTGTGTAGCTTCATCTCGCTACCTGTGATCATGAGGAATGCAGCATTTCTCAATGGAATCAAAAGATTAGAGGGCGCCCGTTCAGCATCCATGGGTTGCAGAGGGTGCATACGAGCCTTCCCAAGATCGGACGCCTGCCAGTCGATGAGCAGAGCTTTCGTTCTACGTTGGTCAACCAGAATGAGGAGAAGGATGACATGGTCGGGGTCATTGTCGGGGGGATGTAAGAATTCCAGATGCTGAATACGGCCAGTCACGGATTGGATAACGTGTGTAGAGACCGGGTACCAGTCTGGATTAACCGCTTGCAGCTCGCTTTGGATGAGATGTGTAGGTTTGGCGGAGTAGATGACGAGCTGCTTCTCACGCGCCGAGGCTGCGAGAGCACGTGATGCTGGATCAACCGCGAGATGGACTCCCACACTGTGGATTGGCCGGTCGGAAGAAGGGAAGGGGCAGGTTTGATGGGAGAACTCGTAGGATCCGTCGTGATGTTGCTTCAGGTACAGGAAGACCATCTCCTCGGATGCGAGCGTGAGAACGACGAATTGTGGTGGCAGATTCGACTTTGCATCTCCAGCTTGGCTGCCTTTCGGCTCCTGTTTGATGAACTCGTCTCCATTGCTGGGTGGATCATGGTCGAGACTGAAGGTCTTTGCAGCTAGGATGCGAGAGCCAAAGTCGTCTTTCGTGACTACGTGTTCGAGGTGGCCGCTGTGTTTGACCTGCTTGACGTGGATGAAGTCCTCTCCGACGAAGACGACGTCATTGAGATCCAGGCGGCGGATGCGGGCATGGAGGATGAAATTGATGACGGGCGTGCGAAGGATGGTTTTTGTCAGCACGCCGGGTCTCGACATGGGCGCGGTCGGAGGCTGGACAGAGCCCATCATGGAAACATGGTGTGTGAGTAAGATATGGGGAACAGCCTGAGGCGAGGTGTAGGTGGATGAAGAGTACCCGAAATTATTGCAGCTGGCTTGGTGGATGCGACGATCTTCCAGAGGCTGATATGCAGGCTGGTATGCTCAGAAGTGTCGGTGTCAACGGTGGGAGTACAGTCGAGTGGCACCGAGTCGTGCCTTGCTTGCCTGTTTGTTCCGCGGCGTTTGGTGGGGTTACGGTAGGGAGAATTTGAGCGTTTCCTCGTGCTTATTGGCGTGTTGGGCAGTGGATACGGGTTGCAGGCTATGTATGTTGTGGATGATTAAAAATGCAGTGCTGGCGCTGTGCAATCACTGCGGCAGAAACATCATGTCCTTTGCCTGAGTCGCGGCGCGTTGGGCATTTGCCTTCTCGCAGGAGGAGGACGAGGTGGTGGGCGCTGGCGACGAGTCTTTGCGCGCTCAAAACACGACACGATATGATTCGGTTTGATATAAGTTATGGGTGGAGAAAGACGGCGGAAGCTTGCCGTGGTGTATCTAGATTATGCGCGTGGTATGCAGACTCATGTTGCCCATGCCCATGCCCAAACAGACGTGTCGCGTCGCATTCCAAGATGCGCATGGCGATTGGCAGGTGGCGGCTTTCAATCGCACATCGCACATCGCACATCGCACGTCAAGTCAAGCTAGGCCGGCCGGGTCACTGCTGTCACGCCACATGCTTGACACAACTATCTGATCAGCCCTCCCGACCTGCTGGATCCTCTGTCTGTTGGGGAGTGGTGCCGTTAGTACACTCTTTGCTGCGAGCCGCGTGTATATTCCCAATCCGTGGCTAATCCTCCGCTGGACCTGCACGCAACCAACCCTGCCGAGCATCCTTGTTGTCTCGGGACTCTTGACCGTCGTCTTGACGAGCCTTGCAGGCCTCTTCATGCATATACCATCACCCTGCATTGCTTGACGACGGCCCATCCGCCCCGCCAGCAGTTAAGCGTCAGCATTTCTTCTGCCGTCTTCGTGTCTTCATGCTGCACGGCTGCCACCGGCTCAACAACAATGGACCCCAATGGCGGGATAGAGGCAAAGATCTCCACGTCACAGCACTTCGGAACACAAGTACCACCACTGTCTGCATCCAGGAGCACGCCTCTGTCCGATGACCAAGAGGCTCAACTGCAGAAAATCATCAATGCGACTGAAACACGCGACTGGCATGCATTAGGCCGCCTGGCAGCTTCACCGGGAGGATTCATCGACGATGAGGTACGCCGCATGGTCTGTACGTGCTAGCAAGCAGAGGTGTTGGTATTTGCCACCTATAGCAACGCTGACCGACCATCTGTAGGGCCGTTGGTGCTGGGCGTCGAGCCAGGCCCGAACATCTCCAGTAAACCCGACTGGAGGGAACTGCCAGAACATCGAGAAGAAGGCCAAGTCGAGCTGGACGTCAACCGCTCGTTCGTCTACTATCCGACAGGTAGGTGCATGTGCCCTCTCTCGAGAACGAAATCAATACTTTGTGGGCAGCCGTCATTGACGAATCCCATCAATGGCCAGCAGACGAGTCCGACAAGCGGATAGGTGCACGCAAGCAGGAACTGTCCAATGTCATCACGGAAACACTACGTCGCCACCCGCTGCTCTGCTATTTCCAGGGCTACCACGACATCGTGCAGGTCTTGCTCCTTGTCCTCGGCGCCGAAGCAGCACCCGCAGCCGCCGCGCGGCTGTCATTGTTGAGGATCCGTGATTTCATGCTGCCGACCATGACTGGAGCCTTGTCACATCTGCAGCTGTTGCCGGCTATTCTGAAAGCCGCGGATGCCGAGCTCTTCGACCATTTGAGTGAAACGGCACCATTCTACTTTGCCCTGCCCGCCACATTGACGCTGTACGCTCACGAGATACAAGAATATGGCGACATCGCCCGGATGTTCGACTACCTCCTGACCAATGAAGCCGTCGTTTCGATCTACCTATATGCGACCGTGAGTACTATCCCGCTCCCAAGCCTCGCCCACCCCATGAACGAGCGCAACTAACCCCACCTCCCAATCAAACCAGATCATCGTCTCCCGCAAACAAGAGCTCCTCTCCCTCGAAGCAGACGAGCACGACATGCTCCACTCCATCCTCTCCAAACTGCCCAAACCCCTCGACCTCGACGCCCTCATAACCAGCACCTCCTCTCTGCACGCCGCTCACCCTCCAAACCGCCTCCGCGGCTTCGCCTGGTACCAAGTCTCTTTCAACAGCGTGCTGAAAACCACGCGCGACCCGCACGCTCTGGCCAAGCAGACGCTGCGCGACGGTGAGCGGTTCTTCGAGCGCCACGCCGCTGACATCAAGACGCAGGAGGCCAGGCAGAAGCAGCTCGAGCGTGCGAGCGTGCTGGCGAAGCGGTATCGACGGCCGGCGCTGGCGACGGGAACGGCGGTTCTGGCTGCTCTGCTTGCTTTGTATCTGCGCAAGTCGGGTGGCGTTGCGCCCTTTGAGTCTCTCACTGGTTTGTATCGTGCGTGTCTTGTGTTGCAGGCGAGGGCAGCTGCTTTCTTGCATGGTCTTTTGCGGTGAATGTGATCGCGATGGCGATGGAGCAATGGAAGGCAGCAAACAAGTATATCAAGATACAGTCCTGCAATTAAATTATAGCTAAGCTGAGATTTCTGATGATGATAATGTGGCGAATGCTAGCCTTCACGCTGCCATCGGCCGTACATAGCCGCCAGGGCATAGCGTCAGGGCTGGGTATATGTGCTGCAAAAGATGACAAGGGTAAGAACGAGAGAGAAGCGTGAAATTTTCACTGCTTGTGAGGCTCGGCAGGACTCGACGAGCATATTCGTCGCCTCGCAGTTGCTTCACTGCTTGGCCTCCACCGTCCCAGTTTCCTGCGCCGCTTCGTGCGTCGAGTCATCTCCTCTGGTGAACTCTGCGAAGCCTGCCTCTCCGTTCTCGTTATCATGGTTGTCGTCGTTCAGCTTGGCTTTCTTCGTGGCTCTTTCCTCGTCTTGTGTGTGTCTTGAGGTGTTGTCTGCATCCACTTCAGCGCTTCCTCTCTTGAGCCTCTCAACTTCGCGTTTGAGAGCCTCGACTTCTCTTCTTGCTTCCTGCTCCGAGGCCTCCAACTCGCTGACTCGGCCCTTGAACAGGTCGTTGATCACTTCGAGCTCGCTGACGCGCGTTCGCAGAGCGTTGTTGTGCGCGGCTAGCGCGTCGAAATTCTGAGGCGTATCAAGGTGATGAGATGTTGGAGATGCAAAGGAGTCATTCGGCAGGGTGACTGTGTCGAAGATGTGCTGAGGCGCAATGTTGGGGTTCTGATGTTGAGACGGAGTGCCACTGCGGCTAAGCGAGGTACCCGGCGAAACGACGCGGTCCTGCGCTTGTACATGGGATTGCGCGTGGGGCAGGCCGCTGCCCATCTGCGCAGTGTGCGGGAGGCCATGGGGATGGTATGCTTGCGCTGCCACATGGGCATGCGCTACGTCGGGGTGCGCCGCTGGGAAGCCAGGCCCTGGCTGAGAGTGGTTCTGAGGGCTGTCGGCGAGATTGCCATTGCGATCGTGCTTGCGGGGTGTCTGAGAGGTCTTGACGCGATTGCGCGACTTGATCACATCCGTCTTGAGCGAGATGGGTCGCGGGCGGCCGTGGAGTTTGAGGAAGAGGCCGCAGGCGTTGCAGAGGACGGAGCCGGACTCGTCGCGGCGCCAGAGCGGGGTGGTGGAGGTCGTGCAGTTTTGGCAGACGGGCTGGAGGCATCATTCGTCAGCTCACGTACGTCTCTGATTAGTGTTTCGCGTGGGCAATAGGCATCATCGATCGTGTTCGGGAAGATATCGATAACACAATCGATATGGCGATAACGCGCGCGCGCGCGCGACACGTGGAGTGTGTCGCTCACGTGGGATGGATGGCGGACAGGATTGGACTCACTGGGCCGTTCTGCTGGCCGCCGGCGGTTGCGGCTGGAGCGTATTGTGGCTGGCTCATGGTGTCGGAGAGTTCGCTGTGGGAGAAATGATGGTCAGTCGATTGTGCATCCCCAACGTGCAATTGCGACTCGCGCTTGCTGCCCACCGGAACTCGGCTTGTTCTCGGCAGTCGCATCGCTCCTTCCAGCAGCGCAATCGCAAGAGAGATAGAGAGATAGAGATAGAGAGAGAGAGAGACAGAGACAGAGACAGACAGAGCTGCCTGCATACCACTCCACCTACTTCTATACAGCTTGCGGTCTTGGGTGTAGATCATGTGCAGTGTACTTTATTGTGCTGCTGCAAGGCTTTACGCCCTTTCTTGCGCCGCTGTCGAAAGCATCTCTTATCTTATCCATCTCCGCGAGCACTCACCTAATACTTTCTCTCTTCACCGGTGCAGCAGGCGCGCTGGCAGCAGCTAGAGATGCCAATGCGGCGAGTGCGGGTATATGTGCAGAGCCGTACTTGTGCTGTTGTCCGGGCAGGTCGTTCGACGCCGACGACGATGGTGGTCGTGTGACAGATAAGGTGAATGATGGAGGAGGATGCGAGCTCTGTTGTCGAGGTTGGAAGTGCGCCTGGTGGATGCGCTCCGATGACGGGGTCGCGACCTGGAGCATTGAGGAGTCGCGCGTCTGGTAAAGGGCTTGGTCCAATGTCGAGTCCTGCTGCTGACAATGTGGTGCCTTCGTTCCCTTGGATCGCCGTGGTGATCTTGAATTGAGTTGCGGATTAGATGATAACGCGGGAGCTTATCAAGGAATTAATGATAAAAGAAGATCGGGTGAGATGCAGGTAGGCAGTGGTATAGTGCAATGCTGTCGCTGGTCGATGGGCAAAGTGTTCGTTCGCTCACGGCCGAATCGACTTTCTGGGAAGGACGACGGACTACGAGACGACGATAAGGGGCCGATAAGGATGGTTATCTTGTTCCCTTGCCGGAGCACGCTTGTGCTTAATATGAGACCCACTGAGGTCCATGCTGTGCTTCGCGAGGAGATTGGTAGATACGAACATCGTCGTCTTGAAGTGGTTACACCGATCGGTGAGGCTCTCTACGCGCTCTCCCTTCTTCATCACCATTAATAGTTTTGAACCCTTTCCTGATGCTGGCGGGTGGGAGGATAACAGATCGACGCGGATCGTCTGCGATCTGAACTCTCCAGAAATTGTCGAGAATATCTGATGGAATGCTGTGGGCTGAAAGGTCATAATCGGGGGGATATCACCGGTGGAGCTAGCCAGACTATCGATGGGATTTGTTGTCATTCACTGGCAACTATCAAAAGCGTAGAGTGGGAGTTCATGGATCTGATTTCGATGTTAGGCACATAGTACAGTTTTATCATGCGATTCGACACCCCGTGAAAGCGTCAACAAGCTCCATGTTTGCGGCTATCTCCCCTTCCCGCAGAGCCCCAGACTCTAACCGACGCGCTATCATTCGGCGCCCGTGTTCGAGATGATGCACAAGGAGCCAAGAATTAACATCAACGAGCCGAAGCGACATCGACAAATCAAACCTCCCCGTATACCTGCTCAAACCTCGAACAACGCCGTCAATCGATGGTCAAGACCACATTCCACATCAACAATGCCTCGCCCTCCAACCTCCGGCTACGCTCGCATCGCCCAAGCCGAGGAGGAAGAGGAAGAAGAGCCCTACCACTCCGACGAAGATAATCCTTTCCACGACGCAGTCACGACCACAATTTCCCAAAATGGCTCTTACGCGCCCATACAGCCCAAGCGCCGCGAGCGCATGCACATACCCTCCGGGCAATCATCGCCCAGCCATCACGGTCGACGGAAACGAGCCAACAGTGGCGTCGACATCAAAGCCATAAACGCGCGCCTGGAACGCTGGGCGGATGAGATCAAGGATCGTTTCAAGATACGACGAGTCAAGGGAAAGTCGGCGGACGATGAGCACCTCGAGATCCACCATTCGGTCTTCCAGGCGCCAGAGTGGATCCGTCCCTACACGAAAGAGCAATTGGATGCGGACCATTATTCGGACGTGGGCGAGCGGATCTCGAAAATAGAATTCGACGACATGGTGGAGAGCGTGAGAGTCGCGATCGAGCTGGGCAAACACCCAACCCTCATCGCGCAAGGCAGCAGTGGAAGCTACTTTGTCCGGAACACCAAAGGGAAAGTCTTGGGAGTCTTCAAACCGAAAGATGAAGAGCCGTACGCCAGTAAGAACCCCAAGTGGACAAAATGGATACACAGGAACTTGTTCCCGTTCTTCTTCGGCCGCGCGTGTCTCATTCCCAATCTGTCCTACGTCTCTGAGGCGGCGGCATACGTGCTCGATTGCCAACTACGGACGAACATTGTGCCATACACGGAGGTTGTCAGCTTATCAAGTAAAAGCTTCTTCTATGACTTCTGGGACAGGCGAGCATTCTACAGAAAAGGGAAGCCTTTGCCAGAAAAGCAAGGATCGTTCCAGGTATTCTTGAAGGGCTACAAAGGCGCGACGGAGTTCTTCAAGGAGCACCCTTGGCCTGATCAACACAACACCAACTTCAGAGATGCGCCCAGACGAAAGCGCAAGACACTCTGGGCAGAAGACTGCAGACCGAAGAGTCGGCCGGGCGACAGTGATGACGAGGAGGGTATGAGCAGTCGCGAACGAAGTCGGGCGAGGCACGAATTCTGGTCGGAAGCGCTGCAGGAGAGCTTCCGAGAGCAATTGGAAAAGCTGGTGATTTTGGATTACATCATGAGGAATACGGACAGAGGCACGGATAATTGGATGATACGAATCGATTCCGAAAAGCAAACGGCAGAAATCGTGGCCAGGCCACCCAAGAGCGAGCGGCAACAGAACGGCCACCCGGACCCCAGCACAGCGAATGCATACAATCGGAGACAGGAAAATATGACAGCGGCGCCATCATCCGACGACGAAGACAACGCCGTTCCCAGATTAGGCGCAATCGACAACTCGCTCTCGTGGCCTTGGAAGCACCCCGATGCCTGGCGAAGCTACCCGTTCGGATGGCTCTTCCTTCCCGTCAGTCTCATCGGCCGACCATTCACAGACAAGACAAAACACCACTTCCTGCCACTCCTCACTTCCAAAGAGTGGTGGACCGACACGCAAGTCAAGCTCCGCAACTGCTTCGAGCTCGATGCCGATTTCAAAGAGCGCATGTTCGCCCGCCAGATCGCCGTCATGAAAGGACAAGCCTGGAATGTCGTCGAGACGCTCAAGACTCCAGACCACGGACCACTTGAGCTCACTCGCCGCAACCGCGTCTGCGTTTGGGACGATTTGGTCGATATCCCGGTGGCAGTGCCTATGAGCAGACCTTCCGAAGAAATGCGCCAGCAAGCCAGAGACCTCCAGTCCCGCTCGCTGGATGCAAAGGAAGGTAGAGCAGCACAGCACGAAGAGATGGACATCAGCGCCGCATACGCATCCGCGCCTGCCAAACCCCAGCCCGACCTCCTAGGCTTTGGTCCCGATCTGGATGCCAATGAGAACCCCTTCAACTCCTCACGGCAGAACAGCTCAGACACGATCCCACAGATCCGGCAGAGCGGTCCTGAACTGGGCCTGGCTCACAGCCTGGACGTCCCGGCCTCGGCTTCACTTCTCGGTAATCAGCGTCCTGTTGCGCTGCGCTCTAGCACTGTCAACCAACCACGCATGTCGTATGATGTTCCTTCGACACGACAGCCATGGCATCAAGGGGCGAAGAGGCGTTCGAGTTTCGCTGTGCGCAGGATTGCTCTGGGTGAAGACGGCGACGACGAAGACGGAGAAGGCGACTTGGGCTTCGGCGCTGCGAGGGATCAAGAGGGTAGCAGGCGGAAGGTGATTGTGGAGAGACTCGAGATGGTCAAGAGCAAGCCGCCGGTCTTCACGTGGTGTTGATGTGTCTGGGGCGATTGCATGTGGGGACAGTCGATGGGCGTTCATTGGCGTGACGTTCTTTTTACATTCATGAAAAGCAGACATCTCAGTCTTCGAGCAAAGCGCACTTGTTGTAACTGTATCACGGCAGAAGCATAGATATTAAGATCGATGGGGGGAAGGGGAGTAGATGGCGTGTACGACCAGCTTCTTCTTGCAAAGTAATCCTTTCTCACGCACAATCCCATTACTTTGACTGCACAGACACTCGATTTCTTCCGAAGACGGCCCTTCACACATGTTGTACAACTTCCTGCTCACATGTATGCCTTTCTTTGTTACGTCCTGGATGGTACCACGGGATCAGCCGCCGCTAGCGCCAGCCCCATCCTTGCTCGTGAGTGAGCACGTCTTGCACTTCACTTCAACCTGTCCGTCAAGATCTTATGAGCTCTTTGCTTGCTCTTTCGTTGTGTTTTCCTTTTCTGAATAATCGCTCAGTCTTGTCCGCCTCGAGTGAATCGAAGATTCCTCGCAAACAAGGTCGCGTCACACGTGAAACCTGGGATTCAAACTTCGCCACCTTCCAGATTCGCGACATGATAAAGACATAGACGCCGGCCTTCCTAGATTCTGGGCGGGGAGTGGACGGGAAAGGGACTCGGTCGAGTCGACGCGAGTCGCCAAAATGAATCCAGCGCAATTGTTAAACCCGAAGGCGTTCGCGAAGGAGAAGGCGAAAGCCGCAAAGAAAGCGCCGAATTATGGTAAGTCTTCCTTCTCAATCTTGAGATTCACTTCATTCATCATCTCCTTTTCACTCTGCTTGAGTCTTGTAAAAATGCGTGAACTTTGAGCTCGTGAAAGCGTAAACCCTGGAGAGCACTGGAGCTGGTCGCATGTGAACGCGCATTGATAAGGACTGCGCATCCCTCGTTGCTTTCGGCTTCGACCACCACACGACCCATTTACCAACCACCACCATTCTGCCTACCTACCGACCCGCCACATCTATTCACAATACCGACAACACCCAACACACAACATCAAAGCGCAAAGCTTCCTGCGCTCGGTGCTTTTACAGCTACACCTCTAACAAGCATCTCACCGTCCACGCTCTTGCACTCACGGGGCTTGCGACACACCCGGCTTCGAGCGCTTTGAAAGTCGCCCACTGGAACCCCGCGACACTCAACTAACACAAATCTTTCCCCGCCATCCTCTTGCGCCGTTGCTGGACATGGCGTACATCAACTTCAACAACCCAGCACCACCTCGCCACTCTAAAGCTAGTCCGTACAACACTGAGCACTGGCTAATGCAGCACGCAGGACCCAAGCAGTCCCGCAAAGTTCAGGCCAACGAAAGCTCTGCCAATGGCTCCCTCGCCAGTCCACACAGCTTTGCCCCCAACAATGGCTACGGACACGCCGGCGGCGCCGGTGGTGGTGACATGACCGGAAACGGCAGCCTGGCTGTTCCATCCTTGCCCAGCGGTAACGACAATCAGAATGGCATGAGCCATTTCTTGCCGAGTTTGAACAACACGGTCCAAAGAGGGGCCGTTTCCCAGCGCAAGCACAAGCTCACCGACGACGCATTGATGGACGACCCAGAAACGAAGAAGTCGAAGACCGCTCATATCGGAACTGGAGGAAGCGGCATGATCGGTGAGAACATCCGAGAGTATAACAAGAAGCAAGTTGCCAATGGCGTTTCGTCGGCCATTGATCTCACTGCCGACGACGACGACGACCTTGTCATTACTGGCGAGTCCGTCAAGCAAAAGCGTGATCCTGCGAAAGAGGAAGTCTGCATCGGAACTCTAGAATGCCAGGCCAATATTCACCGCATTCCAGCGGCCAGTGAGAAGTACCTCGGGAAGGAACACTGGCCATGGACCAGGATCAATCTCAAGCGAGTCATGAAATCGAGGGATTCCATCATCGAGTTGATTGACAAGAATGGCAATACTTTTGGCAAGCTTGCCGTAGTCCAGGCAGCCGCTCTGGTTCAACTGATGGGTGGCTCTCACATGAGTGGCTTCAGAGTCAAGGCCTACTTGCCTGTGCGGAAGAGGGAGCCTAACGAATTCGCCGGAGCCGCAGTCTCTCGGAGTATCAGAGTCGATGCAGTCCTGTACTGTAAACTCGGCGCCGCTGCTTCCATGGGAAGGTACCTCTCCCAGAAGCAACTCTGGCTGTCGACCCCACAACGCGTCGACAATGGAAGAGAAGGCGCGACAAAGGTGTTCAATCCTCAGGTCCCAACTCCGTACCAGAACCAGCAGATTGGTTCCACCTCCTCAAAGCCTGTCTACAGCTCTGCAGGCGGGTATGTGACACGTACGACAGAACAGATCACCAGAGATGTGACTACTATGTTCGACAACCTCGTTACCAACGAGCAGCTGCCTGAGAAGGAGGTCAACCAAGAGATCATCTCAACCCCACTACTGGCTCATCAGAAGCAAGGGCTACACTTTTTGACTGATCACGAGACTCATGATGAAACCATGAACGAGAGGGACGATTCGAAGTTCTCTCTCTGGAAGACTACCACTAAGGCGAACGGACAGGAGGTCTGGTTCAACGTCATCACCGGGCACGAGTCGCGCGAGAAGCCGGAGCCTGTCTACGGTGGCATTTTGGCCGACATGATGGGTCTCGGCAAGACGCTGAGTATACTCTCTCTCGTTGCGGCAACTCCCCGTGAGGCTCACATTTTCAAGATCAAACAGTTGCCAATGGACCTCCAGCAGCGCGGACTTGTACGCAACGCAAAGGGAACTCTCGTCATCTGCCCGACCTCTGTCCTCTCCAACTGGACTGAGCAAATGGGCACACACGTTATTCCTGGCAAGCTCTCCTGCTACGTCTACCATGGCGCGGGTCGTATCACTGATGTTGAGCAATTGGCGAAGTTCGACATTGTCTTCACCACCTATGGTACCGTCGCTGCGGAGTTCTCTGACTCGCTCAAGAAGAGGAGGGCTCTCGCATCGCTAAACTGGTTCCGTATCGTTCTTGACGAGGCTCACACCATCCGTAATTCGAGCACTCGCAGCGCAAAGGGTACGTGTGCACTCTCCGCTCAACGCCGTTGGGCCGTTACCGGTACGCCAGTGCAGAACCGTCTTGAGGATCTTGGCGCTCTAATCCGCTTCCTGCGTATCAAGCCATTCGACGAGTCCAGTGCCTGGGCCCAGTACATTATTGCGCCTTTCAAGAACGCCGATGACACTGTTCTGCCTCAGCTGCGCTTGCTGGTAGACAGCATTACTCTGCGTCGTGGTAAGGAGAACATCGGCTTGAAGGGTCGCAACGAGACCCACGTCACACTTGACTTTACAACCGAGGAAAGGCAGCTGTATGGCCGCTTCGCCAGCCAGTCCAACATGCAGCTGAAGGGCATGATGCGCGAGTCAACTACTTTGCGTGGCAAATCCTATGCGCACGTCTTGAAGTCGCTGTTGCGTCTCCGCATGATCTGCGATCATGGTCGCCAGATGCTGAACGAAGAGGATCTCAAGGACTTGGAGGGCATGGACGAGAGCAATGCCATCGATCTCGGTGATGAGCCGGAGATCGAGGCTCAGTCCGCCAAGTCGTTCATCTCTTCCCGTCAGGCATATGAGCTGCTCAAAATGCAATCCGACAACGACATGGACTTCTGCAGCAAGTGCAACCGCAGCATTGTTGGCAAAAAAGCTGTGCAGAACGACGAGAGCGATGCCGACTCATCTTCTGATGAAGACGAAGACAGCGACCTCCTCGGGTTCCTTACTCCGTGCTACCACCTGTACTGCCCCGACTGCAAAGATGACCTTGTTGAGGCCACTGTCCCTCCAGGGCTTCGCATTGATGGCTATCATGATTGCGAGGTCTGCGGTGGTTATGTCAAATTTGACTTCTTCGCTCTGTCGCGTAATGAGATGCAGAGCTACAACGATGATCACGCTCCGGGAGTCAAGAAGGTTCGCCGCACCATGTGGAACTTTGAGAACTACACCGGCCCGCACACCAAGGTACGCGCTCTGCTTGAGGAGCTTGAGAAGTCTCGCCAGGAGACTGCTGCGCTCGAAGATGGCGAGCCGCCTATTCGCAGCGTTGTCTTCACCGAATGGACCTCCTACCTCGACCTTCTCGAGTTTGCTCTTGGCAAAGCTGGCCACAAGTACGTTCGCCTCGATGGCAGCATGAACGTCAAGGCTCGCAGCCATGTCATCCACGAATTCAAGACCGATCCCAGCATCACTGTCCTGCTCGTCTCTATTCGCGCCGGTGGCCAAGGTCTCAACTTCACTGCAGCCAGCAAGGTCTACATGATGGAGCCGCAGTACAACCCCGGTGTGGAACAGCAGGCTATCGATCGTGTGCACCGCCTCGGGCAGGAGCGTTCGGTGGAGATTGTCCACTTCATCATGAAGGACAGTGTTGAAGAGGCGCTGCTGAAGCTGCAAGTGAAGAAGCAGAAGCTGGCGACGCTCAGCATGGACAAGAAGAAGACGAAGAGTGAGGAGGCGAAGAAGCGTATTGAGGAGTTGCGTGAGCTGTTCAAGTGAGAGGGAGTGTGAGAGGAAGCAGTACTCTTGGTTGGAGCTCAGGCTAGCATTGCCTGGCAGAATTGTCTTTTCTTTGCGATACCCGGCGTCCTGAAAGTAGCTTTACGACTTGCTGTGGGAGAGGTGTTGGCAGTATCTCCTCGTCGAGAGAGCATGTTGAACAAAGCGTCCAAACAGCAGGCGAATTGTGAATCACGGTTACTGTCAACATGAAAAATCCATGATCAAACATTCCAATTGTGTCCATCTTGATGTAGAGTGAATCGATCGACAACATGTCAACTCCCAAACTGATTCCTAATTCTGCAATCAAACGTGACTCCTCGCGGTATGCCTGGTTATATACACCTTCGTGAACAACAACTAACGTTTTTCCCGTCGGCGATGTGACGATAGATGATGGCCTCAGGCAAGTACGCTCCCACAACTCCACGTTGCCCTTGATTGTGCCCCGCCTCGAACAATTACAATTACATACGCTCTCCAATCGCCCAACGCACCATATTGACAGTGCTACACGGTCATACCAGCCACACGCACATCATGGACATCACAGCCTTCGTTGCAGGCAAGCGTAAAACGCTCCTGATCGCCGACCACGCTACCTACCGCGCCCAGCTCTCCCGCCAAATCCACGCAACACGCAAACGCCTTGGTCGCACGACACCCAAACGCGAGAAATTCGCTCGCAAGCCTCTGACAGCCGCGGATGTCAAGAGCAATGTTGCATTCGTCCACCTGCAGATTCTGATCGCGGAGCGCGCGTGGGCGCATGCGCTGCACATCAAGAGCTCGCACGCCGAGGACGAGAAGGGCATCACCGGAAGCGCGAGGGCCCAGATTTGCTCTAAGCTATGGAAGGCGGCGAAGACGGCGGCGGAGCTGGTCGAGGTGCTGAGGGAGGCGGGCAGTGAGAGAGACTTGCTGGAGGCGAGGACTTACACTGCTATGCTGGCCGGTGCGGAGGAGTTTGAGAAGCAGGCTGAGGGCGTGCAGAAGGAGGGCGGGGATGACAGGTGGAACAAGTGCTTGAAGAGGTGGAGCGAGGCGCGAGTTGGCTATGCTGCGCTGTGGGAGAAAGAGAAGGCTGAGGTGTTCAGGGAGATTTTGGCGAACACGGTGGATCCTACGATCCGATACGCTGCTTACCAGGCGCGACTGAGCAGGACGATTGCGATTGACGTCGTTGCGAGGCGATACTTCCCCAAGGACGACGCAGAGGCCGTGAGGCTCGTGGAGGCCGTCGACGCATTCGCACTGAAGGAGAAGCCAAAGGCCGAGGCGGGCGAAGAGAAGAAGACCGACGTTCTGGAGGTGCCTGATTTCGTGACGTGGAGGGGAAGAAGGGCCAACATTGTCGATGCATCGATTGGGCAGGCTCTGGCTTCTGTCACTGCTGCTGAGGCTAAGCTGAAGGCATACCTGACCGAACACCCTTCCGCCTCTGCAAGTCAGAAAGCGGCTGCATACGACGACATTTTGATCGCCTCACAAGATGCCGCAGATGCATCGAAACGAGCCACCGATGAGCTGGAGAAAGAGAGGGTCGATGAGGGCGACGCGAGGATGCAAGACCTTCGTGTGACCAGCCTTGCTGTGAACTACGATCTCGTGTCATGGCGTGTCGGCCGCAACAGGATACTCATTGGTGACAACGATGGTTTGACGTTCGAGGCACAGAAGCAGAAAAAGTCGCAGCGCACACGTAAGGATGGCACGGAGGTTCCTGAAAAGGACGAAGGCAGAGGCCGAAAATTGGCTCGTCTACGGGAGCGCGTGGTGCTCTACGATGCAACTATCCAGAGCGTTGAGTCCATCAAAGACCTGCGTGGTGCCATGAGAGACGAGACTTTCGTGCGCGAACTGGACGGCAAGTCTGCATACTTCCGCGCCCTGAAGTGCGTCAACATCTCGTATTCACACGCCCTCCTTGACAACCACCTCAACGCTCTTGCTCTCTTGAAGCGCGCGCAGGACCTCATCACAACTCACCCACCACCTGATTCCACGGCGTCGACTTCAAACCCTCCAACTCTCGACATTCCTTCTTCCAAATCGTCAACCCTCAAAACTCACATCAACAACCTCCTCTCCCGCACCCACGCCCTTGTGGAGATGCACAAGCTCTCCTCCAACTCAGCCATCGCAGCGCAGAAGAACATGACTTCTGCCGCGCCCGTTGTGCAGAACTTGGACGCCTACCCTACGCCAGGCTTGCAAGTCGATCTCACTAACCTGGTGTCGTACCCGCCCAAGATCCAGCCTGTGCCAGTCAAGCCACTATTCTTGGATGTTGCTTGGAATTACATCGACTACCCTGGCCGGGGTGCTCCCGCCGTGTCTGCGCCGGTGGCGTCTACTCCCGAGGTCAATGATGGCGCCATGGATGTCGATGAGCCTACGCCTGCGCAAGAGAAGAAGAAGGGCTGGTTCGGATTTGGTAGATAGATGTTTATACGTTAATATAGAAGATTTCAACTCGTACACATTTACCCAGCATTGGAAGGCTTGCAATGTTTCGGCATGTATTAGCTACTATCGAACCGCCGTTCGTTGCGTCCCTATCACTCAGGTAGAAACGCCCAGCCGTCTTAAGTACAAGGATCGACGCAACATATACCTAGGATCAGGAAGAGCAAGAGATCACACCGCTACCGTTTTTGGCTAAGCTTTTATCTTAATCCTTGGTGGCGACAAGCTTTTGCAGTAGCGCGATACATGTTGTATTGCTTGTTTTCCGCATACGTCACGCCCGAGTCGTGTGTGTGGAGTGTTGTCAGGTCTGGATCGCATATACTTGACTGCCGTCAGTGCTGTCATATCATCGAATGATCGCAACGTCATGCTAATGCGTTGATGATTAGACAGGGTAAACACATTCCTACCAAACAGACAATCATTGTCGGCCACACAATCAGACAACAGCAAGAGGGCAAGGCAAGGCCATGGCCCCGAGTGACGCCATCTACAAGTTCCAGCCTACTATACTAGACTAACGCAAAACTATCAGCATAGTCGCCTTCCTTGTCCGGAGATCGACGACCTGCCGTTGCTTTCGTCCAACCATGTCAGGTGGACGACCTGCGTGCTGCGTGATATTCCTGGCGTCTGCAGCAGTACGCGCGGAGGGCATATACACCACTACCAAAAAACATGACGTACCCCGATTGTTTGCCTTGGGACGTTTCGTGCCGACTCATCAGCAGGTTTTGGTTTGCTAGGTGTACTGTTGCTGTCCCAGTTATTTAGCAATCTGGAATACTTTGCTTTCCATCTTCACCCCACTAAAACGCTCAAAGCATCAATATGACCGGAAGCGTTGGTGAACTCTCGAGAGGCTCTCTCTCCTACAATAAGAGCTACAAGCCGAATGGCCTGAAGGCATACGCCCGTGCAGCTCTCAAATGTCCGTAGATTCCTTTCTTTTGAGACGAGGCTCTCGTGACTGACCTGGCTGCACAGACAACATTAGTCCCACTATCGATGGGCCGCTATGTGCCGTCAAGAAAGTCCAACAAGCTGGGAAATTCGGAAGAGTCGGTGGCAAGGCCCGTGTCCACGGTCATGTGCTCGCCATGAAGGATGGCAGCGGTCAGACAGGCAACGTGCCCGCATGTTCACTCCAACACCTACTGGCAACGCAGCACTAAAAGGTCATAGGCTCAAGACGTTGAACAGAACGCGCTCTACCTCGCCACTGTCTCCATTGGTACGCCAGCTCAGAAATTAACTCTCGACTTTGACACCGGCTCTGCGGATCTATGGGTATGGAGCACCGAGCTGCCATCTTCGACCACATCCTCATCATCCAGCAAGAGCCACGCTGCCTTTGATCCTTCAAAGAGCTCTACTTTTAAGAACACCGAAGGTAGCACCTGGCAGATCTCCTATGGAGACGGAAGCGGAGCCAGCGGTACCGTGGGAACAGACACCCTTGTCCTCGGCGGCTTCAGCGTCGAGAACCAATCTATCGAGCTCGCAAACGAACTCAGCACACAATTCGTTCAGGGTGAAGGAGATGGCTTGCTCGGTCTCGCCTTCGGATCAATCAACACTGTCCAGCCAACGCCGGTAGCCACACCAGTGGAGAACATGTCCGCCCAGCAGGACATTCCCAAAGACGCCGAGCTGTTCACAGCCTACCTCGCAAATGAGTCTGGAGACAGTTTCTACACCTTTGGTCACATTGATCAGGAGGCTCTCGCCGGGCAGACACCATCCTACACTCCTGTTGACAACTCGCAAGGTTTCTGGATGTTCGACTCTGCGAGCGCCTCCATCAACGGCCAAACAGTCAAGCGTTCCGGCAACACCGCCATCGCCGACACAGGCACAACCCTAGCCCTCATCGACGACTCCACGCTCGAGCAAATCTACGCCGCCATCCCCGGCGCCAAGAAGAGCACGCAGCAACAAGGCTGGGTCTTCCCCAAGGACACCCCAACGGAGTCTCTGCCTATTGTCTCCTTCGCTGCAGGGGACAAGCTCTTCGAGGTGCAGAAAGAAGATCTCGCATTCCAGGATCTCGGCGATGGGACGGTCTACGGCGGCATCCAGTCCAGAGGCGATCAGCAGGACTTTGATATTTTGGGTGATGTCTTCTTGCGTGGCATTTACGCTATCTTTGATCAGGGAAATACACGCTTTGGCGCTGTTCAGCGGTCGGCGAGTACTGGCGCGGCTGGAGGTGCTGACACCAGCGCGAAGTATGGGAAAGATGAGCTTTAAGGCTGTGGATACGGGACGCTGATAACGAATATGGAATGAATTGTTTTGACGCCGTATAGTCCCTATTCGTTCAGCCTCAGTCGGTCATTGTCGGCTGCGCAAATATCCCTCTATCTGTGTCATTTAATTATATAATGGTTGGAACAGTTCAGCATATTTCGGGGTTGAGTCTCCTTGATTGTAATTAATTGTTGAGGCCCAGTCAATTTCACGACTCGTCTACCATCAGCCCCTCGTGCACATTCAATCATTACAGTCGTGCAACTCGAGGGGCCTCATCACCAAGTCATGCGACATTCTTTTCCAGCCATTGCTGCCAATCATCCTTAGAGAAGCTGCTGGATATACCGCCTTCCACGATACCCTGCAACAAAGTCAGCATGCGCTCATTACGGTATGGCACAGAGATCCAACTCACGTTGAAAAGAACGGTAGGTGTCACATGGACACCGGTCAAGCGGTTGGCTTTGGTCAGGAGCTTAATGTCATTTGTGACCTTGTTTCCGCTGTTCAGGCTTCCATCTGGACCCGGCTTGTCGGAAATTTCGAGAAGGCTGTAGATTTTCTTCTCTTCGATACCGACGCTGCCGGCCAGCTTTGAGAGTCTGGAGTAGGTGTTGTTGCGTGTCTCGTTCACTACGTTGACGTCGAAGTACTCGGCCTGCTTGTCGAAGAGGGCCTGGAGGAGCAATTGTGGTCAGTATGAAGCTTCTTGTTCATGGTGCTGATAGTCGTAGACATGGCAAGCCCGCAGGGTTTTCGCAATCGAGCCACCGTGTGGCGTATCACAATTTGGGCCAAGGATGAAAACTACCACAGTACCACCATACCTTGCTGAACTCCCAGAACTTGTCCGGATTGGTTTGCAGCACTGCAACACCACCTTCGTGTACCAGGGTTGACGATGGGTGCCACGGCTGGATCTGTTGCCTGAAGATGATCTGAACCTTGTCTGCGTACTTCGACTTGACTAGCGGGATGACTGAGCCGTAGACAGTGTCAAACATCTTCTTGGAGAACTGCAATCACGATCAGCAGCGTCACTGGGACTGAGATATCAGTCAGCGTACTGGGCAGACATAGTCGAGGTCTAAGAATTTCATTAGTCTATGTCATACAACACATGAGGGTTATAACCTTACAAAGCTCGAGAGTGTGTAGTGTCTTCGCGTTTGTAGCGGCAACGAATCTCTGACCAGCGAAACGAGGATTGAGCGCCATGGCGATGGATGGAATTAAGTGGTAAGTGCGGCGAGAGTGAGTGAGATAAATGAAGCCAAGACGCCTAAGTATTGACAATCTTGTGTTATTCGCAATATGCAAGGTAGATGTGGTGCTCAAAGCCACCAGGCGCCTGAGGCCAGGCATTTACGTCATCGTTTTTGGCCTCGGCTTCGGAGCCTGAGAAGTTCGAGATCAATTCAACTCAAACGCGTCCTGCCAGACGCGTCCAATGATTCATCTTCGTATCGCATCACGAGCATGATAGGATCCGATTTCCTCATCTGCAAGCATTATCAACGCATCGAATGTCAGCACCCGATGACGCAGTGATGCCTCGCCTGCCAGCAACATGAGCATCAAGGCGTTGCCTCAAACCGCTGTACGCGCAATAGGCGCAGCACAAGTCCTCACTGACTCTTCAGCGGTTGTCAAAGAGCTGATTGACAACGCCCTTGATGCAAGAGCAACTTCTATCTCTGTTGAGATACATACCAACACAATCGACTCAATCCAGGTGCGCGACAATGGACACGGCATTCCTCCACAGGACCGTCCACTGGTGGCGAGACGCTACTGTACAAGCAAGCTCACCGACGCGGATGATCTGGCAAACATCGGCGGCTCGTCGCTGGGCTTCCGAGGAGAGGCTCTAGCCAGTGCAGCCGAAATGAGTGGTGGGATGACGGTGACCACGAGAGTTGAAGGCGAGCAGGTGGCGACGGCCCTCAAAATCGATCAGCAAGGCGAGGTCATTGCACAGGAGCGCGCATCGACGGCCGTCGGGACTACAGTAAAGATCACAGACTTCATCAAATCGAACCCAGTGCGCAGACAGGTCGCGCTCAAACACACAGACCAATCCCTCAAGCGCATCAAACACATTTTGCAATCCTTTGCTTTTGCACGGCCACATGTGCGCTTCTCGTTGAAGGTGTTGAAGGCGAAGAACGACAAAGGTAACTGGATGTATGCTCCCAAAGCAGGAGGCAATGCAGAGGACGCAGCGTTCAAGATCGTGGGAGCTGCTTGCGCTTCACAATGTACCTGGTCTGTGATTGAAGAGCACGGCTTTACGTTGCAGGCGTTCTTGCCCAAGTCAGACGCTGCCGCAGACAAAGTCAGCAACATCGGAGCATTTGTGTCGGTGGACCGCCGTCCTATGGCTGCCAATCGCGGCCTCTCGAAGCAAATCGTCAAAATTTTCCGTGAAGCACTGAAGAGATCGGATTCGCGCTTTGAAAGCATCAAAGAGCCCTTCCTGTTCCTGGATATTGCATGCCCAGAGCATTCGTACGATCCGAACGTTGAACCTGCAAAGGACGATGTGCTTTTCGAGGATCCGGACAAGGTGGTGATAGCAGCTAGGAGACTATTTGAGGCGACTTATCTAAGTCAAGGAGAAACGCAAGCAACGAACGCAATTTCCCAGGATGTCCAAGCTGTGACGCAGGGATTAAGCAGTGCCTTTGTCGATGTCGCACACGATTTCGTCACGTCTCTGGAACAAGTACAGTCTGTTGGTCCATCTCGAAGCATTGATAACCGCGTCACCGTTTCTGGATCGCCTTCCACTTCGAGCGCGAAAGACGATTCAGTCGCCAATGGCTTGCCTATTACTGCAAAGACACGAGCTTTCAGAACCAACATGTATGGCTGTGATGAAGAGGACCTTGAGGCGATGGACGTTCGACCATCAACTGGAGGCACCGAAGCCGACTTCGAGGAGCTGCGAAATGCTCAAAAAGATGTCAATGTCTCGAACCCATGGGTCATGGCAAAGCTAAATGCGTCCAGCAAACAAGTCGAGACTGCACACTCTGGTAAGGCTAGTTATGCGTCACAACAGAGACGAAGTCAACAGCAAAGTACGGGATCCACAGCCTTCAACCTCGATTCTCTGGCTCCACCTACACCACGCCCTTCTTCTCCAACGAGCCCTGCGATGCCGTTTCACCCATCCAACCATGTACCTGACTTGCGGCTAGCGCACGACGGTAGAGTTATCAGGTCCTCATCGCCGCTCCGGGATCAATCCAACACTACTCCAGTACAACCAAATACTGGAGTTGGTGCGCTGGAAACACCGAGCCCGTCTCACCAACGCCCAATCCCGACGTACAACTACGGCTTGACGCCTCAAACCAGTGAACTGCATGCTACACCTCTAAGCGCCATACCTCAGGCGAGACCAAGAGGCAGAGCCTTGGCCCAGAACAAATCACAAATCACCAAGCCATTTGTGTCGCCTCTGCCTGACAGTGGGTCTGCCAGGGAAAAGGTCTGGTTCGATCACCTGGAAAGCATCGAAGAACGAGGCCAACCACGCCCAAGACGCAGACAAAATGAAGCATTGTCTGCAGGCTTGGTTCAGCAAGGCGAAATGGACGATACGAGTCGGCCGTTGACCCCTCCACGCCGGAACCGAGACATACGAGACTTTGTCGCTTCTGTTGATCTGACTGGAGGTGAGCCCAGCCCACTGCTGCCTGAGTTGTTGGCGCGCAGCGCACCTCGTTCACGCCCGTCCGCTCAAGAAGGAGAATCACCTGTCAATCAAGACGAGAACACCCCGAACAATTATGGTGCCCTCAGTGGTCGTGGTTTCGTGCCCGCCAGTGAGCTCGCCGCTCTCGAGGCTCGCCTAGGATCAGCTTCCAAGCAAATGGCACCTCCTCCTAAGCGACGCAAAACAGGTCAAGGTGTGTTGCGTCAGATCAGTGGCAATGCGCCTCAAGTCTTGGAAGAACCCGAAGCCGATCCGGAACATCATCCCGATCTTGCGTCTCGCCGTCGAAGCTCGCCGAAACTCCCACGCACGAAATCCTCGCGACTACCTCTAGAGCGCATACCCGCGCGCAAAGCCACGCACAATCTCCTCGTGAAGCTGAACATTACATCTTCAGACATAGCGCAAGCAGGCCGACACATGGACGCAAGCTACTCGCTACTGGGTTGGAACGAGCCAGCCATTGACGCTTACGACGTCTTCGCTGAGGCAAGAAGCAAGGACGAAGTTCAGACCATGGCGGACAAGTTGCACGCACTGCTAATCAACAGGGCTTCTGATGGCGAGATGGTGGAAGATTTGGGCCAGCTGGTGGATGCTGCGCTTTCCGCGCATACAGACAGATTCGCTGTGGAGAGTGGAGAAGATCCGACACCATCGCAGGAGATGCTTGACGTTCCTCAGTAGGAAGGAACGGCGATATGTTGAGGTATTTCGTTTGCCATGCGTTTTCTTTGCTCGCTTAGCGTAGGCGCTGGGTGGGCGTGTTTTTCTTTTCCCCAAGTGGTTTGCTTGGGAGGATTCGAGACCTCTATCAGCTTCTCTTCATGTGTTTACGATGTATGATCAATGCACACTTGGGTCCCCTATCTTAATGTCTGTGCAGTGTGCAGACGCGTCCTTGGTCGTGGGGTAGTATTCGCAAATGGGCACAGCAGGCCTTTCGGTACGATTGTCTGTCAGCAACACTCAAGGCGTACATGTTTACTGCGCCTGGAAGGGCTTCGACTATCCTAGGTACGCGCTATCAGATATCTTCGCTCCTCCCTCTGACTTTCGTCCACCCGTTGCCTCCTTTCTTGCTCGGGAATGCGTCCACATGTGTGGCAACACTCATCACGCTCATAGCTGGGTGTCTGCTCTCCTTTGGATTGCGATGCGATCCACCCACAAGTACAGCAAGCTCATCCTCGTCCTCGTCTGCAAAGTCATTGTCATCTACGACGTCCCACTCGGCACCAGTGATTTCGATGAGTAAGTGGTTTCGCAATTTGTCAATCAAGCGGTGTGGCTGCGAGAGGCGCCAGTCTTGCATTAGAGAGGCACCCTCGTGGCTGGCTATGCAATGGCGAAGATTGCCGTGGCTGAAGGAACCGAAGCGGGAGGCTTCGCTGACCGGCTTCCGAACGCGAGAGCCACCATCTGAAGTACCTTTGTCTCGTCGATCGCGGTCGCCCGGTGAGCTCTGCTGGGCGATAGAAAGCAACCATATATTACGGCCAATGTCGCAGACGTCGTCGAAGCTGTTGATCGTGGTGATGCCTTGAGAGCGACAGAGCCAGGCTAGATCCCAGGCAAGCAGCATTACACCTTCAACGAAAAGACCAAAGGCTTTGGGGTCTTGCTTTGCAAGGAGCGCTAGAGGTCGATTTAGATGGAGAAGACGTGGTCGCGGCGCATCACGCTGTTCTTGCAGTATCCGTGAGGCAGATGGGCTGGACGACTGGTGGGCCAAGGTAGCAGGATAGGCTATGTTTGTGGCTTTGTAGGAGGACTTTTCAGAAAGGATTGCAGGATGTGGAAAGTCGCTGTGTGGGAGGATGATCTCTGCGGGTAGACGGATTGAGAGGTAATGGCACCAAACGCCGAGGAGATGGCAGATATTGTCGAGACATGCGTTGACGTGAGTGTGGTATTCGCTCGCCAAGTCCTTGTTCGAGTGACCCGCGTCTTCGATCGCAGAATTCAATTCCTTCAGGTTCGGAATAGTCAGTCCGTTCAGTTCGTAACGACCAATGTGCTTTCCGCGAGCATCACGTAGCTGGTGCACTCCATTCAGACTGGACGAGTGCCTGCAAATGTATGATCGCGCATCAACGGTCCTGCCATGTATTCTGTCGAGTCGCTGTGCGGACTTCTGTCTGGCGACCTGTATCGGGCCCAAAGCAAGTGGCTTCCGTTTTCCTAGTTCCTGCTGCTCTCTGGAGATCTCCTGACGGCGGACGTCATTGTTATGCCTCAGCTCTTCGATGTACTTCTTGTGTTCCTCGACCTGGCGTTTCAGCACTTCCGCCTGCTCGGTGATGGCCTCGATTCGTATCTCTACTCTCGCTTGCTCTGCCTGAGCGCGCTCGGAGCTATGCTTCTTCACAGCATTGGTGATGGCATCCCAGTCCGCATCTTGCGGTAGCGCAGCAAGTACACCGTCATTCCCAGGTCGCACGATCGCTTCCGTGTGTGTATGGGCGTTCTCGCGGTCCAGCAAGCCGGTTGCCTGGCGGATGCGAGCTTCGTAGAGGGTGACTTGTGCACAGGTGATGCACAAAGGCTTCCTCGCCCTATCGAAGTCTCGATCACAGATGTCGCATGGATCGCACTCCATCTTCAAGTGTCGACGGCTATCAACGTTCGCTTGCGAGATCGAGGGTACAGCGGCCTTATCATGGTGTTTATTGGGAGGAGAGGCTCATGCAGGCGTTGGGGGAGTGGATGACTCTGTCCCGTTTGTTTAGAAGGTCAATAGGAGTTGCAGGAGAGTGATCGTGTGCGCGGTCCCGGCAGCCACTCAGCATTCAACATGAGCGACAGAGGGAACAAGCGACATCGTCATACGCCATACGCCATCAGATAACGACAACCACTCGGGCACGCATGTGATCACGCGATAGATGCACGGATCCCCCACGCGTACCGCTCGCGCCTGCCTAACCCTAAACTTCAGCCCTACGACAATGCCTAGGCCTCAGTTACTTCGAGAACGATATCACTGCATGACACGAGGTGGTGAATGCGTTCCACGGCTCTCGACCGGTCAATGTAACCCACACCTGACTGAGACAAGCAGACTCTCCACTTAACACAACTGGTCCTCGTAGCTGACAACAACGGACACTCGAAACACAATGGAGGATCCAACCACTCAGGGCGAAAACAACTCGCGATCGGCGTCAGAGAAAGACGTTTCTGATACAGACCAAAAGAGGCGTGGCTCCGGCAGCAACGCCTCGTCCAATCCAAGCCAACCCCAGGAGGATAGCACTACACCCACAGCCAATCCGCCTCAAGGAAGCCGACAGCATTTCACAATGGCTCCACCGCCCAGGCCCAACTTCAAAGCAACGCCCACTTCAGCTCAACCTTCGAAGTTGATGAGCCAGGCATCGAGTCAAGAGGCCTCTCAAGATCCACCAGCTGCGTCCTCGCAAGCCACCGGCAACGGCGATCATCAACCCGCCGCACCATCTAAGCACCCAGCCAACGACAAAACACACGCCACACCACGCAAGCGAAGCCATGTAGAAGTCGATCAGGAATCAACAGCCCGCGACCAAGAATCTTCAGACGAAGACGCCGAGCCCGCAGATCAGATCGCCACATTCGACTGGAGGGAGTTGGAACAGCGCTATCATGACCAGATGGATCGATACTCTGTCGAGGAACAAGACCTTTATCACTCTTTCAACGAGCTTTGTCGGGTAATCCACATGCACACCTTGCTCGTCCCAATGGTCACCTCCGCTAACCGACACAGTACTTCTACGTCTGGGCCGAGACCGGACACGCCCACGAGGTGGAACGAAGCTTCAAACGGTACCGCCCTTCGCCGGAACACTCGATTTTGTCCCAAAGCGCTAACACCTCACCAGCATGAAGATGCAAATCACGCTCGTGCAGCA
The DNA here is from genome assembly GCA_023634325.1 of Cladosporium cucumerinum. Taxonomy (NCBI): domain Eukaryota; kingdom Fungi; phylum Ascomycota; class Dothideomycetes; order Cladosporiales; family Cladosporiaceae; genus Cladosporium; species Cladosporium cucumerinum. The sequence goes on along the minus strand of JALDQA010000011.1, from coordinate 172,424 downwards.
CAACGAAGAAGTTCTCGAAAGCAAACGCCAGCACTGTAAGCTACGCTCCGAAACAACGCCAACCGAGTCAGTTGCTGACATACCACTCCGCAGATGTCAAAGTCGTCGAAGCATTCAAGAGTGCGCTTGAACTCCTCGGTGGCGACTGAAGGGGAACACAGTTGGTAACACCTCTTGCAGCAGTGGCTCGGATGCTTAGTGACGACAAGAAAGCAGCTCCGGCACGAAGCACGCTCGGCAAATGTGCTGATCTTGCGCAGATGGCGCTTCCTAACGCGAAGGTCGTCGAGGCATACGACTGGGACGATGTGCATCCCTCTCGCTGCGTCATCCTCTGACCTTAACGACACAGTCCCCGACGGACTCCATTTGCTTTCGTGTTCGAGCACTGCATCACACACATGATACCCCAGTCGTGTTTCTATCAGCTTTTCTTCAAAAATCGGAGACCTCGTTTAGAGTTCTACTCTAGCTTCTATAACATTGCGCTATGTACACCCCACCAACGCGTGGCTAAATGCAGCAAAATCAAAGTCTGGAAAAAGGAAGCTCATGATTCCCGTTTCACTTCTCAAAGCAGGGGGTTGGACCTGTACTCAGGGGCCTCACCGTCAGCTTCAGGCTTGCCCTTCTTGACCTCGTTGTCGGCCTCGGGGCCGTCGTTGCCCTCTTGCTCGGCGAGGTACTTCTCGGCTTCGAGAGCGGCCATGCAGCCGGTACCTGGGAGAATGTTAGTGGAAAAACGAACAAGTCTGAGTGACAGAAATTGAACTTACCAGCAGAAGTGACAGCCTGCCTGTATTTCTTGTCCTGCACATCACCAGCAGCAAACACACCAGGAATGCTGGTCTCAGCAGTACCGGGAGTAGTAATGATGTATCCGTCCTCGTCCATCTTGAGCTGGTCCTTGAACAGGTAGGTCGCGGGGTCGTGGCCAACAGCGTAGAACAGACCGTTCGCGGCAATCTCCTCTGTCTCGCCAGTCTTGTTGTTCTTGATCACCAAGCTCTTCATCAGACCCCTGGGGCCCTCGTCACCCTTGATCTCCACACCCTGGGTGTTGTAGCGCACCTCAACCTTGGGGTTGGTCGTCAGACGGCGCGCGTTGGCCTTGGAAGCGCGCAGGAAGTCCTTGCGCACGAGCACAGTCACCTTGGAGGCCTTCTTGGTCAGGTAAATGCTCTCCTCGACAGCAGAGTCACCACCGCCGATCACGACGAGTGGCTTCTCGCGGAAAATCGGCAGGCTGCCGTCGCAGACCGCACAAGCGGACACACCATTGCCCCAGTATTTCTCCTCACCAGCAAGATCGAGACGCCTGGCCTTGGCGCCGGTCGCGATGATGATGCTGTCGGCGGTGTGCGTCTCCTCCTCGAGGTTCGCGTCGTCGCCCATGGGGTTCAACCAGTACTTGAATGGGCGCTGCGACAGGTCGACCTTGCCGACGGTCTGGCTGATAATCTCGGTGCCGCAGCCCTCACTCTGGGCGCGCATCTGGTCCATGAGGGTCGCGCCCTGGATGTTGGCGAAGCCGGGGAAGTTCTCGACCTCGTCGGTGGTGGTGAGCTGGCCGCCGGCGGCGATGCCGAGGGCGAGGAAGCCCTCGTACATGACGGGCTTGAGGTCTGCGCGCGCGGCGTAGATGGCGGCGGTGTGGCCGGCGGGGCCGGAGCCGATGATGACGAGCTTGGAGTGCATGCTGCGCGTCTGCTGCTGGATGGCGGAGGAGGTCGCGGTGGAGAGGTTGTTGGCGATGGCGGGGGTGGAGGAGGGGTTGTAGAAGGTTGTTCCGGCGGCGGCGGTGGCGGCGAAGGGGAGGGCGATGGTGGAGCGGAGGGGTCGCAAAGCTGAGCGGAAGAAGGAGGCCAGATTGGCGGTGGTATTGGGGCGAGGGGGGGAGTTTATGGAGGTTTGTTGTGAGAGGGAGCGAGGAGTGATTTGTCAGGTGTGTATAAAGGTGTTTGGGTGGAGCACTTTTAGTTGGGCTTGAAGGGTGTTATCGATACAGGGTGGAAGGTACAGTACCAGCAGATAATTTGAATTTCTGCTGCAGATCGCTCCTCCGAGGCTTATTCTCTTGCTTTGTTAAGCAGACATCTGTAGCCTCGCACGGCCATATCTGGATGACCATCTTGACATAATCAATGCCGCCTGATACTGGAACACATCAAGCCTCGTGTAGATACTCTCGGTACTCTTCTCCTCATGAGAACATTTCCCTCCCGGATACAGCCTGGACCGAATGCGCTGTTTCGAGCATCGGCCGTAACGAAATGATTTATAGGGCTGCGCTTGCCCACATCTACGTGCGCCGAGACTGCTGATGCGGCAGGAACCTTAGTCTATAGATCCGGATCGTTCAGACCCTTCCGAGTCGCCGAGTCTTGTGCGGGTTTAATAAGGATGCCTTCTGGTTCTACTGAGAACGCACGTTGGACAATCTCCAATCTGGCGTTCTGCTCTTCCGTCACGAATGCGGCCATCAGCCTCCTCCTCGTGCTCGGTATCTTCATGTGCGAAATGAGATCTCGGTTGATACCAGTCGCCTTAGGACATCGTATAGGTGCCGGATTAAGATCTTATGATCGGTCTAACGTAGCAGGTGGTCCGGTATGAAGTGAACATCAATGATCGCCTCCCTACTGATTCGAACACGCGAGCTTGCAGCAGAGTCGATACGCAAGCTTTTCCTTGTGCCACGGTCGGGGGTTATGGTCTTTTTACGCGTCGTTGCACCACAAGTCGAGCTCCAGCGGTGACCATTGGGGGGGCGTACCTGTTTCTCATCAGGACACTTGAATGTTTTGCATTTGTACGATACTTTGCCGACACGATCGATACATTATGCTCGCCATTCTAGCATTACCCAATGGCAAGGGATTTGATCACGCATACCAACACATCTCCCGTGCCTTGCACACTTGCTTGATGATAGCCCGTCGGTTCGTCAAGGTGATATGGGCTTGGAAATGACACGGTATCCTCAGCGTAGGCATCCTCCGCTTATAGCATTTGAAATATCACTATCCTGGGGTGGAAGTGAAATATTGATATGCCAATGCCTGCATTTGGTGACAAGGCTAAACCGTTCGGGGAAGCGAAGGCGAACTTGGGCGCGCAACAATCAGAAGCAGTGTCTGTGCAACTCTGTTCCTCAAAATGCCATTGCTTTTCTGTCGTTCTTCACAATACATGGTTATATAGATCATATTCCACGTCACTATCATCGCCCTCGCCACGGTGGCAGATATTCAGAGACGTCTCGGTCCAAATGCTCCGGATTTTGCGCAAGTCTCGCTACTAGTAGTTACAGTATACAGTCGAAGTCCGTTATAACGACAGTCACGGTGAGGAGTTTGTTTATCGCTATATTAAGATTATCGCTATATCAAAGAGGCCTCGGATGTACCCGCAGCACCAAAAAAAGACTGGATATTAGCCTGTTTGAGGCCTTCAAGATGCCTCTGCTTCACCACCTTCTCGTATCTCTCTATCCACCTAATATAATCAGCATTGCAGTTGCTAGATTGCATCTCACCAAGCTTGACGCTCTGCAGTAGGTGTAGGACCTGCTGCGGTAGTACCTGAGGCAATATCTCTACTGCCTCATCATCTGACTCCTGTTGATCTACAGGGCTGCAAAGATCGATAATGTGGTTATCAAGGTCCTCAGCCGTGTCTACGACTACCTCCTCAGGCAGATTGAGTAATGAGTTGACATCCATTGTCTGCCACACGCAGTTAGATTGCTGAAGGTGAAGGAGCTGTTGGCGGAGCTCGCTTATGCCTTCATCCTTAATAGGTATAGGACTTGGTATAGGATTGATGTTTGAATGAGACCAGCAGTTGGTAATCGTCTTTGCTGTAACCTCATCCCAAGCACGAATGCACCATTGCACTGCCTTAAGGACGTTCATAGATTCCAGGGGATCTTGACCAATGTCCTGTTGCTCAAGCATAAAGGTGATCCAGTGCTTGCGGTATCTCGCTTTGAATGAGGTAATGATGCCTTGGTCTAAGGGCTGCAGTTTGCTTGTGGTATTTGGCGGTAACCAACAGATCTCAGTGTTCATAAGACCAGAGCCATAAGGCAATGCCTCAAGCTCTGCAACTGCGCACTCATGAGCACTGAAGTTGTCGAGTAGTAGAATAACCTTACGGCCAGCCATAAGGTTATCGAACCACTGGAGCCACTCAACCATTATCTCTGTAACCATCCATGCCTTCTTGTTCGCACGCCATTTTACTCCTAGTGCCTCCACGCTCTTGAGCTTCGCTGCAGCAAAGCAGCGAGGTCTCTTATATTTGGCGATAATCCACATTGGGAGTTTATGAGAGCCAGTCGCATTACACGCGTGGTGAACAGTTATCCGGCCCTTCTCTTTCTTAACTCCTAAGTGGTGCTGTGTTTCAAGGCTCTGCTCTGGGATCATCTTCCAATAGAGACCAGTTTCATCGCAACTATACTGGTCAGCAGGAGCATACTGCGCAATTCGCGCCTGGATCTGAGCCTATAAAAGAGGAGTTAGCTTGTTACCTCTTAGGCCTGAACTTATTCACTTACAAGCTCTGCAGCCATACTAGTATCATCTACACTCGCTGCTTCGCCGTGGCGCTTCAACTGCTTGATGCTGTGCCTACGCTTGAAATTGCCGAGCCAGCTGTCACTGAACGAGGGCTCCTGCTGGCCTTGGTATTGTGGTAGTTGGTGCCAGTACTGGTGCGCCTTAGCCTTTAAGATCTCACCAGTAATCGCTAGGTTAGGCGTGGCCTCGTACGCAAAGAACCACTGCGAGAGCGCGTTTTCAAGCGCAGGGTAAGCCTGTAGGCGTTGCCTCTTTCTCGCTGCTTGTAAAGGCGTGATCTGCTGGTCAAGGTGCTTATACCGTTCGCTCAGAACCTCGCTAACTGTTGATTGGCGAATAGGTTTGCCAAAGGACTCCTTAAACCACTCGCAAAGCTCCTTTTGTGAGAGCGAAGGTAGCTCTGTATGCTGCTTACGCAGAGCGACCTTCTCATCTGTAGTAAAGGCGACCCTCTTTGTAGCTGGCATCTCAAGATATAACGATAGTGACCTTAACAAACAGAGCAGAATAACGATATTGGTAAGAAGCGCGATTTAATATTATTTTGGGGATTGCCAAGGGCATCTCTATATCGAGATTATCGCTATATCAAGTATCGCTGTATCGAACTTCGACTGTAGATGTATGGCGCGCGCGCATTCTCGACGCCGCACCATCGTCTCATCGTGCGCTTAGCCCTGAGTCGCATCTATTCCCGACTCCCATCATGCGACCGAACATTGTTATTAATGTTCGGACCTGCAGATCCGGAGCGTCCCTTCCAAACCCTCGAATGGGAATCTCGCTGGCCTGCATAAATATATATCATGGCTAAGCGCGACTCCCAGGACCAGGACCACAAGCGCGATGGAGACTGCCCAGACACTCCCTGTCAATTCCCACAATTTTTCTCACCCATGCAAATCGCGTCTTTGGGAAATGTACCACCCGCTGTTCTGCTGTCTGGTTACTGGTCGAGCGGTGCAATATTCCACTGCCGGGGAAATCACCGCTGTGAGACATATCCCCCCCCCCCGGATGTGTGGAAAAAGGTTGAAAGATTCCAAACCGGCGGTGCGAAAGACGCCCGTGCAGCCACCAAACATGTGTTCACCCACCACGCTGCCACCACGTTGGCGGCTGGAAGACGTCGCCCTAGTTATTGCGGACGATCGACGGGAGACTGGGGAGATTGTCCTGAAATCTCGTGCCGCCTGCCGTTATGCAGGCCTATACCATTTTGCACATGCAACAGCCGGCTAGTCCCAACGGCTCATTAGCTTGTCATATGGCCCGACAACGCTATGATACACCTCTCTACGCGAGCGCGGCGTGCACTCGCTCTTGATAAGGTAGGTCGTTGTTACCCGTCGCCGCCTGTCGACTTAGTCTCCATACCCACAGGTTCTGGTAACCATTCAATTCAGGACGCAGGACCCGTCACTCACTTAAGTCACTCGTTTGCGACATCAACACACTCATTCAGCTGTGCCCGATTAAAACACACCACCAGTCAACATGAAGTCATTCGCCACCACTCTGGTGTTGGCAGCCAGCGCGGCGTCGAACGTCTACGCTGCTGAACATGGCCACGCTCACCGCCGCCACAAGGACTTGCACGAAAGGCAACTGCCTGCATACATGGCCAAGCCTCACCCTGCTCCCTCTGGTGCTTCTTCATGCGGTTGCTACTCGTACACCACCACCTGGTACGGGGCACCGACATTCATCCCCGACCTTCGCGATTACTCGAACACCACCTCGGCTGGATGGGAGACCAAGGTACCCAAGGAGACCTCGACCCCGGGCTCTTCCAGCAGCGAGGCTGCCCCTGCAGCTCCCTCTCAGACCGAGTCTTCCACTTGCACCGATGAGCCTAAGAAGACTCACGTTCCCACGGTCTACGGCAAGGCTCCCGAGTACGTTGCCACCATCAAGGAACTGGTTTCCAGCTCTGCTCCGGTGCCCACTTTCTCAACATTCGAGGCCAGCTCGTCTGCAGCACCCAGCTCGTCCGAAGCACCCGTCTCTTACGCAGCAGCTAGCTCCTCCGAGGCGCCCAGCTCTTACGCAGCACCCAGCTCCAGCTCGACCTCCTCCAGCGCCAGCGCATCCGCAACTGTCAGCAACACCATCACTCCCAACGGTGACAAGTGGGCCTTCTGCTACACCCCCTACGCCAACGATGGCCAATGCAAGACTGCCGAAGCCGTCGCCAAGGACGTCGCCGGCATCAAGGCCAAGGGCTTCACTTCCGTCCGCCTGTACGCCACCGACTGTGACGGTCCCCAGAACGTCGGCAAGGCTGCCGCCGAGCACGGCTTGAAGCTGATTCTCGGTATCTGGGTCGACGCTTCCGGTATTGGCGCCAACACCGACAAGCAGGTTGAGACTCTTACCCAATGGGGCAAGGACCAGTGGGATCTCGTGGAGATGGTCGTTGCTGGCAACGAAGCGATGTTCTACGGCTACACCAACGCTGAAGGCCTCGCCGCCTTTGTCAACGACGTCCGCTCCAAGTTCCGCGCCGCAGGCTTTAACGGCCCCGTTGGCACGTCTGAAGTCCCTGGCTCATTCATCGACAATGCCGCAGTGCTCTGCCCAGCCGTCGATTACGCCGGCGCCAACATCCACCCATTCTTCACCGAAACCGTCAGCGCCGAAGGCGCTGGCGACTTCGTCGTCAAAGTCCTGGACAACGTCGCCGCGGCCTGCAATCACGAGAAGGAAGCCTACAACCTCGAGTCCGGCTGGCCGTCGCTCGGCTCGCCCAACGGTATGGCGATCGCCGGAGCCGAAGACCAGAAGATCGCCATCAAGAGCATTATGGAGAAGGCTGGCGGCAAGACCGCCGTGTTCTCGTACGAGAACGATTCGTGGAAAGCGCCGGGCCAGTTTGGTGTTGAGCAGCACTGGGGCTGCGCTGACTTGTTCGAGTGAAGAAGAAAGTGAAAAAAAGGGAGTCTCTTTGAGGCTTCTGTTTCTTTTTTTGCTTCCTTTTTTTTTATTTTTCATTTTTGCTCGATGCTTGATGTTAATGCGTAACACACGGCTAGAGGGTCCTTTTGTACCTTCGCCCCGATACCCCCACATTTGTTGTTGATTGATGATGCTATTGTTGTTGTTGTTGTTGTTTGTTGAGAGGAATATTTCGTATTCTACATGTATATATCTTGGCCTCTTTTTCTTTTCTATTTTATTTTTTGGATATGCAAGCAAGTTCTTGAACCAATTCAACCGTCTTCGATTCTTCCATTTGACTACCCGTGTTTGTTTCTGGCCCAGAGGTATTCGGCTCCATAGCAGTCGCGCATGACGGACTTCAAGGAACCCGAGAGGAGATCACGCAGTGAACGAATCGCACCACAGCATACCCTCCACCCACTCCTCCCATCACCAGCACGACGTCCTTCTTTCAGCACATCACATCGCATCACATTACATCACATCACATAACATCCGACACGAAGGACGCGTGCGTAAAGCCAAAAGGGCGAAGGAGAATCAAATCACATTCCATTAGTTTGCTTCCCCGACGACCCTTCCCGATCATCTGATTCCAACTTACTACCTACCTCTCACATCTCGCCGCACATCGCAACAGCGACTTCCTGCGCCGGCCTCTCGTCGCGCGTGCGCACGTTCTCGACTTTGCGCACGACGTCCATGCCCTCGACCACTTTGCCGAAGACGACGTGCTTGCCGTTGAGGTGCGGCGCCGGCGCGGTCAGGATGAAGAATTGGCAGCCGTTGGTATTTGGGCCGGAGTTCTAGGGGTAAGACGTCAGTGGTATGTCCTCATAGCCGCCGAATCGAGCGAGCCGTCAGTCGTCATTCGTGGGGGAGGACATGAGGAGGTAGATCGTGGTGAAGATTCGACGCGATGTCCATATCCTCTCCAGCAGCAATAGCAACAACAACAACAACAACAACAACAACAACAACAACAACAACAAGGAAAGGGGGAAAGAAGGTCAAAGGAAACAGTAAAGGAAAGAAGAAATAAAGAAGAAAGAGAAAAGAAAAGAAAAAGAAAAAAAAAACTCACCGCCATACTCAAAACCCCCGCCTCATCATGCCTCCTCCTCAACCCCTCCGCCTCATCCGCAAACTCCCTCGTTCCATAAATGCTCGCGCTCCCCGTCCCATCACCATTCACGAAATCCCCTCCCTGAATCATGAAGTCCTTGATCACGCGGTGGAACTTGCAGCCCTTGTAGCCCTGCGGGCGGCCCAGGTGGTTCTTGGTCTCGCCGGTGCAGAACTGGCGGAAGTTCTCGGCGGTGCGCGGGACGGCGTCGGCGTGGAGCTGCATTTTGATGCGGCCGAGGGGTTCGCCGCCGAGAGTGAGGTCGAAGAAGACGATGGGGTTTTCGGTGGTTGTTGACATGGTGGTTGTGGTGTTTTTATTTTGTTTTATTTTTCTTGGATGTTGTGGTTGGGGTGGATGGGGGGGGTTTGGTGAAGCTGTCTTGCTTTTTCTCCGGGTTATGTTGCTATGGTCGGTGGTATGTTTTGTCTTTGTTCTCCTCTTGGTCGATGTGAGTTAGGCGGGGTTTTTGTTACGGTTTGTTGCGAGTTTCTGCTGCAGTGTTGTTTGTGAGGTTTCTGGTCTGGTCTGGTCTGGTCTGGTCTGGTGGCGGCAAGCAAGCTGCGAAGTTGAAGAGTTGAAGTTCAAGCTTTCGAACTCCAATCCGATTCACCAGCACCTTGATGATGATCTTATGAGGGGCCTCCAACAACGTATCTCACGTCCGAGGAGGGAAAGTAACATACAGTGTACCGCCAACGAGTCAATCAATACATGCATCGTACAGAGGGACTCTGCATAGTTTTACGGTGCGAAACATAACCCTCCACTCACTCGCATCATGCAGATATATTGTTCTTGACAATTCGACATACACTCAACGACACAATCACAAATTGGGAGATATTTTCTTCTTTTTGGATTCGAATTCTTTTTCATAGCTAACGTGAATACGCCCCCATTCATGCAGAAGATTTTGTTTGTGGTCATGAACAAAAGAGAAAAGGCAGAGTGCCCATCAAGGGTGGCATCACAGCTTTTCTTTTTTGCCTTTCGTAGTGGCAGGAGCGAAAAGAAGAATGTCCCGCATTCCCGACGCTCGAAAACAGCACTGGTGTCGTGAGGCTGCAAGAGCGCAGGGTGTGTGCAAAATTTCACTTCCAAATCGGCCAAGTTTCCGCCAACTTGATGCCGTCGCCAAACAACGCAGCAGCAGCAGCGGCGGCGGCGGCGGCAGCAGCACTCGCCAGACATCTCAGGGAAGAAAGACGGGAGAGGTAGGCACCAGCTGCCTCCTCAAATGTCGTCAACGTCGATCTCGCCGTCGCTCTCGCTGTCGTCCTCGCCGAAGTCGAAGCCGATGCCACCCTCCTCCTCGCCGCCGTAGGTGTCGGTCTCGTTGATCTTGGCGGTCTCGGGGAGTTCGCCGTAGGCCTTGAGTGAACGGGCCTCGTCGGCGCTGTACTTGAGGATGACGTCGCCCTTCTCGTCCTGGTATTCACGCAGCGACAGCAGGATGATGTCGCCCTGGTTGATCCAGACCTTTTTGCGCAGCTTGCCGCGGATGTGAGCGAGACGCTTGCTGCCGTCGAAGCAGGCGGCCTCGAGACGGCCGTTGCCGAGCATCTTCACGACCTGTGCATATTCTGTGAGGGGAAGGGGTGTCAGCGGTGCGCTCGTGGGGGGGTTGGGGTATGTTTGCGACGGCGGCGGCGACATACCTTGACCCTCCTCCTTGAAGGTGAGCTCGCGCTTCTCGTTGTCGTTCTCGTTCTTTCCCCTTCTCCTGTTCTTACCACCCTACAGCGTGGTGTCAGCATGTGTCCCTTGTGTGTGTGTGTGTGTGTGCGACCGAGTCGTGGCGGGGTATTCTGGATGACGCACCTTTCCCTTGTTCTTAGGCATGACAGCAGTTCAACCTGTGAGTTGTCGTGGGTGATCTGAAGTGCGGCTTCGTTGCCTTAGGTGGGAGTGTTGTGTTAAGTGGTGTGGTGTGGTGTGGTGTGTGTTGAAGGACGAATCAGGGAGAAAGCGACAACCCACTTCTCTCTCGATCGTAAATGTGTCATAGGTGGGGAGCGCAGCCAGCAATAAGCGCCGATGAAATTTGAACGGCATAAAGAGATCCGGCGAGTGCTTTAGGGTTTCCGCTTTAGGGTCTGGGGTATTGTGATCTCGAGGACGACATGCTCTTTTGAGGATTATATATATGCATGTTTATGCTGCCAGATGGTCGATATATATATATCAGGTTCGCAGTCTGTCCGGAATAAATGTCGTGATATATCGAGGGGATCATGGACTGCTCTCTGTAGGCCATAAGGTCGAAAAAATCACGTCAGGCAAGAACTATGGTTTTATGCGACGCCCAGGCTGGGAGACATCATCAGACACTCTTGCCCAAAACATGCAATTAGAAAAATTGAATATCGATCATGGACAGTTGTCGTTGCATCTGCGTGGCAAACGACAGCACCAAAATTAGCATGTTGATTCCATCCAAGAAATAACTTACCAGAACCTCCCCATCAATTCAATTCCATATCAACGCCTCCACGCGCTTCGAAGCTTGATTAGACGCCTGTGACTGGACACCACTCCTGGGGTTGCTTTGGCGGCTGCTGTTCCTCAGTGGATGTAGATCACCCAGGCCCACACATGCATAGTACCTCGCCTCCCTGAGCATTTACTCCAGCACTCCGATGAGCCCAACATCTAGCAGCAACCCTCCCAAGACCACCACCTCCACCTCTTCTTCGTCTCCCCTGACCATCGCCAACCAGCTCACCACCTCCCGCGACATCCTCTGGGACCCCAAGTTCACCCGCCAGGAACCTCTCAAAACCCGCCTGCACCCCACCCACGTCGGTACCACCCTCGCCCTCAACCCGAGCCAGCGAACCGACAGCAACATCAGCGTGCGCTCGCTCGGCGGAGGCCGCCGCATCGAAGTCATGGACAAGCGCCACCCCAACAGCTTCCAGCAGCTGGAGAAGCTGGGCGAGGGCACGTATGCCACCGTCTTCAAGGGCCGCAACGGCCAGACCGGCGCCTTCGTCGCCCTCAAGGAGATCCACCTGGACAGCGAGGAGGGCACGCCCAGCACCGCCATCCGCGAGATCTCCCTCATGAAGGAGCTCAAGCACGAGAACATCGTCAGCCTCTACGACGTCATCCACACCGAGAACAAGCTCATGCTCGTCTTCGAGTACATGGACAAGGACCTCAAGAAGTACATGGACTCCTACACAAACTCCCACTCCGGCCAGCGCGGCGCCCTCGAAGCCGCCACCATCAAGAGCTTCATGTGGCAGCTGCTGCGCGGCATCGCCTTCTGCCACGACAACCGCGTCCTGCACCGCGACCTCAAGCCGCAGAACCTGCTCATCAACAACTCTGGCCAGCTCAAGCTCGCCGACTTCGGCCTCGCCCGCGCCTTCGGCATCCCCGTCAACACCTTCTCCAACGAGGTCGTCACCCTGTGGTACCGCGCGCCCGACGTCCTGCTCGGCAGCCGCACCTACAACACCAGCATCGACATCTGGAGCGCCGGCTGCATCATGGCCGAGATGTTCACCGGCCGCCCGCTCTTCCCCGGCACCACCAACGAAGACCAACTCCTCAAGATCTTCCGCCTCATGGGCACGCCCTCGGAGCGCTCCTGGCCCGGCATCAGCGCCTTCCCCGAGTACAAGCCCACCTGGCCCGTGTACGCCACGCAAGAGCTGCGCGCCATCCTGCCCCAAGTCGATAGCCTCGGCCTGCAGCTGCTGGGCCAAATGCTGCAGATGAGGCCCGAGATGCGCTGCTCCGCACACCAGGCCCTCGCACACCCTTGGTTCGCCGAGTTCAATGCGCGCAGCGGCGCTTCCTCGCAAAGCTCGTATGGTGCTACGCCAGTACAGGGTGTGGCCGGTACGCAGCAGCAGCAGCAGCAGCAGCAGAGAGTTTACTAGTCGTTGCCTTGAGAGAGAGCTGTGGTATGAACAATACTGGCCGAGATGCCAGGAGCAAGGGACAAGGAAAGAAACAGAGACGCGTTACGAATGACATCCGAAAAACAATCGTGGGAACGGGAGAGCGAGAGCATCATTGGCGTTCAGGGGCGCATCGAATCAGGAAAGGGAATCGAACTGACGTTTAGCATTGGGAGGAAAGCTGCGGAGAGCGAGGCGCAAGTCAATTGAATCAAACGGGACGAATCGAGAGGGTGAAAAAAACAACAACAACCAAAAACAGAACAGAACAGAAAACAAAAGAAAAAAAAAATCAGAAGTTTCCAAAGAATCGAGAAAAACAAAAAGAAAAATCCAAGCGAAGAGATACCTATGTTAGCTTTTTTTTGTTGTTGTTGCACGAATGCATACTTTGCCTGTACCAACACCTGCGATAAGGAAAGTTCCAATAATGTGAGGGTCCATTTCACGAGTTTCAAGCAAGCGAAGAAGGAGCGAAGCACCCTGAGGAAAGAAAAAACCGAAGGTGTAGCAGCGAACCCATTGACTGACTGACTGACTGACTGGCAGTACATCCTCGAGAGTCACGCACACATGACACCTGGTGCTAGTAAGATTATTGTTTTTTTTGACGGGTTTTGTTCATTCATTTCAAAGATATAGAAAAAAAAGGGAACATCTATATGGAGTTTTTTTTTTCTTTTTCTTTTTCTTTTTCCCCTTCTTCTTCTTCTTCTTCTTCTTCTTCTCAGACACTCGTTACGCATACACCTCAACTCAACACGGGGAGCACATCTACAAAATCTTGTCCTTGGCGTACAAGTCGACGTACTCGTCCACGGGCATCTTGTACAGCGCGGCGGTGTCGTCGCTCAGCTGCATCAGCTTCTTGACGTGCTCGGCGCTGAAGTGAGGGGCCAAGTGGCGCTCGAACTTCTTCATGATCTCGGGCTTGGCCTCCTCACGGCGGAGGCGGTGGCCCAGGGGAGCCTCGACGACCTCCTCCTCGAGCACGGTGCCGTCCTTGAGGGTGACGGTCAGGGCGTTGGCGATGGTGCGCTTCTCCGGGTCGTGGTAGTCCTTGGTGAACTGCGGGTCTTCGACGCAGGAGATGTTCTTGCGCAGGGTCTCGACGAGTTGGGAGGTGGCGGCCTCGCTGCCGTCGGTGTAGTCTTCGGCGGTCAGGCGGTTGAAGGCGAACATGGTGGCGACCATGTACTGCACGCAGTGGTCGCGGTCGGCGAAGTTGTCCATGGGCTTGAGCTGCTTGTCGATGATGCGGATGCAGGCCTCGTGCGTGCGGTTGACGACTTGCGCGATGTCGGCCGCGCTCTTGCCCATGGCGGCAAGCTTGACGTTGAGCTTCTCGGCGGCCTCGACGGCGGTCTGCGAGTGGAACTCGGCCGGGTAGGAGACCTTGAAGAGCACGTTCTCCATCACGTACGAGCCGTAGGGGCGCTGGAACTCGAACTTCTTGCCGTGGAAGTTGACGTCGTAGAAGCCCCAGGTGGGCGCGGAGAGGACAGTGGCCATGCCGCCCTCGCCGGCCATGACCTTCAAGCAGAGGTTGACGGCGCGCTCGCAGGCATCGCCGGCAGCCCAGGACTTGCGGGACATGGTGTTGGGGCTGTGGCGGTAGGTACGCATGGACTGGCCGTCAACCCAGGCCTGCGAGATGGCATCGCGGGTCTGGGCCTCGGACAGACCGAGCATCTGCGAGACAACGGCGGCGGAGGCGACCTTGACGTTGACGACATGGTCAAGACCGACCTTGTTGAAGCTGTTCTCGAGCGCCAAGCAGCCCTGGATTTCGTGGGCCTTGACCATGGCCTCCAGCACGTCCTTGACGGTGAAAGTGGCGCCGTTGGCGACCTTCTTGCCGCCGGCCTTGTTGGAGCGGTTCATCCAGTCTGCCACGGCGAGGATGGCACCCAGGTTGTCAGAAGGGTGGCCCCACTCGGCTGCCAGCCAGCAGTCGTTGAAGTCCAACCAGCGGATCATGGCTCCGATGTTGAAGGCACCACGGACAGGGTCGAGCTGATAGGGAGTGCCGGGGACTTTGGTGCCGTTGGGCACAGAAGTGCCCTCGACGACCGGGCCGAGCAGCTTGGTGCAGTGAGGGAACTCGAGAGCCTTGAGGCCACAGCCGAGAGTGTCGAGGAAGACGAAGCGGGCAGTGTCGATCTGGGAGGAGGTGTTAGCATTCGATTCAACTTGCTTGTATCTTTTTCTTTTTTTGTATATATATATATATATATATATTTATTTCTCTTTCAATGGCTACTACTCACAGCCAATTCGGAATCGATCTTGTAGTTGTGGATGTACGAGGCCATGTCGACGATCTCCTGGTCATACTGGGCGGCGGGAGCGGGCGACGCAAAGGCGTCTCCGGCGGAAGCTTGCACCATTGTTGTTGAGAATGGGCGGGCGGTGTTGTGTGGGAGGGAAGAGAAGGAGGAGGGTTTGACAGAGTGTTGGGCTAGTAATGTAGAGCTGGTGCGGAGTGGAGCTCTGACGATGCTGCGTCGTGGTGGTGCTGCTGCTGCGGCTGCTCTGGCGAAGCTGCGG
The DNA here is from genome assembly GCA_023634325.1 of Cladosporium cucumerinum. Lineage (NCBI taxonomy): Eukaryota > Fungi > Ascomycota > Dothideomycetes > Cladosporiales > Cladosporiaceae > Cladosporium > Cladosporium cucumerinum. The sequence goes on along the minus strand of JALDQA010000011.1, from coordinate 157,302 downwards.
CGGGCGATGGCGCTCATAGCTGGAGTATGAAGCGTGGAGAGGGAAGAATGACAGCAAACGGAGGGAAGAGACGACTACGCTGCAAACGACTTCTCAATGGCAATGAGACGAGACGGGAAGAGAGAAAGAAAGTAGGATGGCAGCAGAGCGGCTTTGGATGTCATCGGCTTAGCAGGTACCCGTACAGCCAACTTTACGTGGGGAATGATGGGGTTTGGCCGAGGCAAGGCGGGCACTGACCGACGGACGGCGAGCTCGGATTGTATGTTGGCTCGAGGATGTGGGAGCCCCGAGAATGCCCATCTGTGCGTCGAGTCTGTTTCCACAAAGCCGAAGCGACATTGAAGTAGGAAATCCAGTCGACTGTCCTGACGCAGTCCATTCCGTTTGAGAGAAGATGTTACGTATGATATTTTCTTGACCGAGATCACGTCGTCCAAGTTTTGCCATACTGTAAATCTGCCTGCATTCAGTACAATTCTTTTTATTCTTATTTTTATTTATTTTATTCTAGCGGTGCAGACATCAAAGCACCATCGATATCGACACATCACGAAGCCTATCCCAAACCGCTGCTCATCGCGGCGCGTCCCCAGTGATCGCAGGCACATCACCCTGCGCCAACTTCTCCAACGCCTCTCCATCGACCCGCAGCTTTGTCCAGCCCTTCATCTCGACCGCGCCAAGGGAGCGGTAGAACTGCAGACTCGGCTCGTTCCAGTCCAGACAGCTCCACTCCAGCCTTCCGCCGTCCTGCAACAGATTCTCCCGCGCGAGCGCTTGTATCAACAGCTTTCCGTACCCTCTCTTTCTGTATTGCGGGCGCACGAACAGGTCCTCGAGGTAGATGCCTTGCTTGCCGTTCCAGGTGCTGTAGTTGTGGAAGTACAGTGCCATGCCGGCGACTGCTTCGGGCTCGTCGCTCGGGTTTGCGGGTTGTGATGGGAGGCGGAGCATGATGCATTTTGCGTGGCCGGGGTTGCTGTGCGAGGCTGTTCCGCATGGCGCGAGCGAGAGTGTGCGGATGAGAGACTCCTCGGTGGCTTCGACGGAAGAGAGCTCGTGCTCGTAATCGGCCAGTTCGCGGATCATGGCTAGGATCTCTTTGACGTCATCTTTGGTCGCGTGGCTGAGGATTGGTCGGTCGGACATGTTGATAATGTGGTGTCGCAGGGATCGCTCGTGGTGTTGTGTGATGGTGGTATTGTGCTTTATTCGGAATGAGGTTGGCAGGAGACTGCTGAATGATTTATAGGCAATGCTGTTGTACTGGCAGGGCGTAGGTTTGCTAGTGAGTGGAGTATGTCTGTCAGGCAAACGCCAGGGACCAGAGAGAGAGAAGGAAGCGTCCGTGCTTGCCATTAAAGAAAGCTAGCGTCGCACTTCGAAGTCGCCTTGAGCTGACTTGGGCAACAAACAATGCCGTATAGCAATCGCATGCTGGGGTCTCGGGTAGCAATGATATCCAGTGGATCATAGCGTGATGAGACTGTTCGCTCAATACTTTTAATTGGTCTCTTCAGCTGACATCCAGGTCTGTCATAGGATCGGGAGTTGCAGCTGCGTCCGATGTTTGCTCCAACCTCGAGTCGTTCAAAACGCGATGCCCCCAGATCACGTTCCAATTGTCTTTGGCAGAGTCGTACTTCATGAGCGAGCACTGCGAAAAGACGTCCGCCCAAATTCGCTGCATGAATCGTGGGTTAATGTTATGGGCGTAGTCCTTCCGAAAGAGGGGCTTGGGCAGTTTGCCACGTGCGGCGACCATCTCGAGTACCGAGGGTGGAGGGGTGAGGTTCTTTCGCCTGGGTATGGGTGGCTGGGCTCGGGTGATACCAAGAGCCAGAGCACGCAGTTCATGCCACTCATCGTCAGGAAGTGGTGGCTGCACTGTCGAAAGCAAGTTTGCGTACCAATCGCTGAGCTGGTTCTTGACCCTGACGTCTGGCATTGGTTTCATCCAAGTATTCAGTTCGGGGATTTCGACGCCCAGTCGGCGAGGGTTGCGTCTTGCAATCGTCGGTGGAGATGCCGTGATCTGGCTTTGAACGAGGGCGCGTAATGCAGCCGGCAGATCATTGATATACGCTCTGACTCGCGCTTTCACAAGTCCAATCGCGCGGTCTTTGACGGGATTCTTGTTTGGTTCAGGTGGGCTGGTGGCAGGCTGGAGTGCAGATGTGCTCGAGTGCATCGATGCATCCAGCAGTTCGGCTGCATGTTCCTCCGCAGATGCCTTCTCTTCTACTTTGTGCTCGTCGATAGATATCAATGGCTGCAGAAGCTCGCGTCTGCGCTTGCCAGTTCTTCCATATGCCATCGAAAATGCCTTGATCAGCATCTTCCTGTCGCCCTCGTTCGCGCGCCGAAGCTGGTACATGGCCTGACGACTCTTCCTGCGGACCGTTTCCAGTCGATTTTCGTATGTTGCATCCCCGGCGTGTTTCTTGTTCCTGGATTCATACGTGCGAAATCGCGAGAGAGCATGTTGCCGAATCCAGGATGCTGCGAATTGGTCGGGCAGATATGTGCACTCTCTCAGTATGCCTCGAAGTACATGCCGGCTGGCAGTACGGTGGAATTCATCTGGTGGTAGGCGAGACTCGGAACCCTTCTCTGATTGTCCAGACAGGGTGTCAGCGTGTATGTTGTTCAATCCAAGGGGCTTGCGCTCAGCCGAGACAGAAGTAATCGAGCATGGTAGTGGCAGACGCCGTAGCCGCGAAGCAACAGCAGAAGGCCTTGAGAGCAGCAGACTGGATGGCATGAACTCACACCTGAGCAATCCTACGGCAAGACAGACAGAAGGACTCTCTATTTCTCTATCTTTCTCTCTCTCTCTCTCTCTCTCTCACTCTCTCACTCTCGGGAGCAGAGCGAGATCGAGGAAATTCACCAGATAGCTCGCTCGACCAAAAGGGACAAGGGACCTCGGGGGTGGATGGCAGCCGACCGATGACTGCTAGCGCGAAGCCAACCAGTCAATTAGCTAACCAGCCAACCAGCCAACCAGCCAACCAGCTAACTAGCCAACTAGCCAATCCACGGACCGCCGCAGGTGAATTGAGACCTCACGTCGCGCGCGTCCTGCAACGCGTAATCTCGCGCGAGACACTCGGACGACGCATTGTCTTTCTCCATGTGCAATTATAGCGAATGACATCTCCTTGCGTCGCATACCTCAGCTCCTCCCCCCCATCGCTCGGTAAAGTCTGCGCCAACCTGCCGAATGGCCAATCTGGAGCTCATGACTTCGTCCCACTCGCAGGGCCATCCAGCGCCACACGCCCATGGCCTGCCATCCGCCTTCTCCCAGAGCTTCAACATGCCTTATGACGGTAGCCCACACGCGCATCCGTCTGCGCACCACCACCACCCCCAACACACATACAGCCAGAGCTTCCCCAACGGTCCCGTCTCCAATCCGGGCTATGCGAAGAGCTTCGGCCCCGAGAGCTATGCACCCGGGCGAAACTACGGCGGCAAGCCCCAGATATATACGGTTGGTGGCCAGCGCTCTCCCGGCGCATTCGATCGCGCGCATGCTAACTTTGCCCTTGCAGGCTGTCTACTCCGGAGTACATGTCTACGAGATGGAAGTGCAGGGTGTGGCCTGCATGCGCCGGCGCAGCGACGGCTGGCTCAACGCTACTCAGATCTTGAAAGTCGCGGGTGTCGACAAGGGAAAGCGCACCAAGGTGCTCGAGAAAGAGATCCTCGTTGGCGAGCACGAAAAGGTCCAGGGCGGCTACGGCAAATACCAAGGAACGTGGATCAGCTACAAAAGAGGAAGGGAATTCTGTCGCCAGTATGGCGTCGAGGAGATGCTCAGGCCCCTCCTCGATTACGATGTGTCGGCAGATGGTTCTGGTGGCCAGGGACAGGACACTCCCACCAAGGAACAGGCCATGGCTGCGAACAGGAAGCGCTTCTACAACCATCTGGACAGCGGACCAAGTCGTGGACCGTCAACCAACGGCACCTTCTTCTCCAACATATCACCATCCACCTCCGTCGCACTCGCAGCGATGAACAAAGCCGCAAGGCTAAACTCGCCTGTGCCACGGTCCGGCAACGTACAAAGGCAACCTTCCAGGCACCATTCACAACACGAAATCTTCCCTGGAGGCAGCCAACAAAGCATGGCTTCACAGAACAGCTTCGACACCGAAAGCAGATTCGATTCTGGATATGGCACGCAACCGAACGGAGGCAATGAGCCACCTAGGAAGCGGAAGCGTATGAACAGCAACGAGGGGATGGGTCCCCCAAGCTTACCTCACGACACTTCGATGCGGTCTGCCACACCAACTGAGCCCAGTGAGAGTTTCCTATACGAGAACTCACTGTCACAAGAGTTTGCCAATGCTGGGAGCGACACAGCCCTTCCTCCTCTGCCACCACCAAATACCGACGAACAAAGCGAGAAGCTCAATCTGATTCTGGATCTATTCGCGGAGTCCGGTCGGACCGACTACAGCACGCACCCCGCCATTCTACAACTATCAGGCGAGGACTTCAACATGCCCCTGGATCACTCATCTAACAGTGCGCTCCACTGGGCCGCCACCTTGGCCAAGGTGTCGTTACTAAAGCTCCTTTTGTGGAAAGGTGCGAACATTTGGCGTGGAAACGCCGCTGGTCAGAGCCCTCTCATCTCCGCGGTCATCGTCAACAACTGCTGGGAGCATTCATGTTTCCCGGAACTGCTTGAGCTTCTGAGTCCACTGATCGAGGTGCGGGACATCCAAGGCCGTACCGTCCTACACCACATCGCGGTTTCGTCTGGCATCAAAGGCAGGGCTCCAAGCAGCAAGTACTATCTCGAGGCTCTGCTGGAATTCTTGGTTCGGGTGGGAACACAGCCAGGCTCTTCCAACAACGCTTCCGCAACATCAACTGCTGCAGCGGTCGCTAGCCTAGCATCACAACAAGCAAGCGGTGAAGATCTCAGTCAGGAATCGAATGACGCACCGACCCTCAATGGCTCGAAGGGTGCGGTCAGCTTGGTGCGGTTCCTCTCCCATATCGTGAATGCCAAGGACAAGGCCGGTAATACCGCCCTAAATCTGGTAGCTCGCATTGGAAACCGAAGCATCATACAGCAATTGCTAGAGATTCATGCAGATCCTGGTCTCGCCAACAACAAAGGCGTCAGCGCAAAAGACTTTGGCGTCGGCACAGAGTCAGGCGAAGGTCTTCTAGCCAATGGCATTGCATCGCAACAGAGTACTCAAAAAGCCCCTGCTTCACAGCCCGAAGCAGAGGTGGAAGAAACTCAAGCATCGTCAAGCCAAACAGAAGACCTGAGCCAAGAGGTCATATCCTGTGCGTATTTCGCAACTGTTTATTCTTCAATCAAATTACTGACTTTTCATCATAGCCTTGACTTCCATGCTCACTCAGAACCTCACCTCACATAAAGATCTGCTCCGTCAGCGCACAGAACAAATCGACCGCCTGAACGAGCAAATACGCGACTTTAGTGCATTGCAGAAAGCCGAGCTCGAACGTTTCCAGGAGGCGCAGGCGCGTATCAAATCCAGAGGCGAAAAGCAAGCCAAACTCGCAAATCTTCGACGCATCTTGCAAGAAAAGCGGGCCGCTATGTCGCCCGCGGCACACGAAGAGTCTCAAAGCGGCACTCTCGAGCTCGGTGCTGCCGACAGTGCTCTTGTACCCGAAGATCTTGCTGGAATTCTTCCAAACATACCCGCGTCCGACGACGATATCACCCCCGAACAACGCTCACTTTTCACATCTGCCTTGCCAGTCCCGTCGGAACTCCGGACACGACTACACGCGTACAGCACGAACAACCAACAACTCAAAGACCACGCGAACGAGCTCCGAGGGCGGAGCCACGAGCTCGAAGACCAGTACCGGCGTGTAGTCAGCTTATGCACCGGCGTGGGCGAGGACAAGGTCGAGGAAGCACTCCCCAATCTCCTGGCTGCTATCGAGAGCGAGAGTACAGCTGGCGTTGAAGGCGAGGGCGATGTTGTACGAGTTCGCGATTTCTTAAGGAGGGTTGACGGCGGCCAGGCAGTCGGCGCCAGTATCGAGGGTTGAGGCATGGCGTGTGTGTATAGCGGAGGACTGCAGGCTTTCCATCGTTTGCAATTTCTTTTTTTTTTCTCTTTTTTTTTTTTAAGGCGGGTGATTATTACTATTTTTGATACCTATACTGACGGCGTGAAGTCGTCAGTCCGCGTGCAGAGCAGCTCTCGAGTTAAGAGGAAATGGGAAAGGAGTTTCCACAAGCTGTGTAGGTTTCCACTTTGAAGAGTATCAAATGATACTCGCGTCATCAATCGCATGGCCACTTTTTTTCCCCACGCACACTGCGACCGACCGACCACTGAGACAAAATGCTAAACTCTAACGAGGAAAAACAAAAAAAAACCCCCCTTGTGCGATCTCATCGAGCGAGACTCTCTGAACAACTTGTTGCAAGCAGCATTTACAAATCTGTAAGAGCTGAGGCTTTGGTACAAGAATGGCTGCCTACAGAAGTGACAAGCTCAATCGCTAAAGTCTTCGCGTGCTCTGCTCCACACAAGCTCTCGATTACGTGCATGGCCGAATGGGTTCGCATCAGGCTTCTTGACCCGGCATCCGAGACGAAGTCGCCCGCGGGCTGAGACGTAGACGAGACGTTTGACGGTTCCAGCCAGCCAGCTCGTTTGATGGCGTCGAAGAAGTTCAGGGCGATGATCGACTCATCACGAGAGGCCGAGACAGAGCAAGACGGTGTCGACTCGATGCTTCCGAATGATCGCTTGCACCCATCGAGGGTCTTTGGTCGACCCTTCTTCGATCGCGACGTTCGATGCCGCTGAAAGACTGCCCTCGAGTCGAGTCGAGCCGAGCCGAGCTGCATTTGCAATTGTCAGGACAAAGTTGTACCTGTTCTTGCGCAAGCTTCGGCACCAAGACCGAGCCGATGTTGCCTCCGGCTGCGGTGATGAGAATGGTAGGAGTGGGAGAAGCCATGGCGAACGGTTTTGCTGTGTGATGTATCTCGCAAGTAACATGTTCTACCGCATTCATGCTTGATCCCGGCCTATATCGATGTGGCCGTGGATGGCTGACAAATGTGATTGTGGATCAGGACCCAAGCTGAAGAAGATGTGAACGGAGTGGAGTGTCCACGGAACGTCCGTGATGGAGTGATTGCCATTCCGTACATCCGGAGTGTTGCCCCGGACCCCAGGCAGTGTTTTATCGATACCTGACAGTAGTTTCCAGAGTAGTGTCATCATCCGTGTCAAAGCTCATTCATGCCTGCGGATAAGTACCAACAGCTGGGCTGCGTTCGTTCCGCTGTTGATGCCGGATGAATCCATGCTCCCAAGGGAGGGCAATTCCAATCACATACGACGGATGAATCACAAGAAAGCCACAAGAATTACATGTTGAAATGCACAGCAACTTCATAGAATCAAAATCCATTTCAATACCCAGTACTACCTAACACATCGCTACCCTGCCTATCCTAGGAGAATCTCTAAAAGTCACACACACACACCCAAAAACACCATTTCCCTCCTCAGTCTCTCGGGTCAGTCAAACCATAAGAAGGAGAGGAGAAAGGGAAGAAAAGCAAAAGCAAAAAAAAGTCAAAAAAAAGTCATTTCATCGCAGCAGGCCCCGTCTTCGCGCAGTCCTGTGCGGCTGTTCGTCAAGTATGGTCCTGCTTGTCCAATCTGAAGCCAATCCATCTCTCTTTCTCTCTCTCTCCCTCTCTCTCTCTCACACACACACACACTCACTCACACACATTACACCTACTTGGAGGCAACGGTCTCCTGGTCGCTGGCGTCCAAGATGTCGTACTCCTCGTCAGTCAAGAAGCCGTCGTTGCTCTCCACCTCGTCGGCGCTGAGGACCTCAAGGTCATCAAAGTCCTCGAAGTCATCGCCGAGAGCAACAGTGCCAGGAGAAGACACAGACGGAGCAGCCTCGACGGGAATGACAGTGGTGGTGTTCTCGGTGTTCTCGTCTTCAACATAGGCGGCCTTGCCCTTGCTGGATCCGGAAGAGGATTGAATGATGCTAGACGCCGGGCTCTCCTTCTCAAGCTTGGGGAAGACCATCTGGCTGGTGGCGAGATCCTCGGTCTCTTCGTCTTCAGTCTTGGTCACGGCCTCGATGATCTTCTTGACCTTTGCGTCCTCCTCAGCACTCTTCTTGTCGGCAGCGGCCCTGGCAGCCTTGGCATCGCTCTTGTACTTGTCAGCACGCTGCTTCATGATCTTGGCCTTGATCTGCTCAACACGCAGCTTGGCGATCTCCTTGTTGGCGTTCTCCTTGCGGGTAGTGTGGTCGGCAGGTGGGCTGGAGGTGAAGAGCTCCTGAGTGGCAGGGACCTGCGTGGTGGGGTGGCTAAAGTTAGCGTTGTTGTTGTTGTTGTTGTTGTTGGCATTGTAACCCTGGTAGCCGTGACGGGCCATCTCGCGGCGCATGGCGGCTTCACGCTGCTGGTTGATGAGGTGGAGGCGCTGCTGAGAAGCAAGGTAGCTCTGCATGGACTGCCTCTGCTGCTCTTGCACCTGCTGCGCCTGTTGCAGCTGCTGGTGCTGCATGTGTTGCTGCATCAACTTCTGTTGGAACTGCTGCTGCTGCTGGGCCTGGGCGAGGGTGCCATTGTACAGGGACAGCTTTGGCGGCATGGAAGACTGCGGCTCGGCAGCCTTGACCTGGATGTCACACCACAGACGGTGGCCGAAGGGGGTACCATCAGGGGCCTTGACACGCCAGTAGCTGATGGCCTTGCCCTCACGCAGAGGCGCCTTGAGGACGACCTTGAAGGCACTCGACTCGCCAACCTGGACCTCGCGACCAACGACGTTGCTCTCGGTAGCCTCGTTGATATCAGTCACAGAGGCTGGGTGGCCGTTGTCCACGTTCAGCATGTTGTCGCCACCCACGTAGCGAGCGCTGCAGCCAGCGGGCCAGGGATAGGCACCGTCGTTCTTCAGGGTCCAGATCTGGGTGAAGCGGGCACCAGGTGCAATGGTCATACCATCAGGGATGCTGTCGCTGACAAAGGCCGCGCTGAGGAGCGTAGCCGGGATATTGAGCTTCAGGCCCGACGAAAGGTCGGACTTGGGCTGCGAGTCAACGACTGGAATTGGCTGGGTGACCTGCTTCTCCTCCTGCTTGATCTCAGGCTTGAACTCAGCAACAGTCTTGACCTCGCTGGGTGCGTTGGCAACGACCTTCGGGGCCTGAGGAATGGTCTGGAAAGAGTTGCCAGTGTTCCTGTCGCCCATGTTGCGGACGTGACCGCGAGCATCCTCATTCATAGTGGTGATGCTGACGTTCTTCACCGGAGTCTTGAACTTGATGAGCGGGTGGGTGCGGTTGTGGTGGTTACCAGGCAAAGCCTCGCAGGAAGCGCAGAAGTCGGTGTCGTGGCATACGGCGCACTTGAAGCGAGTGCCCATGATGTAAGACGGGTCAGCCTTGTTCTTGCACAGTGGGCCATCACAGTAGATGCCAGCGTGGCGGGTGAACACCGGCTGGGGCTCCGCAATCGGGCTGTAGATGGCGGTGAAGCGGTGACGAGCGTGCTTGAGGGAAGCGTGGGCAACACAAGTGGTGCAGTAGTCCCAGTCTGGGCAGTCGAGGCACTTGTGGCGAATGCCGTAGATGGTCTTGTCACAGCCATCGCAGATGGCGTTGTGGCGAACGTGACGGCCCGGAGCCAGAGCAGCTTCCTCGTTCATGCTGAGGCAGACGTTGTCGGTAGCCTGAGCGAAGCCGTGAGCAGGGTGGTGACCATGCTTGTTCTCACGGTGGCAAGGGATGCACAGGTCAAAGTCCTCACACGTCTTGCACGTGACGAATTGGTCCTCCGAAAGGACATAGACGCAGTTGTTGCAAGTGCGAGTGGGCTTGCGCGGCTCGTCCATCATCTTCAATGCCTCTTCGACAGTGGGCATGCGGCTCTTGGTCTCCTCGCCGCCATACGTGTGAGGGACAGAGACCTCCTCCTTGATGGCGTGCTCAGCCTTGCGGCCGATGCGCTCGGTGGTGCTGGTGACGACCTTGCCGTCTTCAATGCAACGCTTGATCAGCCAGTGACCTTCACCAGGGCAGAGTGTGCCACTGGAGATGCAGGCCTCGCAGAGATCGAAGTCGCCGCCATCGCAGATGCTGCAATGATAGTGCGCATTGCACATGGCGGCGTCGCAGCTGTTGCAGTAGACAGACCACTGACCCTGGGCAGGAGCCACAGGAGTGACCGCAGGCTCACGGCTACGGAAGGCAAGCTCGCGCGGAGCCTGCATGCCGGCGCTGGCGATGGAGCCGAAGAAGTCCGAGCGATCTGCGGTGAAGGGCTGCGGGACTGGAGCCTCGGGCTCGACGAGAGTCTGCTGAGAAGCACGAGCCTCGCGGAATTGGAAGATGCCGCTGCCGATGGAACGACCGTCAAGCGCGGTCGAGTCGCGGGACGGGGTCTGGTTGTCAGGCGAGCGAACGATGACGGGCTCGGCGGCCTTCTCAGTCGGCATGGCCGGGGTATCCTCCGATGAAGCGACCTCCTCGGGCTTCTTCTCGGCGAGGTCAGGGGTGACGGTAGCCTTGAGCCTCAGCTTGGACTTGGCTTTGGCGGCGCGAATGAGGGTCTTGAAGACCTGTGGGTTGTTGGACTCAAGGACGACGTAGCCGCCGGCTGAGTCAGAGAAGCGCTCGAAGACGGCGTGCTGCTCGGGCTTGATGTTGAGGCAGTGGCGAAGCTGTGGCGAGGGTGTTAGTGAATGCAATATAACGACGCTGGTGGGTTGGATGCCAGTGATACAGAGCTAGAGCTTGAAGGCTCTCGAGCAAGATGAGGTGTGGTGGGCCAGGCTGGCTTACCTTATCAATCAGCACGTTTGCACCGAGGTCCTTGAGCGGGAGCTTGAGCTTCTTGAGGCTGTCGTTGACGGAGATCTTGATGGTGATAGGAGTATCAGGGCTGGCATTGTTGCCGACGTGATGGCCTGGAGTTGCCATGATGGAGGATGGGAGGTGGGTATGTGTGGTGTGTTGGTACGAAGGCTGAGGTGTCAACGGTGCTGGGTTCACGGGACGGCGGTGACGTCGTCGTATCTAGGCTCGCCTGAGCGGCGGGTGGTGCTGGGGCCTCGCCGTTGCTGTAAGCCGGCGTGGATGGATTGATGAAAGAAGAGAGAGTATGGCGAGTGAAGATGAAGAGTTAGGTTGGCGATGGGAGGAGGAGGAAGAAGACGTTTGGGGTGATGGAGGAGGTGGAGCTGTGTGGTGTGGTGCAGAGAGGTAGGGTAGTTGCCTGCGGAGAGCGGAGACATGAGCTTATGCTGTCGCGCGATTAGGCCCTTAATCCGCTAAAATCTGGGGTATCGCCGTGACATGTGACGCTGAGCCGTGCTTAGATAATGAACACACACACACATATAACGCGATAAATGACGGCACGAGCTTTCGTTTCACTTCCTCTGCACGCCTGCCAATCTTCGACCGCCGAGAGGCGCTCTTGCCCTGTTTTGACGCAAGGGACAGCCAGCTATGTCGCAGCCCGTAGAAAGTGCAGTGAAGGCTGCACTCATTGCTAGGGCTGCGCAGTAACGCAGTCTCGCCATTCACCGGTGAGCCATGTAGATTGTGACCACGCGTGACGGCCGCATCATCTTACTACCAAGGTCTCCAAAGACTTGATAGGTAGTGTGCAGATACCTCAAACGATAGTGTCTGTCGAATTCAAATGCTCTTGCCTCCGAGTTCTATGCCTCACCCTTACTCTACACCTGGACATGCAACTTCCAAATCATCAACCAACGACACACCTTCATATCCACACAACCCACATCCCATAGAAGAAAGTTTGGGGTCGTAGAAAGACTCATAGTAGTAGTAGAAGAAATAATCTAGGTAGAGAGGCAAAAGTTAAAGGTAAAAGATATCCCACCCTTTCGACTATTCATGTCACCAACATCAGCATTGCAAAGCGGAGCACACCATACCATACCATACCAGCCAGCTTCATCCAGCCCAACAGCCCAACAACAGCAACGAAAATGACGCCGACCAAAGAAACAAAAAGAGCAAGGATGAAAGAAAAAGTGAAAAAAATTTAGGGAAATGCCATGCTCGCTCGCTCGCTTGCTTTCCAAACAAAAAACATGATATTTTCTTTGCAAGCCCCGCCCATCTAATTGACTAGGAAGCGCCAATTTTACAAGGAACAAGCAGTGTGGAAACAAAGGGCAAGAGCAGATAGCGAAGCAATAATAGCTAGGTAACAGAGTAATACCGTAAAAACAAAACGAATAGGTAAGTGACGGATCCAACGAGGGTAATAAAAAAAAAAAAGAAAAAAAAGCAAAGGTCAACATCAAAGCTGCAGCGAAACAAAAAGTGTAAGACGACGGAGGTTGGTTTCCATTCGAAGGAAAAAATAATTTTGGCGCTAGAGGTTTCGGCATGGCATGGAAAGAATTATTGCTGAGGTTGCTGCTGAGGATAGTACATCGCCTGGCTCATATCCATGGGATAGTAATACGAGGTGTCAGGCGCCGGGGTCGGCGGAAGTAGACCGGGCATAGCGTAAGAGGGCACGAAGCTCTCGGCGGGCTGGTAGTGTTCTTGCGTGGATTGCTGCTGCGCCTCGGCGGCCGGGAGGTAGAAGACCATGCCGTTGCTTTCGTGCGCGACCATGCCGGATGGTGCCGCGTCTTCTTCCTGGGATGGTGCGGCTTGCTGCTGCTGCTGCTGCTGCTGCTGCTGCTGCTGGCTCTCTGCACGCTGGGCTGGCGCATGATGTGATTGAGCCGGAGCCTGCTGCTGAGGTGCCATGTAGCCTTGAGCCTGGGGCATGTACATGTGCATGGGCGGTTGGTAGTACATGTTCTGTTGCGTCGGGTACTGAGGAGGGTAGTACACTGCGGGCTGCTGGAAAGCTTGCGCATTCATCGTGTTTTCCGGGATTCCCGACAGAGGAGTGCCGGCCTGGTTGATCGGATTTGGGTACCCATATTGCGGCTGCTGTGGGTAGAAGTGGGCCTGAGGGTGTTGGTGGTAGGCCGGCTGCTCTGACATGTGGGTAGGGAGCTGGTTCTGGAATGGCTGTTGCTCATCAATCGCAGGAGTCTTCGCCTGGTGCAGAGCCGCGGGCGATTCAATGCCAGTAACGGAGAATTGCTTCTGCGGGCGCGGCTGGTGGACTGTCGATAGCGGTGTGTTGAAGGTCGGGCCGTTTTGTGGCAACGGGTATGTGTGCAGAACTTGGCCGGTGGGAGTTTGATGGCCTGAAAGGGGTCCGGCTGGCGATGCGTTGTTGGGCATGAATTGGCCATTGTGAGGCAACCTGACAACAGGCCTGGACTGACCGCCGAAACCGCTAGCAAAAGAGACCGGAGAGAAAGTGTCGCGAGCGATGGAAGACCTTCTACTCGGTGCAATACTGGCCGAGTACATACTGCCGCCATACATGCTGGTTCGCCTGCTTGAGTAGCCGTGACCGCCAGCGTTCCGCTGGTAGTTGTTGTTCCCGAAGCCACGTTGATTAGGTCGCATCTGACGTGGTATGAAGATGAAAGACCGGTCCATCGAAGGGAAGATGTATCTCGGGCCCAAGTTCGGGATGAAAACGCGAACGGGCTTGTCTCTGCGTAGGGGTGGTCGGTGGTTGGGCAGGCGGATGTACTTCTTAATGTTGAGCTCAGATCCCATGGCCGCGCTCTTCATACCCGGAAGCAAGACGCGAGCCTGACCTTTGGCGACTGAAAGGGTAGAGTCGAAAGATAGGGTCGCAGGTTGTTGTGGTTGTCTGGGTGCCTGAGCTGGCAGGACTGGACGCGCAAATATCCGCGCCGACTCCTCCCGGTTTTGTTGCGCGATCTTGTTCTGTGCCGCCGCTTCCTCGTTGATGACCTCATGGAGATCATGCTTCCAGAGCATCTCAGACGCTTTCTCTTGTCTTTGCGGTGGATTCAGAGGTGCACTAGGGACCGCGCTCGGTGGCACGCCCCGTCCTCTACCTCGAGCAGGCGCACCTCTGTTCGGTACTGGTCCTTGACCGTTGGCACCTCGAGTGTCATGCATGAAGAAGTTGCCGCGATTGGGGATAAATGCAGGGTCGGCAGTCCTTCTAGGCTTGCTGTCGAGTTGCTCTCGCTTTTGGCGGTCCACAGGTCTCTCGCCGCGGCCGTCCACAACTGCACCACCTTGTATCCTGTTGGCTGGGATATGGACCGGTTCATCCATCTCTCCAAACTGAATAGCTCCCTCTCCTGCATCCGCAAGCTTCATGCCTTTCATCATAGCCTCCGTGTCCGCCGTAGCTCGAAACAGGTCCGCCTGTCCAGCAGACCCATCCCCCTGCTCACCCAACCCCTTCTTGCCAGCTCTGTTCCTCGGCTTCCGCGATTTCTTAGCAGTCGGCTTGCCATTCGCGGTGCCTTCAGAAGCCGCATCCACCACACTTCCATTCGCGCCCGACTCAGCTTGGCCGTCGCCGAGGCTACCAGTCTCGTCCTCGTCATCTCCCTCGTCCATCTCAGTCAGCACCGAGCCCTCGCTCTGCGAATCATCGACCATGACGGGCCCTTCGTCATCCTCGCCCTCCTCATCCAGACGTCGACGACGGCCAACGAGGGCCTTGAGCGACCGGCCTGCAGCCATGATTGCGGCGTCGAAAGGAAGTTTCCAGGTGCGCAGCGGAAGGATTTGTAATTATTGATATGCTGCGAGCAAGCGTTCCAGGCAGCTGTCGCAAGTCAAACTTTGGGGTATTGATTGATTGATTGATTGATTAGGTAGGAGAGCGCAGCGCGGAGACCATCCCCTGGCTCATCGCAATAGTCGCAAACGCGAGTTTTGTCTACTCGAGAGCCGAGATTCGTCTGATCCGGGATGAGCTGTCGGTCTGATTGCGCTCCGTGAAGGAGACGTGTTCGGTGTGAAGGGCAGCAAGGCGCAACTAAGTTCGCGATCGAGGGTCGTCGATCCAGACCTCCAGCATCATCCCGGCGCTTGCCAAGCTCTAGAGCTTCGACCAGACGACCTCGGATGAGGTAAGCAGCGTATAGGAGACAGAGGAAGCCAGCCAATGCCGTTGAGATGGTTACTGTACAATACATGTTCGTGTTGTTGTTTGTCACAAAAGAGAAGGTTCGATTTCAAAAGCTATGGAAATAACTGAATTTTGAGTCGTCTACTCGCTGCCATACAACACGTCTCCCGCCGGTGACACGTCGTACTGTCCAAGCAAGTCCAAGAGGTCGCGTGTGCATGTGACTGCATGTGCATCTGCATCTCCCCGGCATCGTCTCTTCACGCTCATCATGCGGTGGTGGGCCGAGAGAAATACCTATTCGCGAAAGTAGAGATACAGCACGCCAATCAGCAAGACCATGATTGCTGTGAGGAAAGCGTCGAGCGCTGTCTCATCGTCCTCCTCGGAGACACGCCTCTTCTTGCTACTTCTATCACCCTCCTTGTCGAAATCTGCTACTCTCTTGACGGGAACCACCGAACTCCTCTCCTGAAGCTCCTTCGCCACCGCCTTCCTCAGCAGCGACATCTGTGTCTTTTCCGCCTCGCCCTCTACGACGAGTCTCGAATGAACAAGCTCTTCGAGTGCAACCTTCATCTCTCCAATGGACAATGACTCGAAGATGACCGAGATACGTGGCTTAGTGTGAGCACCTGGGCTCGAGTTGTCGACAAGCGCAACCCAGCGGCGCAGGTCAGCCCCAGTCATGCTCGTTGTCTCGTTATCGAGCAATTCCAGCATAGCCAACTTAACAGTAGCTGCTTGAAGTATGCTGTAGGCGCAATGAAGACTCTCTCGTAAGTCGTTGGGCGAGAACGAGGAGTGCGGTAACGTGAAGTGAATAACCCCTGGGTGCGCGTCACGGATGAGACCCCGAAGAACCATCTCAGATGAGACTGTGGCGCGGCTCTCTGCGGCAGGCTTCCTGTCCATGAGGTTCAGGAATGGTCCACGAATTATGGCAGCTGGAAGCTCCATGTCGGAAACGTCGGAGTCAGAAGCATGAGAGACATCAGCATCTGACAGTTCCGTCTCCTGCGTGGCATTTTCATGTAGGTCCTGTTGCTCAGAGATGTGCTGACCAACGCCGCTCGAAGGTGCAGCTTCAAAAGTTTGCTCATCATCGCCGGTCTTATCAAGGCGATCAGTGTCGCTAGTTTGCTTGGGAACTGGTACGGGATGCATGTCCGAATCAGAACCAGAGGTGTGGGAGGCATCTACATCTGCAAGATTTGTCTCCTGCTCGGTCGTTTGGTGTGGGCCGCGTTGCTCAGCGATGCGTTGGTCGGATTCTTCCAGAACAGACACGACAGGAAGGTCGTCCTCATCGCTGAATCCATTGAAGCTCTCGGTGGCGGCAGATCGCTCCTTGAGAGCGGATGAGGCATGTATGTCGGAATGCTCTGAGTCCGAGCTCAGAGAGGCAGCACTTTCACCCTCCAGCATGACACCTACATGTACTTCCTCTCCTCCGCCCTCGCCTCCTTGCTGGTCGACATCTTCAAACACTATGAGAGGCTCGTCGTCATCGCTAACTTCCTTAGGCTGGACGGAAACAGAGGGTCGCTTGAGATCGGCCGTGGCATGCTCAAAATCATCGGACAACCAAGAGGAAGTCATCGCGGACTGTAGAGAAGGTTCCTCCTTCTCCTTGCTCACTTCCACCGGCGAAGAATCATCATCATCGTCGACCGCCTCGGTCCCCACCTCGCCAACACTCCTCCTACTCTCTCCAACCAGCGCACTCCACTCGCCGCCCGAACCCCAATCCAGAGCCGCAGGCGCAGTATCGCGATCAGCAGGCGTACGAGGTGGCGACGCTGGAGCTTGAACCTTGCTGACTGATGCGGATCTGAGTTTCGGGATTTTCGAGGGAGCTGCTAAAGATCGCCCGGTGTTGGCGCGATTGCGTGGTGCAGCGCCGAGGGGAGGTGTGCGAGGGTGGCCGCTGTCGTTGTCGCTACTAGTAGTGGTGGTGTGGCTGGAATCGCTGTCGTGAGCCATGGTGGATGGTTTTGTGATGATGTGCGTTGGAGGTGTTGTGAGTGGTGTAAGTGGTCAAGGGATGGGAGAGTGCGAGCGCTGCTGTGGGTCGCGAGTTAAAGCGTTAGTCTTGTGAAAGAGCGCAGGCGTGGGCTCGCGCGAGTGGGGGCAAAAAGTGAGAAGTGAAGTCAGAATAAAGGTTGATTCAAAAGAATTGGCAGCCACGGGCAAAGAGTCGCACGTGGCATGCATGTGTCACGCAGCCTTCGTGCGCTACTTGATTGCGATGGATGAGACCAGGGATGGTTTGCTTGGTGTATTACATGCTCAGCATTTTTCCCGGTGATATCACATTTGCTTCTGCCATCAAGTCGGGGAGAGTTGAAGGCCGCCACGAGCAAGGAGATCTGTTTGCAAGCACGTAGATCCAGGCAATCTTTGCAATGTCAAATCTTCCTCGATGGTAGTCATTACATTTCAGCCAGACTTTGAGGATGTATCAGGTTCTTGTAACATGGAAGGGTGAGGTGCAACAATCTTGGACTGGCTGCGTCTTCTTAGTAGTCATTTCCGGTCCATGGCCACCAATTCAACAATGTCCCTACCCATAGCACTCCACATTCCACTCGTATTTTCCTGCGCCTGTAGCCAGACCATTCTCCCTTCTCAAGGCTCCATAAAGGTGCTTCTTGCACCCCCACGCCTCGATGCCTTGATGACAGAAACCAGGGTTTGCGCAGACGAATCACCGGCTGTCACCGCGTGAGCGAAATCAATGCTCTACATATGCCTCGACGAGAACGACAAGCCGGATTTCAATGGCGGCAAGGCTTAAAACGTTCTTCTTCCGACCTTTGCACGGTGGCGTGCGACGTTTGTACGCCCTCAATGCTGCCCAAGCCTTGAAGCTTGTCGAAACCCGCGAAGATTGCTGGCCGTTTGCGCAGGTTTCCATGCGTGTATGCCGGTGCCCTTGACCGTATGAGAGAACAGGCCGTGTTGTTCCTGATCGTTTCCCACGAGCAGAAGAGGACGGCAGAGATTGCCGCAAAATCGACAAGTGGTCAATCAACCCAGCTCAGCAAACCTCAACGCCTTCTCAAGCCCCGAAGCCGCCCTCCCAACCTCGCCAGCCTCCTTCTTTGCCTCGCCAACCCCATACTTGAAAGCATCGTACAACCCGGACTCATGCAACGCCTCAACCCTCTCACTAGGATCATCATACATCTCGCTATCAAGATCCCTCGGCGCACCAAACAAGTTCAGATACCCGTAGCAATTGCTCTTGCTCGGCAGAGTGTGCGCATCAGCGTGCCAGAGCGGGAAACTCTGCGCGGCTTTCACGGCGAGAGCATTAGGGTCGTATGCGCGGGGTTTGAGGCCGGCGTTGAGGAATTTGGTCAGAGTGTTGATCTGGTGGACGAGCAGTTTGTTGCTGCCGAGCGAGCTGGAGGCTTTGGTGTTGGACCATTTTGCTCCCGTGGCGCTGCTGATGATGCTACCTTGGGCGGTCCAGGAGAGCAGGTTCTGGAAAGTTTTCAGCGTCTTCACCCAGCCGCCGGCACAGCTGACGACTGCTTCGCCGTTGGATGCTAGGAGCCAGTCTAGAGTGTCAAGGGCTGCGAGGCGGATATCTGTGGACAAGTGTGTCATGCCAGCGCGGGAGTACAGGAGTGCGCCATCAAGAGGGCCGAGTTGACTGGGTGGAAGTGCTTTGAACAACTTCAGCAATTGCGTTCGGACTGCGGGAGTGCCATCGAGGATTAAAGGCTGAGTTTTGGCGATGATGACTGAGGGAGGCTGCGGCCAAGGGGCTGCCGTCTCGGTGATTGTGTGAGTGAGAAAAGCGAGAGCGTCTTTTCGCTGATCATCGTTTTTGCTGTTGATGAGAGAGAGGTTGTGGTTGAAAAGTGCGCCGGCTTCACGGCTGGCTTCGGTGAGACTTTGCTGTTTGAGAACGATTGCTGTTTCTTTTTTGTCAGTGAGGTCATCTTTGCGATATTCCCACAACTGTACGCACATCTTGCTGCAAAGCTGGTATCTGTGGCGTTGGTATTTTTTGGTCTCGCTTTTCCGACTTTTAGCTTTTCCTTCTGGAAGTCCTTTTTCCTCTCGTTTTTGTGCTTGTTGGATTTCGTCATTCTGTACAATGAGACAAGTTTCCACCACGACAGCAGCAGTAAGATATATATGCTGCGCGAGTATGCAACCGTCTTCTCACGAATGGCGGTCTTCTTCACCAGATGGCTGCGCAGACTTCAATGTCTTGGCGGAAGCTGAGAAGTTGCTGGTTGGTCGGCTGGCTGCTAGGAGGAGCTCTTTATTTACGAACCTTGAACCTAATATCTCCCAAGGCACCACCGGCCGCTCAAATCGATATCTCGACCCGGTTCACGAGAAATCCAACCGCCCAAAATGCAACAACCCTCCCCCTCAGAAGAGACCGCCGCTCTCCTCGCGCGCCTCTCACAACGCCCCGGCGTCCAAAGCACCCTGATCCTCTCCCGCGAAACCGGCGCAATCGTCCGCTCAACAGGCCTGATCACCGCCGAAGACATCACGGAAGAAGGCGAGTCTGCGCCCAACGGCATCGGCGGCACCGACACCGAAGGGCAAAAGAAGGGCACACGGAATGCCGATGCAGTTGCGAGATTGGTTTGGAACTTTGTCAAGAATGCGGGTCAGACGACGGAGGAGCTGAACGGGGAGAGCGATGAGGTGAAGCTTTTGAGGCTGAGGACGAAGAAGAATGAGCTGGTCGTGGTGCCGGATGCGAAGTTCTTGCTTGTTGTGGTTCATGATACACCGCCTGCTTGAGGGCAGTCTGGTAGTCAGGCACGATGTGAAGACACGTCGCTGTACAGGCTGCACGATGAGGCTCTCAATGCTGGTTACAGACATGACATTGGACACCGGGAGGAAGCCTCAATTGCAGCGAGGATACTGAGTGCTATTCTCCTTACAATCACGGCATCACAACCAGCACTGTGTCCGCAAAGGACAAGCTGAACATCCCTGGACAAAAAGTCGCCTACACAAGGCAAGCAGACCCGCACAACACTCAGCTCACCAATGCTTCTCCGAAATATCGACAGCATTGACATTGACTCCGTCCTTGAACCAGCGCTCTTCGGCCGAGATCTCAACATCATTCGCGCTCATCTGCCTCTTCCGCATTCGGCCATCCTCTGCAAACGTCCAGTCCTCTAGGCCATAACAACGCTTCCACTTCATTCCATCATGGCTGTCCTGGTACTCATACCAGAACTGGACTGCGATCTTGTTGTCCCCGAATGCGAACAACTCCTTGCGCAGGCTGCATAAAAGTGATATCAGCATCAGCATCAATGGATGGGACTATTGAAAGAGTCTCCTACCGATACGACTTTTCCTTTTCCCACTTGGCAGTAAGGAAGTGGACAACGGCTTCGGTGCCGGTGAGGAAGCGGTCACGGTTACGCCAGATGGTGTCGTCGGTGTAGGCTTTGGAGATGGTAGTTGGGTCTCTTGGGTTGTTTGGTCAGGACTGGGGAATATGTCATATTGTAATGTGTCAAGTCTGTCTCACTGGGTATTCCAGGTATCCTGCGCCTTCTTCACCTTCGCCCTCGCGGTCTCTTCTGTGAAAGGTGGCGCCAGCGACATGATTATCATATGACTATGAAATCAATCGAACAACAATGTAGATGGACAACGTAGTCAGTCCGAGTATTTATCCCAGAACGTCGTTCGTATAAGTATATTTCAGAAAGCGGCGGGTGATGCCGTCAGCTTTGCATGTGCTTTGTGATTATGGCTCCATGTCGGATCTAGTGGGCGAGTCCATGCTTTCTTTTCTTTATCCGACTCGAAGCTCGTATCCATGCTGCGAACTTGGCCATTAATGCCACTGAAATGATGTCGACGGCTGGAGAAGAGGGTAGGACATATAATGTTGTATGTAATATCGGCATTTGTGTACCCATCTTCAAAGAACTGGTTTGACATTCAACATGCTTCCATTCATTTCTCGCGGTAACGTTAATTTGAGAGAGTATTGCCGAGGTCGCCGATTATTGATCGAAAGCTCCACGCAGCAGCGTCATTCGACCGATGGTGGGGCAAATGTTGTGTGTTGTCTGGCCCCTTCTTCGACCCCTCCCTCCCTCCCTCCTTCCTAGCTTGGTCGTGGTGCGGTATTTGTAATTTCTGTTGCACAGCTAGATCGGCCATTGAGGTGTGGCAGTCGCGCTAGGAGGTAGATACGCCATCTATCAGACTCTCTTCGATTCCATACCACCTCCTACACTTTCGTCCTTCGGCTTCAATCTCTTTCACAACTACACAGCAACCAAACCACAATCCCAACCACACCACTCTACAACACCCAACAAATCATCACAATGACTCCCATCAAGGCTGGCGAGAAGTTCCCCTCGGACGTCAAGTTCGAGTAAGCAACATGCATCCACCATTCCCTTCCTATACAATGCCCTCTGCTGACACAGCGCCTCCCACAGCTGGGCTCCCATCACCGACCCCTCCCCCACCGCCTGCGGCCTCCCGCAGTCCTACGACGCCAGCAAGGAATTCGCCGGCAAGAAGGTTGTCCTCGTCTCCGTTCCCGGCGCCTTCACCCCCAGCTGCCAGGCCATGCACATCCCGCCCTACCTGCAGAACGAGGAGAAGCTTGCCGCCAAGGGCGTCGACCAGGTCGTCGTCATCGCCTCCAACGACCCTTTCGTCATGAACGCCTGGGGCAAGGTCAACGGCTGCACCAAGGACAGCAAGACCCTCTTCATGAGCGACTCGTCTTTCTCCAAGAACCACGGCTGGGCTGCTGGTATGGGTGACAGGAACGGCCGCTGGGCTATGATCATCGAGAAGGACGGCACTGTCAGCTACGCCGAGAACGAGGCTTCGCCCAAGGATGTCAATGTGAGTTTGAGATATTGTGCAGAGTATGGGATACTAGCTTGACTAACTGAAATCCCAGGTTTCCTCCGCCGAGACTGTCCTCAGCAAGCTTTAAGCTGCTTCGCCCCGTTTGGACGACAAAAGCGTGACGAGAACATGATAGATCCCGTAAAGGTTCACATATGAGAAATAAATCACGATACAGTCAAGAACAATCTATCACAAGGAAATTCATTGTACAAACATGCTCTCTCATCGGCCCACTAACCCTCGCCCTCATATGCGCCGCGCCCTCGGGGACGGTATCGTTCGAGAACACCATCTCAAAGCGGTCCATTGACGGCGAGAAGATTTCCAGGAACCAGCCCTTTCCCCCACCTTGCTTTGGATTGAGGCCTCCCCAGAAAGCGGCAAACCCGCTCTTGTCAGCCCAGGCAGAATAAGCAGAAGT
This sequence comes from Cladosporium cucumerinum, assembly GCA_023634325.1. Classification (NCBI taxonomy): domain Eukaryota; kingdom Fungi; phylum Ascomycota; class Dothideomycetes; order Cladosporiales; family Cladosporiaceae; genus Cladosporium; species Cladosporium cucumerinum. The sequence continues at coordinate 134,947 of JALDQA010000011.1, read as the reverse complement.
GATGGCCCAGTATGCGAATGCGACTTCGTTGCGGTAGAATGCCGGGTCGGTGTAGGTCGCTAGTTCGTGGTACACTGGTCTGATATCTTGTTGTGGCGATTGCAGGAAACCGAGGAGCTTGTTTCTGCTCGTATCTGAGTCTGACTTGTGTATTGAAGCCGGATATTGGAAGCCGATTACCGCCATGGTGAGGGTTTTCATGGACTCGGGGAATCTGGCGCAGTAGGCGGGGAAGGGGGGTTGGTAGTTGGGTGGGAGACTGGAGGGTTGGGTCCGTGGGCAGGTGAGGTGAGGGGGGGTTGCGGGCTCGAGGGTAGGCTCGAGGGTGGAGGACATTGTTGTTGTTGTTGTTGTTGTTGTTGTTGTTGTTGTTGGGTGAAGTGTGAGGTGTGAGGTGTGTTGGTGAGAAACTGTTTTCGTTTGTTGTATTCCAAGGCGTAATTGTGGTGATGATGGCCGATCGTGGCGACGATGTAGATATGTCCTTTTCAACAAGAGGTTGTTTGTTCTTGGGAAGCGACACAAGTCCACCGCGTACCGTCTATGTGTTACGGTTCTACAATGCGGGGTTGGACCTTTTGTGCTAGGTATCCGAAATACATTATTGAGCTTTGTTGATTGGATTTGCGACCCTGAATTCTTGGGTCGTGTTCATGAGACAACCCGGGAATCATCCATCTTGGATCGGGAAACTTTGACGTGCCTGGTAATAGTTCGTTACGTTAGCTAACCATGTTTGGGAAATGCGGGTTTGCTTCGACTCGTATTGAAGCTGAGGCGGCCCAGAGTTGGCACAGGTTGGAACAGGTTCTAGACAACTGGTCTTGCGGTATATCGCGCTGAAGTCAGTGAATACAATGGTATTAGATCAAGGCCTACGAATGCCAGTGAGGATGCGATCGAGTTCTAGTGAGCAAACAATATGCCACGCACCTCAGTCTATCAGGCATACAGGTATAGCTAAACGCACGGTGTGGTCAGCCGGCTACATTCCCCGCCACCTTCTCACCATTCGCGCCGAGCGTTGCTTCCGCTCGTTCGCCAAGCTTGGCAGCTGGCGGCGCAAACATCTTCGCAATCGCTTCCACAGTAGTATTGCCGCCCGACAGGATGATCCCAACATTCCAGCCGTCAGGCCCAGCCTCACGCTCGACAACTTTCCTAAACTCCTCGTTGTACAGCATGACAGCGAGCGGCACAGCAGCAGACGGCTCGATGAACAGCTTCGCGCGCTCCATGGCAAGCCGTAAAGCAGCTTTGATCTGCTCTTCGTTGACACTATAAATTCCCTGAAGCATCGACTTGTCCGAGATGATCGACCACGGATTCACACCGACGGGCGTGCGCAGACCATCGGCGATAGTGAGTGTTTTCACCTTCTCGATCCGCTTGCCCTGCTGCAAACCGATCTCAGCATCGTTGGCGCCTTCAAAGTTTGGCTCTGCGCCGAAAACTTTGATGCCGGTGCCTTGCAGCGCGGCGCAGATTCCTGATAGCATACCGCCGCCACCAATGGGAGCGATGACGGCGTCGAGGCCACGCTTGCCTTCGACGCCGAGCGAAGGGTCAGCAGCAATGAGTTCGATGGCTTGCTGCTCGAGCTCAAGCGCTTGAGTGCCTTGTCCGAGCATGATGTCCGGGTGGTCGTATGGCGGGATGAGAGTGGCGCCGGTCTTCTTGATGACTTCTGCTGCGACGGCTTCGCGCTCGTCGCTGGCGGAGCCGGAGAAGATGACATTCGCGCCGTGGGATTTCGTGCCGGCGATCTTGGAGGGCGTGGAGATGGTGGGCATCACGATGTGGGCGGGGACGCCGTGGGTTTTGGCGGCTAGTGCTAAGGCTTGGGCGTGGTTTCCTGTGGATGTTGGTTAGATGGGAGTGGTGGTTGATGTGTTTTGGATTTCGTCAACGAACCGCTACTGTGTGTCACGACGCCCTTCTCGCGCACGCTCTCAATGCCCTTTTCCTCGATCAATCTGGCCAGAGCATGGAATGCTCCTCGAGCCTTGAAAGCACCGATTCTTTGTTGATTCTCGCACTTGAAGAATAATCTGACTTTGGGATTGGCGTTTGCTGTGGCGGCACTTCCTTGGATGCCATTCGTACGAGGAGCAGGTTCGCTGGCAACGTTAGGTCGAGTAGTTGGACAACGTTGAGACTCTGGTGTGGAAGCGATTTGGTTCAAGGTGTCACACGTGATCGTGGGAGTCCGATGGATGTATTTCTCGATGCGTTTGTGAGCTGCTTGCACCGACGAGCGGTTGATGGGCGGGCATGTTGAGAGGTCTGCCATGATTGCGGACGGGTTGATTGGGAAAGGTGATGAGTAACCACGGCAGGGCAATGTGACGATATATACGAGCTCAGCAAAGCTAGAACATTCCAACAATCAAAATTCTCGTTATCCTTCGACAATGTTGAGTCGACCTTCGGACTCACTCCTCTCCGACTCACTCCAAGTGGCCCACGTGGAGCTAATCGCGGCGGGTTAGGGTCCACCGTGATGAAGAAGACAAGACAGTGTACTGTAGCGTATCGGGGCGGGCCGACGAGACCGATGCAGGCAAGTGTACATATAGCAGAAGGAAGTCTAAGATGCCAAGCATGATGTAATCATTGCTGCCACCGCCGACCAAGCAAGATAGCAGGCTTACACTGTTTACCAACACCCTCTCGGGCCATTCACCGCAGCAGCGACATACTGTCCAGGCAAAAGCCAAACCCTCCAAAAATATTCATACCATTACGGACCAACCCCCCACCGCCATGACCCGTCGCGTAGTCTACGGCATCTCCCTCTGGGTCTACCTGGGCGCTGCAGCCTGCACCATCGCATCCATCGCCATCCCCAACTGGATCTCCTACACCTCTCCCACCGACAACGACCCCATCCACGTCTCCTACGGTCTGCACAAAAGATGCTCGAGTATCACAGGCCAGTGTATATCCTTCCCGCAGGACCAGGACTGCTACGGCGACAACCGCTCTTTCTGCAGCATGTGGAGGAGTACTGGCTTCCTGATGAACTTTAGCGTGATATTCGAGCTGGCGGTGTTGGTTGCGTATGTTGTGATATTGGTGGGTGGTAGGGGTACGAGGGAGGTGGGCTGGAAGATCCTGTCGCCGTTGCTGATGGTTGTTGCGGCGTCTCAGCTTGTCGCTATGACTTTGGTGGTGCGTACTCCATGAGATATACAAATGGGCATATACGCCTTGGAAAGACAATGCTGACCTGATACGCAAGGCTTATCTCTACGACCACGACAACCGCTTCTTCGTCGGTTGGGCATTGGACAAGTCCTGGATCCTCTGCACTGTCAGCTGGATCGTCCTGCTGCTCAATGGCCTTGGCATTACAGCCGCAGCATACCTTCTGGCACCCGAGGATGACTATGAAGCGATTCCAGAGCCCCGCTAAAGATCAAGATGCCGGCATTTTGAGAACGTAGAAGGAGTTTTTCTTTTTTTTTCCGAAGCATACAACATACATGAAGCGCATTGCAGCACTGATTGTAGCACTAATAAACGATTTCTGAATGACCATTCGTGATACAACGCAGTATCTCCTGGTATTAATCGATTGACCTATGATAGAACTTTAGCTCCGTTGGCTCCGAGGATGAGGTTGCTCAGACCTGAAAACATCTAGTTGCCTCTCACTGGCGAGCCATAATGCAGAGCACGACATTGGCGATGATGCATGCACATCAAACGCGCAGCTCTTCAGATTTGGAGAGCTTTCCGACTTACATAGTCCGCGAATCGCAGCTTTAATAATATTATGGCTTGATAGCTATGTGAATATCGACATCGTCTCATTGCGTCCTCTCTCTCTCGCAAAAAGGATCCTAGGCTGAAATGGCACCTTGGAAGCTCGTGCGGCTGAGCCCACTTTATCAAGCTGAGCTTCACCGGTCGATCGATCCAATCTGTAAGCCCGACGACGACGACCCCCTCAACGCCGCAGCGATATTACATATAAATAATCATTTCGGGCACACGTCGACAAAAAAAGAACCGCGTCTCCAACTCCCGCCAGACAGTGCCCCTGTGCGACCCGTCGCAATGTCATCACCAAGACCCTTCCCACGAGCCGCCGACATGGACCTCGATGATATTCCCTACATAGAGGGCACGGCCATATCCTGCATGCCTCCTGCAGCCGAGTACTTCGACGACCCCACGTGGTATGACTCGGGCGGGCGAGACCCGCTGGTGCAACGCGAGATCTTCAAGCTTGAGGCTGGCGAGGAGCGGACGCGGCGGCTCAAGGGCATTGTGAAGGAGTATCGGCTCTATGGGCCGATGTTGTATGAATTGGCTGCTGAGAAAGGGCGCATGGATATTATTCGTCTTTTGCTGGAGCTTGGGGCTAATCCTAATGTTGGGCAAGGGGAGGGGGGAAGTGGCGTAGGTGGTACTCCGCCAGCTGGTGAGGTCGAGGATCAGGAGAAGTCTTCAAACTCTCCCAAAGATGCAGCTCTGGGTGAAGCAGAGGAGGATAGCAAACAGAGTTCCGATGCCGAGATCGAAGCAGAGAGTGGCGACAATAACATGGGCAATTCTGACGGAATGTCATCTCAAGACCAGGATGAAGCAGATGATGCATCAAAAGACGTTGTCATGAGTGACAGCGACGACTTCCGACGCACCCCGATGCTCACCCTACATCCTCCCCTGACCGGCGCAGCATTAGCAGGCCAGCTGGAAAGCGTCAAGGTCCTGCTCGACGAGGTGAAAGTCTCCATCGACGAACGGGACGAAAACGATGGTACCTCGATCGCGTATGCCGCAAGCGCAGGTCATGCCGATGTTGTTGAGTACTTGCTTTCCCGGGGTGCCTCCATAACCACCAAAGCCGACTCTCCCGACATCCTCGCTCTGGCGCTCAAAGGTGGCAACGTGACTGCAGTCAACGCGATCCTCGAAAGCGAGAAGTGGAAAACCTCCGGTCGTGAGGTCACGATCGACCATCTTGGGTTCGCCGGCCACGGTGCGAACGAACATGCAGTCGAGCTAATTCTTTCACTCTGCGAATTGCCTCCACCAACCGGCAATATCAGCGACTTGAAAGACGAGCTGCGCGAAAATATTATCGCTACTATCTTGCAAGCGGCCGCGAAAGCCGCTCTTGCCTGCTTACGTCTATTGCTCCCGTACGTAGCTCATCGACAACCCGACGGATCGTACGCCTACTTCGAAGGACCAGACCATTTCGAAATCGCCTTCTTCAACTCCACGGAAGACGCAATAGACACATCCGACAACCCAGAGTTGTTCGAACTCGCATGGACCACCGTCCTCCGTCGCCCCAACACAAGCCCACAAGATCTCATGGCTCGCACGCCCTTTGACGAAGAAGGCAAGCCCAACATAACAAATCACGAAGCCCTCCACCGCCACCTCATCGCCGCCGCCGGCCACGGACGCGTCGAGACAGTGAAAGTCATGTGCGAGAAATACAGTGCGAACGTCAATCATGTTAGCCACAAGTTCTCCAGCACGCCCCTCAGCCGCGCAGCCGGACAGGGCTTGTACGACCTCCAACCACGCCTCCGCGCCGCTCGCTACTTGCTCGAGCATACCAACGTCGACTTGTCAGTCGCATGCGGCGAGTTTGCGAACGGAACCACGCCTCTGGCCTGCGCTATGAGCCAACGTCAAACAGAAATGATAAAATTGTTGTTAGAATTCGGAGGGCCGGTGGAAAGCATCGACGACAAAGTCCGTCGTCGCGTCGAGAGGCGTGAGTCCGGCGAGCAGGTCAAGATCTGCGTTGCCTATTTCTACCAGCGTCCACGCCGAGAGGTCCGGATCATGACGAAGAAGGCTTGCGATGAGGCTGAGCAGGGAGAGCGCGTTGACCGTTTCATGCTTGAGTGGGGGAGAGATGAGTTGCTTTCCATTCTAGCGAGGATGAAGATCAGGGCGTGTGACGAGGAGTTGCAGAAGGCGGATCCGAAGGGGAGGCCGCTGGCAGAGTAGATTGTCTGGCGTTTGCAGTCTTTCCAATGTTGTTATGACGTGCGTCAATTATAAAGGTTAACAGAACTGAGACGAAGGTATCGTGACCACCACTCCATCCATGTGAGGGGGCAAACCGTAAAGCAGTCTGTCACCTCTCGCGATCACACTTCCTGAAAACATTTCCTGCTCCATGAATCAATTACCAGCGTCGTGGTCTAGTTGCAAGATTTGCCCAGCCGCTGAGAGGCCGGCCAGTACGAAGTGTGAGCCCGACCCGCGAGCCGTCCCAAATCAATAAGCCAACAACGCCACGCTATGCATCGCAATGCGCATCGTCCAGGTGAATCCTTCTCGGGGCAATCATAAAGCGGATCCCGGGTTCAGCCCAGGAATCAAAAGTCCGTAAGCGAATCCGTCCAGCTGAAGCTGACACTTTAGGCGACCGGGATACCAGAACGCAAGCATAAAAGTGCTTTGCGTGCTTGATGGTACTTTTGTGATTTGTATCAAGCTGCGATACATTTTTAGTGCTCTCCAACACTCACAATGTCCAAACCAACAATAGTCATCGTGCCAGGAGCATGGGTAAGCATCCTCACCACCAACACACCTCTCTCTCTCTCTCTCCCTTGTCTCCCATACCATATCACTCACTAACCCAACTCCATCCAAGCACGTCCCAGCACACTTCTCCAAACTCACCGCACAGCTCGAAGCCGCGGGCTACTCTTGCACCAGCGTCTCACTCCCCTGCAACTCTGCCTCGCCCTACATCGACAACCGCCTCCTCGGCATCCCCGACGACCAGTCCGCCATCCGCGCCACAGTCCTCTCCCACCTCGAGACAGGCCACGACGTCCTCGTCCTCACACACTCCTACGGCTGCATACCCGGCCTCGCCGCGCTCGCAGGCCTCGACTCTGCAACGCGCAGCGCAAACGGACAGAGCACCAGCGTCAGAGCCGTCGTGATGATCGCAGGCTTCCTCTGTCCGCCCGGCACCACCATGCTCGCAATGATGGGCGGGCAGCTCCTGCCCCAATACCTGCACGAAGACGACACGACGCTGCCGTTCAACGGGCCCGGAGCCCTGCACATGCTGTACAACGATGTGGAGATCAACGAGGCGCTCAAAGCGGTGTGGCGTCTAGAGCCGCAGTCTTACGCGGTCAACACCAGTATCATCCCCGACCAGCTTGCTGGACTGGAAGGTATTCCGCTGAATTTCTTGCTTTGCGGGAAAGACAATGCGACGCCGTGGGAGGCGCAGACGGGGTCTGTGAAGGGGTTTGAGGCGGCTGGCGTGAGTGTTTATGCGGAGGTTGCTGAGAGCGGGCATAGTCCGTTTTTGAATTTGCCGGAGGAGACGGCGAGGTTTGTGAGACGGGCTGCTGGGGAGGAGGTTGAGAGTGGGTTTGTGCTGTATGAGGAGGGTTCCTGAGGGGAGGTTTTTAGGCTGTGAGCGTCGGGGTTTCGTGGTGGCTGATACAAAGGCAGGCTGGATGTTCTGTTGATATATCTCCAATTTGACCTAACCACTGATCATTAGCCATGTGTGCAAATGCTCGAGCAGCAGCTGTCGCTTGGCCAGATTGGGTATTCATGTCAAGGACCTATCCTCCTCAAGCCATGCAACCGGTATTGCCAAATCACATGTCAAGAGTCGAAGGCCTTGGGTGCTGCGATCTTCTCAAAATCATCTATAATCGGCATATGACACCGAACAGCGGCGCGTTCAGATTACCAACGCTTGATCCAGTGTGACGAATGGACGAATCTGCAACATAAGCAATAGCCCAACGATGTCATGACAAGAACAAAGAAAGAACGTGGCAGCTTTGGAAGCAACGGGAAAATGGCAGGCAACTTGATTTTTCATGATGGGCGTCGCAGAGTCCCTAATGTACACCCAAACCCATGTACAATCCGGCAGGAGGCATGCTCGCAGGGCCCAGGCCGTTACGTTTCATGCGCACATCATCCATCCCGTCTCCGCCGAGATACGCCCAAGAGAAGAGGAAGGAGGATGCGCTAGTCCACACCCGAGATCTGTCCAGGTAAAGAAGCTTCCATTCCAATTAACGAAATCGAGGCGAGGTCGGGTTTGTGTTGTGTGTTTTGAACATTTACTCGACGTCGTTCTTGCTCTCGAAATTCTCGCCCTCGACGAGCTCGGGGATCTCGTCGTCGTCGTCACCACCCTTCTCGCCCTCACCGCTCTTCTGGAGGCTCTGGTAGCTCTCGGCGAGCTTGCGGAGGGATGCAAGGGAGTCGGGGCCGAGCTGGTTGAGAATGCCGGGGACGAGCTCAGTGAGCTCCTTGTCCTCACCGTGGCCGTAGATGGCGAAGGTGTTGGAAGGCACAGCGGCGTGGACTGCGCGGTGTTAGTGTTATTGTCCGATAGTGTGTTCGCGTAGCCTGTTTCAGCATACCCTTGGGGGCGGAGAAGTGGATGACGTTGCCGTCAGACTTGAACATGTTGACCTCCTCGATCTGGGTGATGGGCTGGACGTTCATCTTCTTGAGGGTAGCCTGGAGCTTCTGGTCGTCGGCGCCGGAAGACCTGTGGACCTTCTTCTGCACGCGTCTGGGGGTACCCTTGCCGCTGTATCTCAAGCATTAGCTTCCGTTCTTCTCATGTCGCAGCATCAGTTTCCAGCTTCAATCCAGCTCCTGGCATCATCCATTTCCAATGCCTCGAGCTTCGCACCCAACGTGCCTTCACGTGCGCTTGTATGACCAGACCAGACCACACCCATCTCTTTAATTTCGAAGCATTGCCAATTCCAAGTTCCAAGCTCTCCATCAATTCGATCGGGGTGTCACGGGGCCGGCGAGGATTCGACTTACCCTGCGACACGGTCAGCACGGCAATTCGAGTAATTTCGCAAGTTCGCATGCGCTAGGGCGGCGCAGCGTGCGAAGATGTAGGCTTACCAGTGCGGACGGCGTTCTGCATGCGGGCCAGCTTCTCGGTATCCATAATGTCGGTAGTGTGAGGGGCGGTGACGGGTGGTTGCAGGGGAGATGTATGTGAGGTTGTTGTTGGTGGTGGCAGTGTGGTCGTCTCTTTCGCTATAGCCCACTAACAACTTCGCACTCATTCACACAGCCGCCGCTCACAGGCCCGAGTGGGCGGGAGCGGGTGCGCCCGTACCCGCGAAGCTGAACGTCTTGGCTCGAATGGAGCAGTTTTGGGTATAGCTCACACTTCAAACAACGACATTCCACCTGAAACAACGTTTTGCTCAACTACACAGCAATTGCATACTCACCATTGTCACCATTGTTGAAGGCGAATCGCTTCTTGGATGCAGGAATTTCCGGTAACCAAACGGGCACTGTTTATGCGAGCTCAACATATCGATTGAAAGGTGATCTGCAGCTCTTGCTCACAAGTCTGCACACTCAGTTCTCCATCGCGTTGTATACTGACGCCAGACAGCATCGCAACTGAGCATTGATCTTCACCAATACGAAGATATCTATGAGATCTAAACTTTTTCACTTGCACTCGCAGCGTGGTCTTCGAGCGTCTATCAGGCACGGGTAGTGCTACAACGGAGATATCGCATTCAGACTTCTGAAGCCGCAACGAAGTGTCGAGTCTGCTGGCATTACCACGTGAACACCTTTGAAACCCTTACTTCAACATCCTCCTCACATCGTAAATCCCATCATCGCCGGATCCATCAACCAATCCAGCCCAGGGATATCAAAGTCCATCCCATCTAAATTAATCGTATCGCCCGCATTCACAGCAGCACTAGCAGCACCAGCAGCACCAGCAGCAGAATCACAGACCCCTCTCGCAGCAACATTCCCTCGCTCATCCTGCGCGAACCACAAGCTCCGCAGCGTCCTCACCGTGTTGGCAACATGCGTCCACCAGTGATCGTCATAACCAGCAGTATCGATATCCCCCCTGAAATCAATCGCAGCGGGGACTTGCGCGAGATTGTTCGCGAGCTGGTCGAGCATAGTGTACAAGTCGATGATGGATGAGGCATCGGCTTTCGTCCACCCGGGCTCATCGATGCTGGACAGCACGTAGAGCAGGCCCATGACGTGCCGCATCTGCATCATGTTGGAGGTGCACATGCCGTTGATGTCGGGGATGGGGATGGCGAGGAAGGTGTCGCACCAGGATTTTATGGCTCGGGTGCAGGCGTAGAGGTGGCGCGTGCGGTGGATGTTGGGCTGTCGGACTGAGGTAGGGTCGCCGTACAGGGCTAGTTCGTTTATGGAGATCTCGGCGGCGTGGAGTTGGAGCTGTACTGTGGCTGCGAAGGTTGTTACATCAGTGATTTGGCGACGACGGAAAGACTGCAACAATTGACCCACCATCCTGCGACAACGCATCGACCATTGTTGACTTGAGTGTCCCAAGTTGGGTCAGCATCTCTTGAGCGAAGAGGCTTGGCGGCAGCCGCAGCGAGTCGTATGGGTCAACGTTAACGTCGTGAGATGCTGCCTTCATCGCCTTGTCCGCTACAAGCTGGATTCTGACGCAGTGCACAAGGGTCTTGTCCAATGGATCGTCATCCTGGGCTTCGATCTGGGTCAAGCAGTCTTGCATGTGTGATGTCCAGCGCATGGGCTCTGACCTCTTGAAGGCGGTTGTGAAGCTAGTAAAGGTCAATACAACGTTCTTGAATGCGCAATCTGCAACACATTTGCCGTAGGCGCAACTCACGTAGATATCACGACAAATATTCCCATCACCGCTCTACATTCTTCCAGAGTGCGAGGCGGGCGTTGAGGAGGTCTCATGTGTACGGGAGGGATGCAGGTCAATTGCGGAGGATCGCTGGCGACCTGGGTGTTCAATCTGAGCTCGTAGACCATTGCGACGGCGAGTTGAGCAAAAATTGTGATTGTCGCTTTGATCGTTACGGGATGCTTGCCCGCCATATGGGCCCTGTGGGATTGAACTTAGTCTGTCTTGCAACTTGGAATCTCAGGCCGCCACAACACTACTCCTTCCAGCAATGAGAGAAATATTAAATCTTACCAGCCAATGAAGCAAAGAACTGCAAGCAGTAGATCTAAAGAAGCCTCTGCCCGACCCAAGATGCGCGTCGACAGCATTTCTTGCACCCGTGCTATTCGCTCATGCTGCTTCGCCTGTTGTCGCGCAGATATCGCCATGACACACGCCCAGAGAGCCGGCCTATCTCGTTGTAGCTCTCTTGCACTGCCAGACAGGCTGAGATAGGGAAAGAACTTCGCATTGTATCTTCTGAAACGCATGAAGGTCTCTTCGGCTTCTGTTGGTGATATGTCATCGGACTGGAGAAGGCTTGATGATTAGTCGGTGGTATTTCAAGGTTGTTGTACGCTGGAGACAAGACATAGGTGGCAACGACTTACATGCACAGGAGACGGGATCAGAGTAGATGTATCGCTATTTGAAGGAGACGCAAGACTCTGCTGTTGCCCTTTGAGCTGAGCGACAAGCTGATCGAGCTTGCGCTCCAGTCGTGAAACATCAACATCGGACCGCGATTTCTCGACTCTCGAACTGCGGACTCCATCAGACGACTTGAGCTGTCTCTTACTCTTGGTGGGCTGGCAGATTTTGTCAAGCCGGTCGCAGCTATGTTGTTGAGCAGTACGTCAGCTGCGTGCTTATGGAAATGATCGAGGAGCGGGATTCGACAATGCTTACCGTTCGCACCGCCGGCCGCCCGGTCGGACTACGCATTTGCACTTCGCTCGGGCGCACGCCTCACATGCGAGTCCGTAGGCGGCAGCATGTGGGCTGTCGTCCATGCTGAATCGTTTGTGGGGTCAAGAATATGACTCTGCCGGTGCGAATATCAGGCGATCTCAATGGTATCGGACGAAGGATGAGAGTTATCGCCGATGGGAATGATGCCGGTTCCTTCGACGGCATTCACGAATCCCGTCCCGTCCTGGCGTTGCTACGGTGAGGTGCTGCATGCTGGCAATTCAGCCTTCTACCAGTATCGAGACTCGACACGGAATTAGTTTCAACATGCGATTATCAATTGCAGATACATCCAATAGATGTGTATCCTCGATTCTTTGTGGATGGCCTCATAGTCGTATATATACAGGCAGCTGGTCTGTAGGAGCGTAAGCTTGAGGGGTGAGATGAGCAAACGGCTCCGCTCCGCCCTTGGCCTGTCTGTAGATTTCACGCCGCTGGAATGCACTTGGCCCACTTCGCCCCATACCATCTACAACGCACTCAACAACCTATTCACAATGACTGGACCCCATCATGGCAGAGTACTATACAAACATCTTGGTGAAAGACAGGTCGGAGATAGCGGTGATACCACACGCAATCGCACTCGCATACGACCGGACACGGAGTTCGCGTGTGGGCGCTCCCTGCAGGAGTCACCCGCTATCGGTGCGACAGTGCAGCCACAGGAATTATTTCCCAATCCCTAGTGAAATGGTTCATTAGCTCCGGTCAAGTGCAAACGCCGCCTAATCGTCGCCCTTCTCCGGTACTTTATGCTCTTTGTTAAAAGCTTAGCTGTACCACTTACTTCCCTTAGCCAAGCAAGCCCTACAACAACTCCTATCATAACCCTCCAAGGGGATCTCGAAGTAACACACAAGCCGTATGTCGACGATGGCCCCCCCAGGCTCCGCGTCTCGGGATCAACAGAACTCACCCGCAGAAGACTTTGGCGATGCCAAAATCACAAACACTGGCGACCAACCCGTTTCAACAGATGCAGACCGCGCCATGTCAGATGCCGAGAAGCAGGATCCGAGCATAGAAGTGGAATGGCTGTCAGGCCTGAGGCTCTGGCTCGTGATGATGCCTTTGTGCTTTGCCTTCTTCCTCGTCCTTCTCGACATCTCCATCATCGCCACAGTCAGTGTCCCTAACCAAACACATTGAACCCCGACGAACGCTGACTCAACCTTCTAGGCTGTCCCACAAATCACCAACGATTTCCAATCACTGGCAGATGTAGGCTGGTATGGTGCGGCATACCAACTCGCCAGCGCAGCTCTGCAACCCTTGACCGGCAAAATCTACGTCAACTTCAAGAACAAATGGGTCTTCCTGAGCTTCTTCGGTCTCTTCGAACTCGGCTCTCTATTATGTGGCGTTGCTACCTCTTCCAAAATGCTAATCGTTGGACGAGCGGTGCAAGGCATGGGCACCGCAGGCTTGCAGAACGGAGCTTTCACTATCATCGCGGCCTCGGCACCACTTGTGAAACGCCCATTCTTGATCGGAATTTGTCAGGGTGTTGCGCAGCTTGGCGGCGTTATTGGACCTTTGATCGGAGGCGCGTTGACGCAGTACACAACGTAAGTATCGCACTCATTTCATGGATCCGCCTCTTCCACCAGGCATGGGCCTGCAGAACGGCACTCAGGCCATTGAGATACTCCCACGGGCGATGTGCGCTTTGGGACAGATTCTGACTTCGGTTCACAGCTGGCGTTGGTGTTTCTACATCAACCTTCCCCCTGGCGCTATTGTCGCAATCCTCATCTTCTTCAGCAAAATCCCCGAAGGCCAAATTGTCAAGCCCAAGGCGGCAGAAGTCGTCAAAGACCTACATAACAGGCTCGATTTTGTCGGGTTCTTCTTGTTCGCGCCCAGTATCACCATGCTTTTGCTTGCTGTGCAGTGGGGAGGCAACGAGTAAGCTCTACAAATCCCGCAATTTTCGCCACAACATGCTGATAGATTGCAGGTACGCTTGGGACAGCGCAACAGTGATTGGCTTGTTCTGCGGCTTTGCCGGCAATCTCCTTGTCTGGGCTGCTTACAACTACTGGAAAGGCGACAAAGCACTCATCCCATTCTCGATGATGGCCCGTAAAGTCGTTTGGACGTCTTGTCTCTTCCTTGCCGTCCTGATGGGCGCCATGATGGGTGAGTCTTTCCGTCGTATGAGGAACGGAATGTGTTCGCTAACCCATGCCTCCCACAGTCGCAAACTACTACCTGCCCATCTACTTCCAAGCCGTCGATGGTGCGACGCCGACAATGAGCGGCGTCTACATGCTTCCCAGCATTCTCGCCCAGCTTTTCGCCGCTGTGTTCGCTGGTCGCCTCGTTGGCATAGTAGGGAGATACACTCCCTTTGTCTTCGCCTGCGTCATTCTCACGTCGATCGGCTACGGCATGTGCTCGACTTTCAGCCCTCATACCTCTACTGGCGAGTGGATTGGCTACCAGATTTTGTTCGGTGCCGGGCGAGGGTAAGCGCAAATTTCCTCCAAAGCGTCTTCTGCTCGTCTTACTAACATAATTACCAGAGTTGGCTTTCAGATGCCGATTGTAGCCGTCCAAAACAACCTCCCCCCAACCCAAGCCCCCATCGGAATGTCCATGATCATGTTCAGCGGCATGCTCGGCGGAGCCTTGCTCCTCAGCTTCAGCGCCACGATCTTCACTCAATCTCTGCGGAAAGAGATCCCCATTCAAGACCCCGGCGCCGACGCCCAGGCCATTGTTGCTGCTGGCGCTACTGAGTTCCGCAGACTCCTCGACCCGAGCGAACTCGGAGGCATTCTGGTCGCGTATGCTAAGAGCATCGATCGCGTGTTCTACCTCCTCGCGGCTCTCACGGCGGTGTCGTTTTTGCTTGGTTTTGGGCTTGGGTTTAAGGATATTCGTGAGAAGAAGGAGCCGAAGGGGGATAAGGAAGCCGTGGAGAAAGTGTGAGTGTTGAAGTGATTGCAGTATATGATACCCTTTTGTTGCAGATTTTGGGAGTAGAAATGAGATACTGGTTGGTTTAGGGCACGAAGGCCTTCGAGGGATTACTGGGGATGCAGCCAAATATATAAAACAGAGCTTCTTGCAATACTCTACTCAAAAAAAAACCTACCCTAGGACAATTTTCAATCACTTCGATCGCTGTATCTCGATGGCAAGCGCCGTCTTCCGTGACCAGGCTGAACCGTAATGGCATATCAGAACTTGGATTCGACTGAACCTCTATCGGTATCTCGGTGATACTCCACACCGTCTTTTATGAACAGATGCGTTGATACTAGCATATCAGAGCTGAGACACAAGTGAAGCAATGCTAGTATCCCAGCTGCATTCCACGCCGATTTCTAAGAGCGAATCCGCCAACACTAGCACGCTAAAATTGAGGCACGACCGGAGCTCTCGTAGTATCTCAGCAGAGGTCTTCGCGATCCTCGCAATCATAGCTGTCGATAGTAACGCATCAGAACTGAGATACGAGTGAAGCTTCGTCGGTATCTCAACGGCAGTCTTAGCCAATCTATACACTTCACCTGCCGTTGCTATCATACTACAAATGCGATACGGCTCAGGCTCTAAAGATATCTCAGCGGCAGTCCTCGCGATTCTAGGAACTACATCTACCCACACTCTACTGTTTGACGTTAGGATCGCTGCACATGGGTCCACGCACAACGATCGTATAACGCTACAGTAGATCAGATTGATAGTTCTCAGTAGTAATAAGATAGAATTTTGAGCGGAGAGCCCTCGAACTCCAGCCAGTACCCCCGATATGACGCCCTCAAGCCTTCTCCGTCCCAGCATCGAAATCGCCCAAGAATCTCCACTGTCCTTCCTTGGCCCACCCTTTCGCCTTCCACTCGTTCGCCGCCTTGGGGTAGAACTCTACGACATCAAACAAACTCTTATCATGAGCAATGACCGAGAACACGTTGTCGCGTGCGTCAAACGCGGTCAATTTCTCAATGCTGCGCTTCGTCTCGGCGATGTCCAAGTGCACGGCGTGCTCTCCCGTCGAAGGCGAGAAGAACGGCTTCGTGCGGCTCTTGCTCGGGTGTATGGCTTCGAATATCTCGCCCGGGCAGAACGTTGCCTGCGCTGCGAACGGAGCCTGTAGCGGCGAGGGAGAGATGGATTCTGGAAGAGGCAGGTACTTGGTCGGTCTGAATTCCCCGGCGTGGTGGGCGATGTCGCCGCCCAGGAACATGAATGTCGGCGGATCAGCTGTGGTCCGCCCGAGCGCACACAAGTGCCCGATTGCGTGGCCGGGAGTGTCGAGCAGAAAGAAGCTGCCGTCGCCGTAGAAGTCTAGCGCCTGGAACTTCCCGATGTGCAAGCCATTTTGCGGTCTTGCCATGCGCGCTCGTCAACGGGCGAGTCGGGCACTGTAGGGAAGGCTGGCATGAAGGCGGACTTGAAGCCTGGGCCGACGATCAGGTCGGTTGAGGGCGGGAAGGTGGCCGGGTCGCCGGTGTGGTCGAAGTGCCAGTGCGACCAGACGATTCCGCCGATGTCTTCGAGGTTCTGTCCGTTTTCGCGCAGGATTGTGGCGACGTCTTTCTCGATGTGTAGGTTGGATTTGAAGGGCGCGGCTTGGGCGACGATTGAGGTGGGGCCATTTTCCCAGTCCTTGCGAATGCCGAGGTCGCAGATGAGAGTTTCGTATTTGTTCTGGGTTGGTGGGTTGGTGCTGCGGTGTTTGATTAGGAAGCCATAGCAGTGGGCTGTGATGGAGTTGAAGCCGGGCAGTTCGGGCTCGACGAGCATCAATGAGGGCAGGGTTAGATGGCTTGTGGTGTCAATGATGGACACTTCGACCGTGGCATCTGAGTGTGGGATATTGAGATCCGGAGGCTGTTGTGCGAATGCCATGTCGGGTGATTTTAATCGTACTTGCTGATTTTGGAACTCGATGTATTTAGCCGTTCGTCCTTGTCTGTCTTTTTTTTCGAGAGTAGTGGAAGTTTGATTCTCTTCCCAGTTATATATCGATATTCCCCTTATCAGCTTGACGAATGGTGATTCCCGTGAATAATGACTACTTGGCGGAGTGATTGGTAATAGCCACGAAGAGAAAGGCTTGGTAGCAGTACATTCAGCTGAGATCATTCAAATCCTACCATGCAGCGTTGTGCATTCCTTACCACCGAGATACCGCAGACAAATCCGTGTCTCAACATCAAGGGTGCTAGTACTGTTGGACCTTAACCAGGAATAACCATGCTTGCTTCTGAAAGCCCATGAAGCAAGCTAGAACATCAGATCGCATATCTTTTATGCAATGATGTATAAAGCAGTACGATCGACGCTTGTGTCTAAGCTGACATGAGATCTAATCACATCACATGCACGAGCACTTATACAGCCGCTTCGCTTAAGTTATCAGAATACTTCGCGAGGTTTCGGAGAATGTAGGGACATAAGTTATATTGATATAGCTCCATCAACATACGATATTCGATTACATATCTGCTTTGCGAATACGAGGGAGCAATTCGATATGAATGCCAGTGGCACGGAGTTGAGACCGACAGCAGTGATCCTATCTGACGTCGAGCTTCAGATGGGCGAAATGCCATCATAACGCGATCATGATGGTCTAGATGTTTCAACTCCACCCTCAAGACGAAAACAACAAGACACTAACGGATCACGGCGTGATGAGATATAATGTGCCGCGGACAGCCAGATAGGCTCAGTACCTCCTAGAACATCACATTTCCACCTTTCTCCATTTCGCCACCATGCAGGCCATCATCAAGGCGGGCCGTAGAACTCTCGCGCACCAGTCCTCAGTAATTGCGATCTCATCTTATTGTGCTGCTCGCATCCAGACTGCTGCTATAAGTACATCTGCTTCGAGGATGCTGTCCTTAAAAAGGACGAATAACGATCCATTCAACAGAACCACCCGACTCAACAAACACATCGCCGAATCTCCGAAACTATCAGCAAACATGTCTTCCCATACGAACAACGACCAATTCCAGATTAGCAACCTCTTCGATGTCAAGGGCAAGGTCGCCCTCGTCACGGGCGGTGGCTCCGGCATTGGCCTGATGATTGTCCAGGCTCTCGCAGTCAACGGTGCTAAGGTCTACATCACTGGTCGCACCAAGGAGAAGCTCGAGCGTGTCGTTGAGTCGCACGGTCGAAACATCTCTGGCCAGATCATTCCTCTCACTGCAGACATCAGCGACAAGAACTCAATTAGGAGCCTGTACCTGGAATTTTCCAAGAACGAGCAGCAGCTCGACATCCTCGTCAACAACGCCGGTATCTCCACCGGTTCAACCAACACCGACGCCGGTTCCGCCCAGAAGCTGAAGGAAGCGCTTTTCGAGAAGGAGTCTGCCACTTTTGCCGACTGGGATGATGTCTACGGGACAAACGTCTCCCAGATCTTCTTCATGACTGCTGCCTTCCTGCCTCTCCTCGACGCTGCATCAAACAACACCAAGAGCTGGAGAGCGCTGTGCTCAACGTCACATCCATCAGCGGCATGGTGAAGACTTCACAGCACCACCCAAACTACAACGCCTCGAAGGGTGCCACCATCCACCTCAACCGCATGCTCGCCAACGGGATTCAAGAAAACGGCCTCAAGATCCGCGTCAACTCGCTCGCACCAGGTGTCTTCCCCTCTGAGATTACCACCCAGGAGTCCGACGAGAACCAGAAGTCGAGCATCCCCAAGGACAAATTTGAAGGTAAGGTTCCAGCCCAGCGCCCTGGCAACGACCGCGACATGGCCAATGCGGCGCTGTTCGCTATCACCAACCAGTACTTTAATGGCCGGAATTTCGCAGTTGATGGCGGTTACAATCTTGCTGCTGGATTGTAGGCATCGAGACCAGGCCGATTCTACACGTCCTGGGTGTTGAATTATAAGTAATGATCTATACAATGTACGATGATACACCATTTAACCTTTCCTGTCTCCACTTGTGTTGACCCTGGTGTGCTTTGCATCATTCGAATCTTGTAACATGTAGAGAAATATTGAACTATGTGAGTATGATCCTAGTATGCCAACTTGTGTCTATCCAGGACTCCACTTCTCTGGTGACTCGCACTTTAGGAGAGCCCTTGTGGGGCAGGACTCCGGTCTCATTCCTTTTCAGCCCTAACGGCAAGAGACTTCGCCTGCGGCAAAACTGCAAAAGATGAACTCGTCCGAAGACGATGATCATGGAGAAACTGGGAATCGAACCCAGAACCTTCTCCACTTAACAAGTGCTTTGATGCACGATGCTAAGAAGATGTCATACCACTAGACCATATCCCCGAAAGCCATTTATTGCTAATTGATGATACGACGAGGCGACAATCCGTTTAGGTACATGGATTCGAAGATGGCGGGCAGCTCCTTGCAAGTGATAGTGGTATGGACATCGCCAGTGAGCCGGATTTTTCGGCTCCAAGCAAGCCATATCTCTACTTTTGATAGATCCGTTACGATTTCCACATGTATGTCTACGGCTCAATGTTATTGTCTTTGTTCTTTTGCGATGGATGATCGAACTTTATATCAGGGTTAGGGTTGGGGTCTAGACGGCATGCGTAACCATCTCCCTAGCAATGATAAAGGACATGAAAATACATGCATCGGACTTCAGTTAAATATAACGTGGGAGTTTAGAGTCCGTGGTTTATTCTTTTGTTTTTATGTGTAGGTACCAGTGATATAGTAGCGATAGGACAGTGGTGAGAAGCTGTCGATTGGGATCTTTGGATCCGATCACGTAGAATGGAACATTACTGCTCCATGTCAACCAAGGTTAGCAGGGGTACTTCTCCGCTGACATCATCCTGTACACATCATCTTCACATCGCTACTTGCACATCAATAAAAGAAGGCTGTCATTGAGACTGAAAAATACGTCCTCTTGTTGGGCATTCCAGGTACATTTCCTGCAAGTATGTAGTTCATAGGCGATCCATCGATCAGATAAGATAACACGATGTCAAAGAGTGAAGTGGCGTTTGCGGGCCGCGAGCGAGCCCTGGATCCAGTTCCACCTTCGCCGGCGACTTTCCATCGTCTACAAGTCCCGCCGTGCCACCTGGCCCTCTTGCCTCTTTGCGCTGTACAAACGACTGTTTAATACACCGCGCTGGAATCGCCATCATGTAAGGAACATTGTATCTGTACTGTCCACCACGCCATACTGACCATGTCTTCACGCAGGGCGCCTTTAGTGGATAATCCGCAGATTAAGTCTGCATCTTTACACAATCCCAAGCATTTGCTTCTTCACGACTATGTCTGGCCATTCCTCGGTATCTGGCCTGCCTTCTTCGCCGTCTACCTCTCGCAAGAGCGCTACGATCAGTACATCAACGGTCAAGAATGGACCTTCGTCTTCAGCGGCTCCATCTTCACCCTCCAGAGCTTGATCTGGCTCACTACTTTCTGGAACGTCAACGTCAGAGCAATCTTCACTGCTGTGCGCGCCTACGATGTCAAGACCGCGCAGTTGATCAAGGTCATTCCTGACGCAAACGCCGGCGCTGCGGAAATCTGCGAAATCGAGAGGACTCATGTTGCTGGCAAGGAGAACTTGAGCTTCCTGTTCCAAAAGAGACGGTTTCTGTACAATGAGAAGACTGGCAGTTTTGCACCTCTGGTGTTTGCGATGGACCAAGAGCCCAAGCCCTTGATCGGCGACTTCCAGAAGTCCAAGGGTATTGGCAAGGATTCGAATGTCGAGCACCTCAGGCAATACTACGGACCGAACATCTTCGATATCCCTGTGCCGACTTTCACGGAGCTCTTCAAGGAGCACGCCGTCGCGCCGTTCTTCGTCTTCCAAATTTTCTGCGTTGGCTTGTGGATGTTGGACGAATATTGGTACTACTCGCTTTTCACCCTCTTCATGCTTGTCATGTTTGAGTCGACCGTCGTCTGGCAGCGCCAGCGCACTTTGAAGGAATTCAGAGGCATGAGCATCAAGCCCTACAACATCTGGGTCTTCCGCGGCAACAAGTGGGTCGAGACTGAGAGTGACGAACTTCTGCCTGGCGACCTGGTCAGCGTTGGCCGCACCAAGGAGGATAGCGGCGTCGCTTGCGACATGGTTCTTGTCGAGGGTAGCGCTATCGTCAACGAGGCCATGCTTTCCGGCGAGAGCACGCCTGTACTCAAAGACTCTATTCAACTTCGCCCAGCCGACGCTCGCGTTGAACCTGAAGGTCTGGACAAGAACGCTTTCCTCTGGGGTGGCACCAAGGTCTTGCAGGTTCAACACGGCACCGCTTCCGAGGATGCCGCCGAGACTATCCCACAAATCGCATCTGGTGTGCCTCCAGCTCCTGACAAGGGTGCGCTCGCAATCGTTATCAAGACTGGCTTCGAGACCAACCAGGGTGGCCTTGTCCGCACCATGATCTACTCCACCGAGCGCGTCAGCGCCAACAACATCGAGGCCTTCCTGTTCATTCTCTTCCTCTGTGTCTTCGCCATCGCCGCCTCCTGGTATGTTTGGGCTGAGGGTGTTCGCAACGACCGCAAGCGCTCGAAGCTGCTCCTGGACTGTGTCTTGATCGTTACCTCTGTAGTTCCACCTGAGCTCCCCATGGAATTGAGTCTGGCTGTGAACACCTCTCTGGCTGCGCTTAGCAAGTACGCCATCTTCTGTACCGAGCCTTTCAGAATTCCCTACGCCGGACGCGTTGACATTGCTTGTTTTGACAAGACTGGTACTCTTACTGGCGAGGACCTTGTTGTTGAGGGTATCGCTGGTCTTTCTCTTGGTCAGGAAGGTGTTTCCTCTGAACCCGATGGTGCCCAAACTCAATTGGTCCGCGTCAACCAGACCAGCATCAACACTACTCTCACTCTCGCTACAGCTCACGCTCTCGTCAAGCTCGAAGAGGGTGATGTCGTTGGTGAGCCTATGGAAAAGACCACTCTCGAGTCTCTTGGCTGGGTTCTCGGCAAGAACGATACTCTGTCTCCTAAGGGAGCTGCTAAAGGACAAGGACCTTCGGACGTTGTTCAGATCAAGCGCCGTTTCCAGTTCTCTTCCGCACTTAAACGTCAGTCCTCCGTCGCCACTGCCATTACCACCGACCGCGCCACTGGAAAGAAGACCAAGGGAACTTTCGTCGGCGCCAAGGGTGCACCCGAGACTATTCGCAAGATGCTGGTCGACGTCCCGCCCAAGTATGAGGAGACCTTCAAGTACTTCAGCAGGAACGGTGCCCGTGTGCTTGCGCTTGCTTATAAGTACATCTCTACTCAAGACGAAATCGGTCAGAACCGCATCAACAACCTCAAGCGCGAGGAAGTGGAATGCGACCTGCACTTCGCTGGTTTCCTTGTTCTGCAATGTCCTTTGAAAGACGATGCCATCAAGGCGGTGCGCATGCTCAACGAGAGCAGCCAGCGTGTTGTTATGATCACTGGTGATAACCCCCTTACTGCTATCCATGTCGCTCGTCAGGTCGAGATCGTCGACCGCGAGTGCCTGATTCTTGATGCCCCTG
The DNA here is from genome assembly GCA_023634325.1 of Cladosporium cucumerinum. NCBI lineage: Eukaryota > Fungi > Ascomycota > Dothideomycetes > Cladosporiales > Cladosporiaceae > Cladosporium > Cladosporium cucumerinum. The sequence goes on along the minus strand of JALDQA010000011.1, from coordinate 112,758 downwards.
AGCACGACGACAGCGGCGAGAACCTTGTCTGGAGGAGTATCGATGACAAGGTGAACATCCCCGTCGATCCCACCAAGGACCTGGACCCTACTATTGTCAAAGAAAAGGACTTGTGTGTTACTGGATTCGGTTTGGCCAAGTTCAAGGGCCAGAAGGCTCTCGCCCAGCTGCTCAGGCACACTTGGGTCTACGCTCGTGTCTCGCCGAAGCAGAAGGAAGAAATCCTTCTTGGTCTCAAGGAAGCTGGTTACACTACTCTCATGGCTGGTGACGGCACCAACGATGTCGGCGCCCTGAAACAGGCTCACATCGGTGTTGCTCTTCTCAACGGTACCGCAGAGGACATGGACAAAATCGCCAAGAACTTCCGCGAGACCAGGATGAAGGACATGTACGAGAAGCAGAAGAGCATGATGGAACGCTTCAACCAGCCTCACCCACCTGTCCCCAACCAAATCGCTCACTTGTACCCTCCTGGAGACAAGAACCCGCATTACGAGGCTGCCATGGAACGCGAGACTAAGACCAAGGCTAATCTTGCTGCCCTGAAAGCTACTCAGGAAGAGAACGCTGCCAACAGTGCTATTGAGAGATACAGCGGAACACCCAAAGCCGAGCTCACACCTCAGGAACAAAAGAAGCAGCAGGCTCAGAACGCTGCTTCTGCTATGGCCGAAAAGTTCTCCATGTCGATGTTGGAAGACACCTTGGAAGACGACGAGCCACCTACCATCAAGCTTGGTGATGCTTCCGTCGCTGCGCCTTTCACTTCCAAGCTTGCAAACGTCATCGCCATTCCCAACATCATTCGCCAGGGACGCTGCACGCTTGTGGCTACCATTCAGATGTACAAGATTCTGGCGTTGAACTGCTTGATCAGCGCTTACAGTCTGAGTGTGCTTTACTTGGACGGTATCAAGTTCGGCGATGGACAAGTCACTATCAGCGGCATGCTCATGAGTGTTTGCTTCTTGAGCATTTCCCGCGCCAAGGTGAGTTTCCATACTAAACTATTTTCGAAAGCCGTTGACTAACCGATTTCCAGTCCGTCGAACAGCTCTCCAAGGAACGCCCCCAGAACAACATCTGGAACTGGTACATCATCCCCTCTGTCCTCGGCCAATTCGCCATTCACATCGTCACCCTCATCTACATCACGCAGTACGTGGCCAAATTCGAGCCCATGGAAGACCGCCGCTCCATCGACCTCGAGCGCAAATTCGAGCCCTCGCTCCTCAACAGCGCCATCTACCTCCTGCAGCTCATCCAGCAGATCTCCACCTTCGCCATCAACTACCAGGGCCGCCCCTTCCGCGAGTCCATCAAGGAGAACAAGGGCATGTACTACGGTATCCTGATGGTGACCGGTGTGGCTTTCAGCTGTGCTACGGAATTCGTCCCAGAGATCAATGAGCAGCTTAGTCTTGTGCCTTTTACTACCGAGTTCAAGATCACCATTTGCTCTGTCATGGTCATTGACTACGTGGGCTGTTGGGTCGTCGAGAAGACTCTCAAGATGCTATTCTCGGACTACAAGCCTAAGGATATTGCGCAGAGGAGACCGGATCAGCTTGCTGTGGAGAAGAGGCGCGCGGACGAGGCGGAGGCGAAGAGGATCAGGGAGTTGGAGATTAAGCTTGGGAAGGCTTGAGTGACTTGAACTTGTCTTTGTTCTCTGTCTATGGAGAGGGCTGGGTGAGTGCCTGCATGGCTGGGCTTTTTTTGTACAGATAATACTAGACCGCGCCTTCGTTCTTTTGCGGTATATAGATTTTAAACTGAAGTCGGCGATTGTTTTTGGTCAAGAGCGAGATTTCAAGCATTTTTCCGAGGACGCGCGGTGTTTTTTTTTTTTTTAAATACTTGTGGGAAACCGAACGACACGCTACTAGAACATTAATCTAGTCACGAGGTGAGATGGGAACATGATGATTCCTGCAGCCCTGTTGATATCCGTGCTTTCTCGGTATTTTACAAGAGTCGACGTACGTTCCAACGACATGAGAACTTGCTTTCTAGAGTTCCTCGCTACATGCCGCCCCGTTCCTTCCCTCTGCTCTCGCCAGCTGATCTTGGAGACCGTGTGGCGGCGAGTCTCCACGTGCTCTACCGCCCGTATTGCAACCTGCAGGTGCTTGCGCGGGAAGTCGACGTGGGCATGCATGCGTCGAGAGTGTCTGGTCTCTTTGTGGACATCAAAAGTGTGGGGATTGAAAGTGACGGGAAGGTTTCCATTTCTTCAGCCTCCATGTGGCCGCTAGCGCTAGTCTGAGCAGTCGCCTGCAATCGTGGCCGGAGTCGGCGGTTCAGGTCCTCTCGCCGCAGGAGGCGAAATCGTCCATGATAGATCTCGGGCGGGCAGCTCAGACTCTCGCTGGAGTCCTATGCTCTCGGCAGGAGGATCCGGCAAGGGAGGGAAAGGCGAAGAGCGTATGTTGGGCGACGACTGAGCGGCGATCCGGGCGCGCATGTTGTGGAACAGCGTGTTCATTCTCCCTGACAAGAATTTGGCATTCCTTGGGTCGAAGTCAATTTGGTGGAGATGCAGGGTCGAGGTCAGAGCCATCCGCGTGTCGTGGTCGCCGGCTGCCCATATGGTGTGCAGGAACGGCGACATGAAGGCTGAGCCGAGGGGTTTGAAGTGGCTTGTTTGCTTTGCTAGAGCTATCAGCTCCGCTGTGAAGTTGCGGGATGTTTCCGACAAGGCGTGTTCTTGGGGTGGGAGGTACATCCGGACGATCATGTTCATGACAAGGCCTAGAGTGAGGGCCGCGCAGTAATCGCGTATGGAGCGGAGGTGGGTTCGGAGTGTTTCTGGGCTGTAGTGACTCTCTTCGGCGGGAACGACTGCGTCCGCTGTTGAGATTCCGAGAGAGTCGCAGCTCTGTTGCCAGATGACTCGGTATTGCCGTATGATGGAGGAGATGCCGGCGAAGTGTAGAAGCGTTTCCGATGCGGGTCTGGCCTCGTGGGTGAGGATCGACAGCCCATCGAGCGAGCGTCCCAAGTCTGCGTAGAGTGCAAGGTCCGATCTTGATTTTTGGATGGGTCCTATGGTCTGCGTCTTGGCCGTGTTGAAGAATTGCCACAAGGGGCTGGACTCCGAGGCATCCAGGCGTGTGTCGAGGGTTCTCTCGGCGTTCTTTCGTTGTTTGTTAGTGATTTGGTGATCGTTGGACGAGGGCAACACTGACCACCATTGAGCACAGCATCAAGACGACAGCCGCATCGAACTCACACGAGGGGTCGAAAACGGCGTCGTGGTTGTTGAGTAAGTGGCCTATGCCTTCCAAGTGAATGCTTAGCTCTTGTGGTGTCCCTATACGGTCCTAATTCCGTGTCAGAACCAGTGGCTGCGTACCGTATGGTCACGATGAGAACTTGCCGTACAGAGCGCTAATAGGTACGCTGCACACAATGTATGGATGGACTTCGATTCGACGGGATCGGCTAGGGCGAGTCTGGTGGCTTTGAGTGCAGCAGAAAGATTCTCCAGAACATCCGACCCGGGATGCCTGCGAGTATGAGGGCTGGGCGGCAGTGAAAGGGCAAACGCTCGTGCTGAGAAGTCTAGGGCGACGCTGTGCCCAACGCGTTTTGGTATCTCGTGAATGAAAGGGCCGAACGCCCAACCGACATCGTATCGCAGATCCTTGATTGAGAATTTGTTTACCATCAGGGCGGTCATGGAGTCTTGGCGGTTCGCTGGCATGCTATCGATTACCCGTGGGGGAGTGCTTTCGATAGCGTCACGACGAGCGAGAAGTTGTTTGAAATGCTTTGCCTTGCCCTCTGGGCCGGAATTGTCGAGGAAGACGTAGCGTTGGACGCCCGATCCGCAACATGGTATGGACAATCGGGCGCATCTCGAACAAGTTGGCTGGCGCTGGTCGCACTGCGAAGTGGAATGAGTAAAAACATATTCGAGGTGTAGAAGGATGCTTCCGGTATGTCACTGCGATGGACCGACCTTCTTTCGTTGCTTTCGACATGCGTCGCAGCCGCGACTTTTGGGAACACCAGGCATGGGAAGGCGCAGATCCGAGACGAGATTCTCTATTGTATCATTTTATAAACATCTAAACATCGAAAGAGACGTACCTCTCAGTCGTCGTGGGATCAAGTAGTGGGGTGATGGTCACCAAAACTGCAGCTGAGGCTGAAGCTGTAGCCTTGGCCGATTGCGACGCCGCGCTCGATAGCCTACCAACCCGAACCTCCATGGGCTGAGAGGCTTGGGTCCATGAGAATAGTACTAAAGTTGCTCATATATGATATATTTGAGATCTCTCGATACAATAGGAGATGTACTATCGTTTAGGTCACAAACTTTCCGAAGTTCTGGGCACGTGGTCTGGCTTGATGTGAGCGAATTTACGCTAGGGGCAGGACAAATGGACTCATGGCAAGTGCTTAGTAAGTATGATTCTCGATCTTCTTTCAGTCAAAGACAGCTGGATCTAAGGCCCGATGGAATGTTGCATTTCAATAGCAGGAAGATCCTTCTCTAAAAATATCTTGAGAAGGTCTCCAGTGCGTGTTTTAGTGCCAAGGTTCGCTTATGTAACTGGCAGTTGGAAATGCGTGACTGCGTATCGTTAAGATAGTTCATGCATGGCTGGAGAAGGTCGACCGAAAAAGCGGTGGAAGCACCGAAGGTCGACCAACGAACGACACGGCTCGATCGTGGTCTGAAGAAAAGTGAGGCAGTCACGCGCTACCTTCTTCCTATGCGACTGTGCACCGTCAAAGCGGGCGCCTCAAGAAAAGACGTGATGTGGTGCAAAAGAGCCGGTGGTTCGAGCGTGAACAACGAGCAGGTCTGTCGAAGGCTGTATATCGTGAGAGTACGGATATTCACCAAGTCCAGACGGAAATCAGAGTTGGTGGCGCAGGTGCCTCTCTACACCCGGTGGAGCTTCGGGGCAAGGCGTACGTGGATCATGCTGAAATATACTCAGTACTTCTTGGAATCTACGCACGGCGTGCCTCTCCACTTGCCGGTGCTCTGTCAGTGGAGATGTCGCTGTGAAGAGCCACCGGCTATTCTCTCAGGCGCCGGTCTTTGGTGACAGAGTGTTCTAATGCCGAGACTACATATGCGCCTTTTTGACCACGCAGAAAATCGTAGAGGCTTTCAAATCCGACGACGTCCTCTCCATTAATCACACCTTTCTTGCATCTCGCCTCGAACTATTCCTCACCATGGCCTCCCAGGATGATCTCAGCGCTGCTTCGCTCTTCAACATCAAGGGCTGGGTCGCCGTCGTCACTGGCGGTGGCTCGGGTCTTGGTCTCATCACCGCAAAGGCTCTGGCGGCGAACGGTGTGAAGGTCTATGTCACCGGCCGCAGGGTTGACAAGCTCAAGGATGCAGAGACACAGCACCCTAGCGGTGGCTCTATCATCGCAGTTCAGATGGATGTCACCGACAAGGAGAGCATCCAGGCTGGCGTTGACACCATCGCCAAGAACGAGAAGCACATCAACTTCCTGGTCAACAACGCTGGTGTCACCTCAGGTAGGATATCGGTTTTCTCATATCGTGCGGTGGCGACTCCTGCTAATCTCAATCACCCCAGTCAACTACGGCCCCGCAGGCGCACCCCAGGGCTCACCCGCGGAAATCAGCAAGACCATGATGAACAACCAGACTTTCGACGACTGGACCTGGATCTACAAGGTCAACGTCGCAAGCTACTACTTCACATCCGCCGCTTTCCTGCCCCTGCTCTGCGCAGCCAGGGACAACGGCTTCGCTGATGCGGGCTCCATCCTCAACATCAGCTCCATCTCCGGCATCACCAAGGAGAGCCAGAACGGCCAGTTCTCGTACAACGCTTCCAAGGCCGCGACCATCAGCTTGACTGAGCAGCTCGCTGTCGACTTCAAGCGTCTGGAGGTCAGAGTCAACACTCTTGCTCCTGGCTACTTCCCTAGTGAGATGACGCCCATTGATAACGACAAGGGCAACGCGAAGCAGCACTTCCAAGAGAAGTGGGGCATTCCTTTCGGAAGGGCTGGCCAGCCTCGCGACTATGCGCAGGCAGTGCTGAACTTTGCTGTTAACCAGTATGTTACCGGCTCGACGCTGGTTATTGATGGTGCTTGGCTTTTGGCGCACGCCTGAATGTGGATAGAGAGATATGTTTTATGATTTTATGTTCATTTCAATTCATTGGGAATCTGTGGTAGATGTGATTTACCTCACCACGGCTCCGCGCCAGTCTCGTTCACCACCAGGCAGTGCACATCTTCTTTTGCTCCCGTTGCGCACCTGATGAGTGCTTTTGCGCCTTCGCGCGGGTCTTTGAGGCCGGAGTAGGCGTTCAGGTTCGTAGCGCAGTAGCCTGGGTTTGAAGCGCTGACGATGAAGCCTTCGCCTTCGAGTTGCTTGGCGTATTGCACCATGATCATGTTTAGGGCGGATTTCGTGGAGCGGTAGGCGATCCACACCTGTATTTCTTGTCAGTAAGTGCCACCGAGGAAGTTGTTTCCTAGACGCACGCCTGGAATCATATTGTCGTCTGCGGCTTGGTGCAGCGATCCCACTGATGATGATGTGAATGCGAGGCGCTTCGCGCCTTTCCTCAGCAGAGGGATGAAGGCTTCTGCGGTGGCGATGGTGCCGAAGACGTTCGTCTCGTAGTGTTGGCGGTAGAAGTCTCTGAGCGTGGAGCCACCGGCTTTGTATGCTTCGTCGTCGGGCATAGCGATGGCGGCGTTGTTAAGCAAAATGTCGAGCTTGTGGTACTTGTCGTCTATCGTCTTGGCTGCGGCTGCGATGGAGGCATCGTCGTTGATGTCGATTTGGATCGGCTCGAGATCTTCGCTGGAGACTTTGACTGTGTTGTCAGATGCGAGGGATTGGATGGCTTTCTCTGCTTTGCTGAAGTCGCGGCTGCCTATGAGGACGTGGTATTTTCCTTGGGAGGCCAGTTGCTGGGCGGCGTAGTAGCCGAGGCCTTGATTGGCGCCGGTGATTAGGATAAGGGTTTTGGAAGACATGGCTGTTGGTGGTAGTCACTTGCATATACGTTGAGATGATCTTGTTGTATAAGAAAGTGCTTTGAGATATATAGTTCACAACATCTCGGAGTTTCGGGCCCAATGCCCGTCTAAAGCCGAATACCATGGAGGTGTCACAAGATAGTGTCCTAACGCCGTTTTTGAGACATCGTCATAAGATCTTAATGTTGTGATATGCTATATCGCTCTAGGCAGCCATGTGCTGTTCTGCTGCTGCGATCCTCAAAGCTCATCGAGAAGGACTCGGGAGTCGGAGTGTTTCAGCCGATGAGAATACGAAGCATGGGTGATAAGACATTTTCTGCTCGACTCAGGCTTCAGATCCTATGTGACTTGTTCTTGATCGCCAGGACTTCCGATAATTGACTCAATTGTCATGCTTCATACGCGTTGTCCATTGTCGTTGCTCCGTTGCGAGATCTGACCCAGCTCGAGCGTGTACCTTGACTAGCCTCAAGGTACGTTCCTGCTGCATGGCTTCATAGTTCTCACTCAATTGAGAGACAGAAGGGTCACTGACAGTTTCTACTTTATATGCACAAGCTTACCTTATTACCGAAGTATGCAAGAGGTCGATCTATATCTGCAGGGGACTTGTATGAGATAAGATTTTGCAGGTCAGACATTCAGGTATATATGATTGAATTCTCCGATTCAAGCATCAGGGCGCTTGGTCTAGTAGGTTATCACCACACCATTAGCAGCCACGAGCTTTAAACTAACAACTCTCCAGGGGGTATGATTTGTAAGCTTCTCCGTTCGAATCCGGTCTCATCCGAGTATTCCACTAACATTGTCTTCAGTCGCTTCGCATCTTCGCACATGTGAAAGGTCGTGGGTTCAATTCCCACAGCGTCCACTCTTTTTGCTTTTTTTGTCCCATGTTTTGGGCACTTCCTACCGAACATCATTCTATCAAAACTTATCATCACACTATTGTGTGTATCATGGAGAAACGTCATGCGCTGCACGCCAACTCTTTTATGCTCGATATGCTCTCGTTCGTGCTGGCTTCCAGCATCTTTCACACCGTGCTCGCTGATGTTTTCGGACGCCGCACTGGTCTCTGTGTATAATGATCTTCCATTATTCCTCATGGACTGTGGCTCACTGAGGGGTACATGCAACGTATGCCTATACGCTGTGCGTGCCTTCTCTGCAACTGCGAAATGTGGTGAGAGGAACCCGCCATCAGGTGACCTTGGGAACGGAGGCGCTAGAGCATATCAAGACTCAACTATGCACCTTGCTCTTGCTGAACAGTTTGGGATCGCCATTTCCTGATGCGCTTGGGGCATTTTGTCCTGAGATGAGTGGAAGGTTGAGAAGATGATTCAAGGGTGGCGATCCCCGATATCATTTCAAGACTGGAGATATTCTGGTAAGTTCCCGGGTCATCCAGGCTACTCTACCGGGAGTTTGCTGCATCGGCTGAATCGTAACAGGATGATAGCGCCAAAGTGAAGGCTGTGCAAGCATTGCAACATGTTACTTTCGGTCCGGTTAACGAGCATGATATGGACTTCTGTGCGAGAAATGTGAAGATGGAGTGTCAAATTCACGTGAGTCTTTTGGAGAACTACTCTAGTGACACTTGCCAGCCGACGAATGCCGGCAGTGCACCATGGCTGAAGAATTCGGAATCGCATGCAAGGAGGAGATCTCTGACGGTGTCTTGAGGCAAGGGCGAGTGAAATCGCGGACCGAGGAGAAGAAAGAGGGCTTTATCACGTGCACTGCCGACAAACCAGTGGTCATGGCTACAATGCTAACCCCAAACGTAGTCAAAGGGGCGATCGCCAACTATTCTAGCCATCCAACAAAGCAGAGTCGAGGGAGCCGTCGGCTGCTCCTCATCCGACTTCTCGTGTTCGGATACTTGTTTAGTGCGGTGCCGAACGAGCTGGGAAGCGTTACTCACATGCTTGCGTGCCGTCCAGCATATGGGTAGCGTCCAATTTGCCACCGGTTGCCGAGCCGCAGGGAAGAGGCGGATTATCATGCTGGCCGTTTGGGGATCGAAGGCGTATTGCTTTACAATATGCAGCCATTCTGCATCGCGAGTGAAATGCTTTCCTATGAACACTCATGTTGATACTCGTGGGATGACCTCAAGCATGTCAACCATGATGCATCTTATCTGTGGCTCAGATTTGCTGACAACGTTTTTGAAGACGAGGTCCAGGGCATCGGTCGCTTCTTCGACCACAACACGGGTCACGAGATCAAGTTTTGGGTTCACCTTCGTCATGGAGAAAAGTTCGAAAGTCAGCATATCACCAATAAACTTTCGAACTTATCCGCAGAAAATCGAGACGGAAGCGCACTAGAGAGATGTTGCGTGACTTGCTTTATAGTATCCACTATGATAGTACCAACACAGAAGCTTCGGATACTTTCAAATCCTGCAAAGTGGGCAAAGTTGTCTTTGGTGATCCCGTTGAGGAAGCCGAGATTTGTACTGTTTCGCAACTCATCGGCGAACTTGTTGGGAACAATGACGTTGTACCCAAACTGTGATGAGACTTGGAAACATTGATCCGGGTATAGCTTGGATCCTTGAGCGGGCAGCTGTTCTCCTCGTGCCATAAAAGCAATTTTTGCTGGCAAAAAAGCTGCAAGCCCACAGCGCGCGGGCTCAAGGATAGGGTATCCAGCAACAGACTGTTGACGGGTCAGTGACTGTATTAAGAACAAGAACAGAAACAAGGCTACGCCTGCAGCGGCAACAGGATGCTGGGAGATGAACTCCATCGCATGAACGCTGAGGGAGAGAAAAGAAGAAGTTGACAGAAGATGAACTCTCTGCAGCCCTTTGGAACTATTCATACGGGTGGTTCAAATCAGACTTGCATGGAAACAAACGATAGTGTCGCTGATATCATAACGCAGGTCGATACCCGGTCTACCCCGGCTTCGATCGGCTGCCGACAAAACACTGGCGGCGTGACATGGCATGTCTCTCGTGTGATGATTGGTCCAACATAGGCTGTCTGGCCCAGAATGGAGGAGTGCATTCACCCGACCTAGAGTTCGAGTTAGAAGCGAGTCGGCAATTTCACGTGCTTCGGAAATTTAACGATGAGCGACCGCTCTACGCGCAAAGTGAAATATCCTAATGTACAAGAAAGCACACGGCTTCCACCCGCGCGACGACTTCTTGATCTCCAAGAATATCCTCCTGCGAAGCGTTCGTTGGATGGAAGTAGATAGAATCTGGGCTACCAACCACGTCAACTGTCATATCAAACGCTTCTTGCAGCCAGAACATGCTCAGGTGACAGGGCGCTCGCAATGAGGTAGGCGGTCTCGGTAAAGCCGTCTCCCAAAGCAAGGATTGCTCATTGTCCGAAAGTTTTCTTGGAGATCTCTCGCGCAGCTTGTCCTCGGAAGAAGGCGATGGCCGTGGTGTACTCCAAGCTGATGGAACCAGCGGTACAAGAGGCTGCGATTTCTCCTTTTGAGTAACCAGTCACTGCTTGTCACTTGATTAATCAATGCTCAAGCAGCAAGGGCGACCAGAACGGCAGTACAGGCAGGCAGGCTGAATTCCGCATCGCTGATCCGAGTATCAACACAAGCACCCTGCTTTCTCGGAACTAGGATGATAAATGGCGTCGTGTTGCAAGCGGTTTTCAGGTTCAGACAGACGAGATTGCAGACTTGGCGCCGGCCAAGAACTTCCACAAATGCTTGCGCCCCACGCCTGGAGCTCGGTAGGCGTACCCAAAGACTGCGGTGAGCTCGCCATCTTCCATCTTGTCGTGAGAGACTGCTATATGGGGCGGCAATGATGAGTATTCAGAGTAAAATGATCGTGTAGTGTCCAAAGATAGATACGTGGGGTCTCTCAAATGCTGGTTCATGGCAAGAATGTAGACTGCAACGTTGATGATCGTACGCGGGCACCAAGACGTTCTGATCAGGAACATCAGGTGGATCCCATCGTGGCCGTCTTCGTACCGATCACACCGTATATAACCCTAAACCCCGCAGCTTCTGTAAGACTTGTCGTCATTGAATGAGAGAGGATGTGAAGCTATGGAATCCGTACTTGATGATATTTCACAGATTTACCGTTACACATACTTGAATAGACTACAGATCGATGCTTGCTGACCTCTGTCTTAATGCACCTTTGACAAAAGCCTGACTCTGCCTCGTCGCTTCACAGTAGTGTGATGAAGTGGATGAATTTGCCCAGCTTCTTGGAGGCTGCGACTTCGCCTTCTTTTCTAGAGGTCATTACTCGCAAACCTTGCAGGTCGATCCACGTCTGGCCTCCCAGATTGCGAAAATCAATCAGGCCAATACGGCAGTAGGTCTTGGCTTGACCAGCTTTCACACTCTGGAGGGCGAGGGCGATGCCAGAATATGTCGGCTTTGATTCATCGTAGGTATCGGGGAGATCCCTGGAATATGCAAGCATCGCAACAGTGCATTCCAAGACATCTTTCTTCTGTCCATCTTTCGACAAGACTTGCCAAGTTGTGACCTCCTCGAGGTCCGCGTTGTCACATCCCAACCCCCAAGACCGGTCGGGAAAGAGTCGACACCAGCCGTTTCGCTCTTGTCCGTCTGATGACGCCCAACTCCAAGCACTTCCATCTTGCCCCAAACTACCATCTGAGCTAAAGACCAGCTGGTGTAACTCAGTCATTGCTGTAAAAGACGCAAAGTGCAGTGTACCCGTCTCGTTCAGGGGTTCTTCCAACACCACGTTGATGCCATTCTCCGGGACTGTCATGGTAAATTCACGTCTCAACCTGATGCGCTCTGGAACGCTCACGACACCGTCCACAGATGCCCAAGACCACGATGGAGCTCGATAAGCCGGGTCAGGATTTTGTGGCCTGAGTTTGACGACACGCCACGCCAATTGCTCCACGAAATCAATCTCCCACAGACCTGCGTAATAGCGTTCTTTGAACGATTCTTTCATTCGGGATGCCACGCTGCCGATAGCCATGAGTTTATCGCTACTCTTCGTGAGGTTGCAAGAGGTATAGCTTTGCACAGCGAATCGCCAGGCGTCATGCATGTCTGTCACTTCTTCCGCGTTTAATCCGGAATTGTCGCGCAGTAGCAGCCGACGCCAGCGCGACTCATCTAGTCGCTCGTCCGTGAACACCTCTGAAAGTCCTCCGGGTGTACCTTCGCACGCCGTCAAAGTCGGACACTGCCAGAAGACCTGACGCCTTTGGAAGTGTACGATGCGAGGAGCCAGCAACCGCTCTTGTAGAACCCACCCACGGGTGAAGAGGGGTTGGGAAAGTACCTCGCCATGCCAATAATCTTCGCGAATGATATTGCATGAGGTTGATTGGAAATCCCAGTGTACAACGTGTTGACAGGGCGGTACACCAGTGCTAAGTCGTTCACGGAACAATCCCTGAGCGTAGTTGTCTGCGCTGACGGCCGCCAGACTGAGATATGAATTGCCGTAGACGTGTTGCATCTTTGGGCTCTCTGCCAGCCACTCTTCCTCGTCTAGCTGCATCATGCACAGGGCATCTATCCAGAGGTATCTTGAGCCCAGGCGCCGAGTGGCTTCGACCGCATCCCGAAACGTGACTGGAAGGTCATCCGGCATGATTTGTTCGAGGTATTGCCTCCGCGTGCTCTGCTTGAGGACAAATGATGCTTCGTATCCCCACTTGTAGCTGGTAGTCATGGTGAGCATTGAGACTCTTTTAGCGCGTCCGAGTCAGAGTCGCATCATACCTTAAAGTGATGTACGACTGGAACTGAGAGGCGCGCTTGCCCTCCGTTTCAATAAGTCTCAGTGATGGTGTTGTGTATGTGCCTACGTCTAGGAGTCTTTTCGGAACGTATCCATCATCAGATGGTGGCCCAAATAGCCGGGCGCAAAGCTCGTGCTCGTTTTCGCATGTGGCTGCCCAAAGCTTGATCTGGGCATAGGTTTGGTGACCGTCTGTCCGAGTTTCCAGTTTGTCTGCTCGTTCGCTTGCATTTGCAATGGGCTCACACGTTTCGTCATCTGTTGAAGAATATCAGCAGATGCTATCGTGCTGTCTAGCCATGTCTCGCACATTTGACATCATACACGAAGAACCTCTGCGCCTTGACCTTAAAGTCGACGTTCTCGACGATACCGCCTCGTCTTCTCTTGACTGTGGATTTCAGAGGCTTGAATTCGAGAACCCATGCTCGATCGCCTCCGGCATCCAAAACGCTACAACCGTAGACTGGCAGTAATTTTTCGCTTAGAGTGTCCATGCAACTGTTCTTTGCCAACATATGCCACTCTTCCAGAAGCAGTTGTTCCAAGGGTTTCTCTCGCACTGCAGCATCCAAAGCTTTGGACTCGGCGTCAGGTGAAGTCGGCTTTGCCGCATTCGCGTCGACAAAGGCGTCCCTGGCCGCGGCCAGAAAGTGCTCATACAGCGTGGTGCAGACATTACAGGCGTCGTTGACGGAGGTCTTCCAGGCTGTAAGCTCCTTATGGTGAGGGCCATTGACGTCATGGCGGCTGGATTTGGAGAAGATTATGGGGGCGCAGAAAGCACAAACGACCATATCGTCTGAGTATGATGTATTAATCGAGTGTGCGCACAGAATTCGAGGATCGAGTGGTCTTACGTGCCAACAAATCGTCTCTGGTCAAAAGCCTCGTTGGGTGGTGATGCTACCCGGGAGACAGGCGAGCGAGCTGCGCGCATACATGGATGTGAGGGGTCGGGAGAACGAGGCCTAACCCTCACACAATCAGGCAGGCATGCATGAATGGCGTATCGATAATTGCAGGTCGAGACGACAGACTAGTCGCCTGATTGGCTTTGTGTTGATAAGAGTAATGATAGTGAACAGCTTACGTTTACCTGTGCAAATGTAGAATCGGAGTCTACAATCTGGGAAGCGAATAGGGATCATTATTCATTTCATCACACTATTCTACAGATGTCGCTGCTCTTCCAAAACACGAACAGCTTTAATAAAGCCAGCGGTTGTTCAAATATCTCTGCAAATCTGTTGTTGTTGTCCATGAATCGCACGGCCGCTCTTTGTCTTCCTCCACCCAGGATGGAATACATACGCCTATTGTCAGGATCTTGCTGTCGAAGATAACTGAGTTGGCTCTTGAGATGAGGCGGCGGCGTTCCAGGCACCGTGAGCTACCTGGACACTGGGAATTGTCTCCATTGGGACAAGTCTGCACACATACGCCGAAAGGTAGCTTCTCCGTACAACTTTCGTCGTTGCAACCGCAGTCAAAGTTGAACTTTAGGCACCGGTTAACATAGCAATCTTCATCAGACTTGCAAATCGTTAGCTTCTCTAAAGGAAGCGGGTCCCCATCGATCAGTGGTACGGGAAAGTCTTCGACATCAGCCGTGGGGTCCTCGACGGCAAGCTTGAATCTTTCGATGACAGTTTCGCCGGCAGGTTCCGGCGAGCGCTTCTCGAGTTGCGGTAGGGAAGGCGCGGAGATCACGTTCGTTGATCCAGAAACACAAACTGATGAATCCACAAAGTTGGCTCCATGGACATCCATCCAGAGACGGGTGTAGTTGTAAAAGTTTGCCATTGTCCAGTACAAGCGACAGTCTGCAGGCATGTATAGTACTTGATTCGGGGCTGCTTGATCTTTTTTGATCTGATCGCGTAGAGTGAATCCAATAAATGTAGTCCACATATCTGTGTTGGACGGGAGCGGACTGGGTGATGTAGTCGTAATATCAGCCTCGTCTTGTAGAAATTCATAATCGTCAGAAATCTGATCTGCAGAATAGGCTACCGCTGCCCGAGAGCCGCTGGCCGCCTGCATGGGACCAACTTGGGGACGTCCCCCGACCACCACTGTGTGAACGCCGGCTTCTTGCATCATTTCAACAAAAAGTGCGCATGTCGAACCGCAAACTCCGTCTGTCAGAATCACCATGTCTTCCGCATTCCAATGTACCATTGCGTCGCAGGATCTGGTGTAATAGCACGGATCCATGTCCACACCTAAGATGGATTGCACGAAAACTGGGTTCGACAAGTCCGCTTGCTCGACCAAGGAGAATTGATCGCCATTGAGGGGCTTGGGTCCATAAAAATGGCCCCAGGACGTGAAATTTCGACCAGTCGCTGTATTGATACGATTTGTGGCCGTCCACGGGGAAGTCATGTAGAGAAGATAGTCAATGTCGTTAAAGTTGGAAGTCAGTGAATCGAAGCGGTTTGTGGTTGCGCGCCCAAGTGCGTCCGCGAATGGTTGGGACCTCGTGCGGCTACCGCTGGAGGGTCGGAAGTTAGGAAAAAACTGGAGAATTTTAGCACCAATAGAGCTTGCAGATTGAGCATACACTCACCTGCTCCATTACATAATAAGCAAGTCCAACAAGACCTCCGTCATTCTGCTGAAGATCGATGATCACTCTGCTAGCATTTCGATCTGCGGTTGTTGCATTTCTAATGAAGTCCTTGATAGCAGCCTCGAAAGTCTTTGTGCTTTTCCCGTACATTTCGAAGCTGGGGAGGCTGAGAACGGCGGTAGAAATCTCGGGAAGAAAGTATCCTGTTACACTGCCCGAAGTAAACATTCCAAGCTTTGCTTGATGGCTCATGGTGATGGCAGGATAGGCAGACACCTCTTCATGCCAGGACGACTTGTTCAAGCCGAGAGCATCATCCCCAAACAGAGTGTAAGATTCGGCAAATGAGTTGTCTTCGTCAGAATTTCTTGTGCTCGAGTTTTGGAGGTAAATTCGAAACTGGTCAACAAAGTTGGCTGGCGGAATCCCGAGCACATAAAAATTGTAGAAATCGCCACCGGTCTCGAGAGGTCCTGTGAAGCCTACGCTGTTGTACAAAGCCCACCATGGGCTGTTGACAGGACTACTACCATTCTTGAAGTTCAAGACAAGCTGATCTCCAGGGTAGAAGAAAGCTGAGTCGGACAAGGAATTGACGCCAAACAGGTCTTGAGCTGGACTACCCATAAGAGTGTTCCAGTCCGCATGAGGTTCTAACATTCCGAAGGACTGATTGTTTGCGAATTCGGTAAGGAAGGCTACAGCCTCTACGCCATTGATCGTGTCAACCGGGCTAGCAGAGTAGCCTTTATATGACACACTCTTGTTGAGATCATCTTGGAAAAATTGAGAATCTTAACAAATAGTTTCGCAATAACCAGACTCACCATATACGTAGATCTCAGGAAGCTTTTTCCCGTCCTCTGACACGCTGATAAATTTGGTCGAGCTGATAGACAGCGATGAGTTTACAATCGAGACAGCTTGACATCCCAAGTCTGCTAGACTCACCTCAAGAAACTGAATCGGCTGCTGATGCCTCCGTGTAATCTCAGGTGCTGATCATGAGTGCGCTGAAGAATCCGCTGGATGGCCGTCTCGAATGCATACTGGTTATGGTAGTGCCCTTCGATCACATTTTTTCGTACTCGATTCAACTCTCCAAACAAGTCCAGGGGAGTCTGCTGATATTCCTGAGGAGGGCGCTTTTGATAGGCTGTTGTGGCATGAAATTGGTAGGTTGCATTCAAGTAGTCAAGAAATCTGAGGCCCACAGCGGGGTCAAAAGGAACGCTGGTTAAGCATTCTATGACGTCCGTAGCCTTGAACAGTAGCTCTAGTGTGACCCAAAATTAGCAGGTTCTTTGATGACTTGCACAGTCGCACTCACCATCATCGTAAAGGTTTTGCTGGACAATGTCACCGCATGATCTGTCCTGCGGTTGAGATAACTTGCGATTCAGATCAACAGCAGGCTGAAAAGCGGCAACTGTTTGCACAAAGAGCACCGCCGACAAGAAGATAACGATTGCCATAAGGGAAAAAGACATAATTTGCGATGGAAGCGTGCTGCACAGTGTCTTCACAGGACACGTTTCGCCGGGGTAAGACGCAACCAACCAGTCTTTATGAGTGACGAGCACGCAGGCAACAAGGCACGCACGTTTCGGGACTCTGTGACATTTCTGCGCCTGATCTCGGTGGGGTCTCCGGCTCCAGGCACCGCCCCATTCGTTCGGGTCTGTTTATAGATCAGCCTAACAATCGGCAGCCCTTCTCTTAACCAGTGGTATTGTCACTCGTGGAGGGATGCAGCCATATCGCGACGCTGTGTGTCAGCGGATGACAAGGCTGTGTACTGCGCATGTAACCGTCGCAATGGTTGCCTTCTTTTATTCCGCTTAAATTCCAGCCGGTACCAACGTACGAGAAGAGCCTCAGCTGGCATGTGATACCAGCCAGGGTACACGAGGCTGGGAGATATGTATTCAGCAAATAGTGTCTTGTGTCAGCAGCCAGCTCTGCCTCCCATTAACCACCTCAACCGTGGAAAAGGCAGCTTACTTTTGTGGCACACTGGCCATGACTGAGCAGAAACTCATCGCAGATTTGTTGAGAAGTACCAACGAATGCTGGAACCCCTTTTTGGCCCAAGGCCATGTTGTTGATGAGGTAGCCAATTGGAGTAAAGGTGTACCGTGGCGTCTACACTTTTCTGGTCCTCCTCGATGTGGGAAGGTTGGTTGGCCTCAGACAACAGGGAGATCTTCACTGACTCAGTCGTAACATCTGAAAGACGACCTTAATTGCTGCTTTAGCAGTGCATTTGCGCCAAAGACAGAGCCCTCGAACTGGCATGGTTACCCTGTTCCCCAAGCGCCTCTTCGCGGACAAGGGCACACTAGTACGGCAGCCTGAACTGCCTCGAGTAGTACAACAATCTATCGAACGACAGCTTGCCGTGTCCCTTTCTTCGGAGGAGCAAGCCGTCGAACGCAGCTTGCATACTGTCATCAAATGTTTCGATGCCGTGTTTGTACTAATTGATGACCTGGACTCGATCCCTTTCCTGTTCACTGGAGACTTTATACAGGCCCTGAGGAAAGTGGGAATCTCATCTATACTGTCTGTTGGTCCTCCTTCACTTCATGAGCTGTCCAGACCATGCGAATACGGCGCCCCGCACTGTGTCCGAATGAGATTAGGTCCATTGGCCCTCTGTGAGACCTGCAATATTTCCCACTGCCTCACGTGTCATGAACATGGTGCTCGGTGCAGATGCCAACGGTTTGTCGAAAGGGCGAATCTAGTTATGACGGATCATAAATTTCTGACAAGCGACAGCACGCTACAACCCGATTTTGCCAAAGAAATACCCATCACGCATGCAGACTTGGAATGCTACATCGATAGGCGACTTCGGATGCGCTTCATCCATGACGGCGAAGGCACAATTCAGGAGCCTCTCTCAAGAAATATCATGGATGAGAGCGATAATTGTTTTGCCCTAGCCAAAGTGTCACTCGACCACGTTCTGGAAACAGGAGCATACGAAGACATCAAGAGTGAGCGCATTCGATTGCCACTCATTCAAATTCGGTACTTCAACTTAGCTTTGCATCGTGTCAAAGCTCAAACTACCAGGGGCGATGCGAGACTTGGCTTAGCGGCTCTCGCACTCGTAGCTTCAGCTGCTGCTGCTGGGCTTGATCAAAGATATGACATCTCACCCGACCAGCTCATCAATGCCCTGACCACTCTGGGGAATGAACACGAGCGCGACGGGCAGCTCAACTACACTAGGCTTTCACGAGCCACACAGGGATGGCTATGCTTGCAAAACTCGGGAAGGAACAGAAAAGTTCTGTCATTCTTCTGTAACAATGCTCGAACCTATTTTTTCGATGAGTTCTGGACTACTAATACCGAGATTTTCCCTGCAAGACGGGAGTTTATGACAATATGTCTTGTGGCGATCATGCATCCGCGTTCACGGAAGCTGTTCAAAGAAATTGACTGTAATGTCCGAGAAGCCCACAAGAAATTTGCTCAGCAGCCGTTTCTCGAGTATGCTGTACGTCTTTGGGGCAAACACAAATACCACATGTCTACAGTCGCTACTCGTAAGCTGCTTCGAAAGTTTCTCCGGGATTGCTTCGATTCCGCGCCTAAGCTGCAAAATGTCATTGCACTACTCGGTTACCCATCAAGGCGGGCGATCTCCGACAAACTCCATGTCATCGCAGAGTTTGAACTATGCGACTTGGTCGAAGAATGCCTTCTGGCGGGAAGTGACATAGACGTGCCTTGTGCGTTGACAGGGGAAACGGCAGCGATCGTCGCTTCGAGGCTCGGCAATTTGGCCCTCGTGCGGACACTGACAAAGTTTGGAGCTGATATTACTCTTTCGTGCCACAACGGGCATACAGCATTGTCTTCTGCCGCTTGTGAGGGACATGTCAGCATAGTTCGTTTCATTCTCGAGCGGTATAGAGAGCTCAATGCAAGACTGATCAATGCGTGGGTGGGAGACAGCACAGTCCTGATGGCAGCTATCAATGCAGGAAAGACAGAGACCGTGAGAGTACTATTGGATTGCAGTGATCTCGATTTTGCACAAAAGAATAGCCAGGGAAGGACGGCTTTTCAACTAGCTTTGGATCTGGGAGATGTGGAGATTTTGAGACTGCTCGTGCAGCGAGACAGTCAAGCGATGGTCCAAACTGTGGATGCCAACGCAGCGGGACGCTCAGTGCTAATGGAACTCTTGCGCCACAAGCCACCATATGCGGCGAATAAAAGGATCGGGGTGTTCAAGTTTCTGCATGAGCAAGGGGCGCCCACGGAAGGATTTGACAAACATGGCCGAGGCTTAGTGCACTACGCTGCAGCAGATGACGACTGGCTGCCCATCTTGGAAATATTGCTGGAGAAAAAGGCGGATCCAAACGCTCGGGACATTCGTGGTTGGACGTCACTACACGTGGCTTGTGCCAACGGATCGCGCAACGCGGTGAACCTTCTGGTCAGCAAGGGTGCGCACCAACACGAAAGGGACCGCAGAGGAATGAGACCGGCGAATGTAGCCGAGTCATGGCATCAAAGCCAAGTTGCCAGAACTCTTGGAGAAATCCCTAGAAGCAATGAGGACTTGTCGACTCTGCTTGACAACGCTCCAATCGCGGAATCGGTCCAGCACATGTCTTACACGCCTCTCCATGCTCTAGTTCGCTTTGGGAAGGACGAGTCTATCATACTGAAAGCACTCCGAGGCAGCGACACCGACATTAACTCAGTTGATGACTGGGGTAGGACGGCACTTCATTTGGCAATAGCAAGGCGTGCGAAGAACTTCAAAGACAAAGAGTTGGTTGACCACATGATCCAAGTCATGCTACAACTTCCAGATATCGATTTGAATATCGCCGACGATCGAGGTGGTACCGCTCTTCAGCTGGCCATAGCTACAGCGGATGGTGACTTGCAGACGGCTCTGTTACTCGTTGAAGCTGGCGCGTGCGTTGCCACTACGAGGCTTAGTCCTCGGACTATCGATAATCTCTTCCTGGAAGCGATTGGTACCGAAAATGCAAAGCCTACAGCCAAGCTGATAAAGGCCTTATTACAAGCAGGCGCGAATGTCTTCCAGCTTACCGAAGACACCAAGCTGCCCTGGCAGCAAGCCTCCGAGCGAGGGTGTGATGAGGATGTTCTTGAGATGATTGCAGCCGAAGAGAGTAGGATCTTGGGCCTCTTGAGCAAGTGAAGAGATTCAACACAGACTGGGGTATCCTTCTAATCTCGAATACTAGCTTGAAATCTTGACCTCAGTTGGTAAGAGGTGTGTTATGCAAGCGGGCGGGTCAAGACGCGCTCTTTTTTTTCGAAACAGCCTGCATTCAAGCAAGATAGGGTTTTGCGGTACATCGGCTATCTTCTCGGCGGCTTCTGTGACTTTGACATGTGCTATCGCATCAATTATACGGTTCTGCTCGCTGTCCCGCCTCCGCCAAAGCGCCACGCGCTGAATGCACTCCTGATCGGAGTTGTCTTGATGACATTGACTTCTTCGTCGAGTTCTTCATGAGTAATGCGTTGGAGAAGAGTGTAGAAGTGTTCGCACTAGGCAATCGACGCCGCTCGCCTCTTTCAAAATATGGAGCCAAGTTTTCGACCACGCAATCGCAGTACTGATCGAGAATGAAGCAGCCAACTACCTCGCCAAAAGGAGAAGGACCTGTCGGTGTGGAAAGCATCCGCCTCCCAAGTTCACCCACGGATCTCTTTCGATCCCATCAAAGATGTCTACCTCGAGTCTATGGGTGACAAGTGGAAAGCTACGGCATGATCCGACGTTGAGGGACAAGCTATCATCTTCAAAAAGTTCAGCATCATCTTTGGAAGCTAATAAAGCTCTCAGGGCGTACATTGAGCAGTCCAGCGCGCCGTCTTACGAACTCGTCTTGACCTGCAACATCATTCTCCATGCTCTGGAAATTCTCCAAGGTGCTGAGGAGAATGCACTATGCCATCTAAAGAACGGAATCGCAAAGTCCAAGGCCTGGAAGCGGCAACGAGAGCGGAGCTTACTGGGCAGCGACGATGGCTTTGATGAAATTGGCACTGTGCTTGGACGCCTGGATCTTAGCGCCACCATTGCAGATGACGACCGAATACCGATCTTGGAATTCGACCGAGATAATCTGTCGTCGCTGTCTTTCGCCAACTTCTCCTCTCGAACGAAGCTTACAAGTGCCCGGGACGCTCATTGTCGGTTGATGACCATCGCCACGCCTGCATGGGCATCCCTTATTCGCAACAAATGTTGGCGGGACGTGCCCATCGATCTTGTCCCGGAATATGTCGTCAAGGAGCAGCGTCTGTTTCTACTCAAGTATCATGCCTGGACCGTTGCTGCGGATCAACTGGAGCGGGAGATTTCGACTCGCAGGCGCGACGAGAGCTTGAGTGCGGACACATGGGAACGCGATCAGCAGTTGGCGAAAGACTCTCTGCTCGCCACATAGATACATCACTGGTGCTGCAAGCGCATGCTTGAGGAATGTCCGCGTGATCCAGAACGCATGCGTCCTTTTGACCGCGATCCCTGTCAAGTCCTCCGATACGCCCAATCCATCATCGAGTATACAGACGCTGCTGAGGATGTGACTGAGACCTGCAGAAGAATGAGCTTTTCGCCTGAGATTGGGGTCTGCAACATCTTATTCTTACTTGCTCACCGAATGACCGATCCGAGTTTGAGGACAGAGGCGCTACATCTTGCACGCTACTTCAACAGGCTTGAGGGAGCGAGGGATCTGATCAGTGCTTTTGAGCGCTGGAAGCTACTTCCTGACCCGAAGCTTGGGTTTCCGTATATGTTCGGTGAGCCTGGCTTTTGAGAACATAGAGTCATCGGCATCTTTCCTATGGACAGGCTCCTGCATGATCTGGTCAGTGAACGGGCGCCTGGGATTCTCATTAATGCTACGAACGGTTCAAGAATTAATTCCACTGCTTGAACAAGATTTGGGGTTATCCGGAGTCGGTCCAGCCGGCACTCAAGTCATAAGCTTGTAGCTTCGCTTTCAACTCAACAGTGCCTTGAGAGATCCACAGGTCAAGAAAACAAGCCGAGTCAGCCGACAAGAAATGATGAAGAGGTCGACGCATCACAACTCCAAGTCGGCAAAACAACATCATTCAAACCATCGCGACCATATGGAGAGATGAAAACAATCACGACCCCAAGCTGGCAGAAAAAGCCAGATCAAATGAACAGAATACCTGACTCATCGCGGCCTTCCACTCAGCCACGTTGCCATCCATGCTGCAAGAGCCCCAAACATGTGAACATCGCTGGCACCTATTCCCAATCATTCGCATTCTACTTGATCCTCGTTGATCTAAGACGGGTGATCCGCAGAGTACTTTTTCGCAATTTCCAGCGCCCTCGAATCGTTGACGGACTTGGGGAAGTCAGTCGGTAAAGGCCTAACACTCGTCGTGGTCACGCCCGGAATCTCAACCTTTACCCAGGACTGTTTTGAATCTGGCACGGAATACCAATGTTTCGTGCTTTGATTTCCTGCCGCCGTTTCAGTGGGTTGTTCAGTCGGTACAGGACCAATAGTTGTTGCGAAACCGCCGGGACCCTCGACTCTGAGCCAAGGCTGCGTTGGTTCTGTGGCGTTCCCAGCAACGGATCGCTTCCTCGGTGGTGCTCCAGGTGCTTGTTGGAAATTGAAGGATTCGATGGGCGGCGGCGGTGGAGGATACAGAGCACTTAGCCGCCCGATGTCGTCGGGAGAGGGCCCTGCAAGATTCGGATCGGCGTTGCCGCCCATAACGATCGATCTGTCGCGTCTGGTGCTCACCAGTGGATAATTTTGCTGGCCTGCGGCTCTACCGACCATCGAATCATAGATCATGAGAGAGCGAGTGTCGAAGCTGTGGGTTGACGGTCCTGCCGGGTACAGTGGATTGTAGACAGGCATGAAAGCCGCTGCTTGCCTGAAGTACTTCTCTGCGAGGTGTTGGGTAGTGCATCTAGCGAAAAGTGTTAGTAGAACCATTCCTGCGGACGACTTGAGCATTGATACTCACACCAAGTTCATCCTATCTTCGGCAGACATGTCTTGCCTGAATGCCCTCTCAGTGCCGTCAATGGAGGCGACAAGCCTCTCTACTGCAGGGTAGTCTTCGAGGGCGCGGCAGTTGAATGTGACATGCGTTTCTGCGTAATTACGTTGGTGCTCGTATAAAAGCCCCATGATGTGTCCTGTAATACAGTTAGCGGATGATCGAAGTGCCAGCTTGTGCCCCCTCCAGGGGTTTCCAGCGAAAATGTCTCACCAATCTCCTGGGCCATGTGTAGAGGTCCTCTGGCATTGAATTTACCAGCATTAGTCGGCCACTGGATGAAGTGTCGAGGCATGTTTTGATGGGCTTTTGCGATCGAGGGTCTTGTATATCCGAGCGAGGAGAAGGGCCATGTTTCTCCACGCCGGCCTTGCATGATGTGAACCGACGTTTCCTGTATGCCATACGTGCTGCATAGACATGGCTCCAAGTAGTTTTCCCCACAGGCAGTATCAGCAACGAAGACAATGCTTGACCTACGTAATGCTTGTGCCCATTTTGCCAACCCCGATAGGAACAAATCGTTGAGAGCATCATGGGAAGCCTGGTCTTCGAAGCAGTAGAAGATGTAAGTTGTGCTATCGCATACCCACGCAGGCCAAGCTCTGGCATGTGCAGGTCCTGCTTCCGACTCGAACGGTATGGAATGCCAACGCTTTGCGACTCGTTTCCCCGGCAGTCCTCCAGCAGCTCGTTGAGGAGCGCCGTGTGGTTTTGGATACAGCTGCATCACACGCTGGATGTCCATGCGGGAGAGACCTGCGCGGTTCGGATCTGGGTTGCCACCAGAGTACAGGATTGAACCACGGGCGCTCAAAAGTGGATATGATTGTGCGCCTTGTGCCCTACCCACTGCGGAAGGATAGAGCATGAGAGAATCGATATCGAACTGAGGAGATGCTTCAAATGAGTGCGCGATGTCGTCGCGAGGCATGAAGTCCAGCGCTTGAGGGAAATATCTCCTAGCGAGTTCAGGCTGAGTGCAGCTAGAGATTAGTGTCAGCGGAGATGTTACTGCACGACAGGGATAGATCGATTATACTGACACCATGCGCATCTTTTCTTCGATAGGCATGAATGGTCTGAATTCTGGCTGTTGGGCTGGGACGAGGATGATGACGCGCCTCTCTGCTTCCGCATAACCGCTGAGGGCGCGGCAGTCGTATCTCAGAGCCTGGCGTGCGTCGGGACGTTGGTGCTCGTGGACGAGTCCAACGACATGGCCTACGATAGGTTAGCGTCTGCCGCCATTTTTCGAAGGTCTTGGGCGACTTGTCGCACCTAATTCATGGGCCATTATCAGACCACTTTGGGATGGAGACCCGAAGAAATCAGTATTCGCCGGCCAAAGTACGAAGTGTCGAGGCATGCCTTGGTGTCTAGGGAGGTTGGGATTCCTGTACCCGAGCGTAGAGTCTGCACTGAACAAAGGTTGGCCTTGTTGAGCTTGAAAGATGTGAACTGTTTCATCCGCCACGCCGGGAAACCCACATAAGCACGGGGCTTGATTAAGTTGGTCGCATACAGGGTCAGGCGTGAACTCAAGGGACGATGTCTGTATTGCAACTGCCCATTTCACCAATGCCCGTGTGAATATGGCCCCGAGTTCGGCAAAAACGGCCCGGGACCCGAAACAATAAGTGATGGTGTGTGACCCATCAGCGGAAGCAGGCCACGGTTGCGCCTCATCGGGACGCACATCTTGGGGGTCGTGTACTGACCACCAACGTTTTTGGACTGGCTTTTCGGGTGGCTCTCTAGGCGTCGGATGCGATCTTTGAGGCATCGTCTTCGATCCTCCAGGCGTCGAGGGCGATTCTTAAGGAGTCGAATGCGACTCCACGGATTCTGTCGTGTACAGCTCCGCAACACGCTCGATGTCTAGATCAGAGATTCCTGCCTGCTCCGGATCAGAATCACCACCGATGTAAATACGCTCACCAGCGGTAGTCACTAGCGGATAGCCGTCAACACCAGCAGCTCTACCGGTAGTTGAGTCATAGATCATGATGGACTTGTAGTCGAAATCCCTGGAGAGCTTCTTTTGGGGATGCGCGTCTCCAGCCATCCAGTTGAGCGCTTGTACGAAGTATTTCCTTGCGAGGTCCCTACGATTGCATCTGGAAATCAACGTTAGCAAAAATAAAATTACTAGCAGAACAGTAAAGTGTGAGTACTGACACTCGGCTCATCTTGTCGTCAATAGACATCTCTTCAGTGAGCGCTGGCTCGTCGGTCGTTCGAAGACGCTCAACGAGCGCCTTGGCTTCTTCGTAATGCTTCAGTTTGCGACAGTCGAACACTACGTGATCGCCTGCATCGGGGCGCTCGTGCTCGTGGCCGAGTCCGATATTGTGTCCTTTGACTCAGTTAGCAGGCTGACAAGCTCGAGCTGCCACGTTCGATCGTTGTTCATGGCCGTTGATAGAGGTACTAACCCAACTCATGAGCCATGAGCAAAGGCGCAAGGGGCCCAAAGAAAACGTGATCGTCGATCGGCCACCGCAGATAGTTCCGAGGCTTGTTCGGATCGACATTGACATCAAGTCCACTGTGACCGACCAAAGCAGCGGCGGGTCGATCTCCCTTCGCCAATCCAATCTGTAGTGTGACACTCGCCACACGAGGCTCATCGCACAGGCATGGCTCCTGTGAGCACGCAGGATCGGGTGCAAATTTGAGCGCTGACACTCTCGTTGCGGGTTCCCATTTGGCCAACCCAAGTTCGAATATGTTGTTGAGTTCGTGGTAGCTGTCGACATTTTCGAAGCAATAGGATATGGTGCGCGAACCATCGCGGCCGAGTGGCCATGGGCGTGGCATCCCCTGGGATGCTTCATGATCTTCCGGTATTGAGAACCAACGTCTCGCGACCTCCGAATCTGATGTGTCCACCCGCGGTGAGGTAGGTGCTGCCACGCATGCAACAACGAGCATGAGCAAGAGGACTGGTGCCCTGAAAATCATCATAGTGGGTGATGTCGAGCAAGTCAAGGCGATCGGGCGATCGTGAACTTTCTTGACGGCGTGTGGCGTGAAGGGGAACAACTCCCCAAGATTCTGGGAGAAGTCGAGGTGGAGAAGACCGAGCTGCAGCTACCTCTGGCTGTGCAATGATGGTGGAGCCAGAGATGCTGCTGGTAGATAGTAAGGGAAAACTGTTTGTGGCTGATGGATGGGGTAGAAAGGATAGTTAGTGATTGATGGAGTGGGAAGGATTGCGATTGATGGAAGAAGATTGGTGAGAAGTGAGTTTGGAGTGGATATACCAAGAGCAAGGAGGCATCACCTCTTATGCACACTCCTCAAGTCCTTGCCGACGCCTCGAATGTTTGCTTCAAGATCTTGAGAGCTATACGTAGAAAGTGCTCGACTCAAGAAAGCCGGCCCACGAAGTTCTGGAAAAGACGATAACATGCCACAAACGTGGCGAGAGAGAACACGGATAAGACAGAGTGGATTCGACACTTGACGAAGAGTAAAGATAACGCGTGTGTAGCAAGAACATTGCAGCTTCGTGCCGACTCTTCTCCGTCCCGCCACTGATTCCTACCACAGTCCTTTTCGGAGCTTGGATGCATCGCAAAGACTTCCCATTTCTCCACCACCTTGCAATGTAACCCGTCGACTTTTGCCTTGCTGCAGATCTAACAGGTGTCGCCATCACCGAAGATGTTGAACTCCTGCTCCCTGTAGTTGCCGTTCTTCTCAATCGTGTCAATCGTCAGGATCGGCCACTTCTTCGTGGTGCTGTCAAGAGCGGGCAGCTCCTGACCTCTGTCCGCCAGCTCCTTGATCAAATCCATAAACACGTCCTTCGAGTACTGGTCGATCTTGGGCGGCGTGGAGCCGAAAGTGACGCAGTTGTCCACGTTCCAGATCTTAGAGTAGCCAGTGCAGCCATTGGCTTGTGCGGTCGGCAGGCAGTCGACGCAGCAACCGCCGCCGTTGACCATGGTCTGCAGCATGGCGCCGATGTCGTTGACCCAGTTCTGGTCGACGACTGCGCCGGAGCCGTTGTCGTAGCAGAAGGACAGGATGCGGCCGTCGGGGGTCTCGCGCGTCCAGGCGTTGTCCCAGGCGGTCACGGAGCGAGGCGTGGACATCATGCAGACGGGCGAGATAGCTTGCGCGCTGATGGCCAGGGCGGCGAGAGCGGAGATGTAATTGATGGGCATGGTGGGTGTTTGCGATTGCTTGATGGAGGGGTGTTGGGGCGTCTTGGGGGTGTGCGTGCAGAATTGGATTGATGATGCTTTTGGAGACAGATTTGATCTGGAAGAGCCTGCTTTTATATGCCTTTCGCTAACATCGCGTGGCCGATTGAATGTTTGCCACTCGTTCCGATCATTCTGAGCAATGCCTGGCGATCGACGTCGATCGTGTCGTTGAGCATCCTTCACAATGCACTTACGAGACTAGTATAGCATCGTCGTCTTGGCCGTTCATAGTTCAAAGTTGTCTCTCGGTCATAGCAATTGCTCTGCGATTCCACATTCGTGCATGTGGCAGTGTTACATATGGGGTTGACTGCACGGCTCAAGCACAGCGAATATGTGGAGTTTGGGAACACTCGGGTACGTCATCAGCACAGTGCTGAACGCTCGGGTCGCGAACTCCCTTCAACCACCTTGACCTTGTATCGACTATCTTAGCTGACTGGAACCATGTGATGCTTGGCCCTGACGATTGCCAAACTACTAATGCCATTCGCCAAATGTAGATATTACTACAAACTATGGGTCACGACGCTAATGCTTAGGGTCAGGACTCTAGGGTTCTCGTTACATAGCAGCACACACATGTAGCATCTCGAGGAAGAGACCATTGACGCATGATGTGATGCACACACACTTCACGAGGCACAAAGCCCCGACGCATTTGAAGTGGCCGTCAGCTCCTCCCATCCAACGTTGATAGAAAGTCAGCCAAGGCCCACAATATCCGGCTTCAATCTAGGGCTTGATCTAAATCAATCTTTTAAGGTTCAGTCCGGGGATCCTATACTCGCTTGGATCAGCGTTGGCCGTTGTTGGTGCTCCACATTTCAAGACTGCCTACCGCATAGACTACACAGACGGTCCAAGTAAAAGTGTTTCGTTGTTGGAAAACTTGCTGAACCCACAAACGCACGGTATTTGGAAGGCATGGATTCACTGCGGGATCGGACGTGATGGATGAATTGATTTGTCAGGCTAGGCATTGGCAGGGAGTCACCTGGACTGGCGGGAGGTTGCATCGGTTCGGTTTCTTTTTTTTTTTTTTTTTTTTCCCTCTTTCTCTCTTCTCCCTTGACGTCAATATCCATACCATTGAAGATGATCCTGTTTGTGGACTTGCGAGCCTGACGTGAGGATGAGAGCGAGATACTTGATGAACGTGCGTGGCTACACGGTTTTATGTATACATGTACGTGTATGTATGTTTGAGAATACACAAGTGGAGATCCCGTCAATTGTCCGTGGTGTCAGGAACGAGTCCATACTCTACACGCAACATTGATCATCCTCAGCCAACACTCACAACGTCAACCCAACACCATCTCCAACCTCCACCGGCACCTCAATCCCCTCCTTCAACATCATCTCAAACATTGTGTCTCCATCGCCATACTTCGTCAGTCCCTTGGGAAGACCGAAATCCCTGTCTTTCCACTTGCGATCCATCCGCCACGCCGCCTCCGCGATCTCAGCGAGCGAATGTAAGGGTTTCAGCGACTGCACTTCGTTTTGATCGGTGGTGATGAGTGCGAGGCGGGCGAGGGTAGCTTTGTTGCGAACCCGCTCAAGCGTACGCTCTTCGGAGGCGTTGGGTAGAGAGTCCTTGGGTACGTTGTGAAGGACTCGATGGCTGACGACGCTTAGGACTTCCGCTGCTTGTGCGGGGCCGAGACCAGCTTGGACGCCCATGGCGAATTTGGCGGCCCAGGCAGACCACATCGCAGCACGCGGGCTGACCTGAATGTCCTCTGTCTGGACGAAGCCCTCTTTGGCGCCCTGGGACGCAGCGCTCGTTTTCATCAGTTGGGCGGTGGTGTAATCGACGTGGCCGGCACAGCAGGCGTAGCGCCAGAAGACGCGGGTGGAGTTCATGTACCTGTGGTTCCAGGCGAGATCGAAAAGGAGTTTAAAGGTCTTGCCGTTTGGGGTGATGGAGAGGTCGTGCACCCGGGGCAGGACGGTGTTGGGATCTTTGGCAGTGCTGGCGAGAGAGAGAGATTTGGTGTGAAGGAGGTGGAATTTGCGAAGGATAGCTATGGCCAATGGCAAGTGGCCGTCCTTCATGGCGGCGGTGAGGAAAGTGTTCAGAGTGACGGCGTCTGGGCGACCGCCGTTGCGGACGAGCTCATCGACAGTCTCGAATGCCATGGTCATGCGGCCACGTTTGAGCAGCATGTGGCACATGTTGTTTGCAGAGAAGGCCGTGAGCCATTTGACACCCTTTGCGCCTTTGTTCATGCTGTCGACGAAATCCTTGATCGACGCCTTGGGGCGTTTTCTCATGAATTCATAAAGAAGCTTCGCGGAATAGGCTTCGAGATTCTCGATTGCGATGGAAGGATCAGCTAACACAGAATGGTGTCGCATCTCGGACAGGATAGAGGCCGAATCGCCGGGGTATCGCTTCAGCATGAGTGTGTGGAAAGCAACCCAGGTGCCCGCGTTAGGAGAGACGGATCGTTCACGCATCGTGTTGACGATGTAGTGGAAAGCCACGACATTTTCGTTTCGTGCAGCGGCATCCAGTAAAGTGTTAAAAAGGTCTGTGTTGAGGATATCGGCGTCGACTTTACGATTGGAGTCTTTCAGAGCGTTAAGGATCTCCCGAATGGCAGGGAAGTGCATGTGCTTTGCGAGGTAGCGCAGAGCCATGCGAGCAGCCACGGGGGTTACGAGGTGGCCGTGGTCAGGGTCGGTGATGAGAGCCACTAGCTCGTCCTTGATTGCGAGGTCTTGGAAATCCGAGCCTTTGGATTGTCTGTCCATGGACCACAGTTTGCGCGGCCTGTCAGCCGTCAGCTGGTAAATACGAGCAGTGAGAGCAATGGCAGACACTGGTGTGGCAGATTTGCTTGTGCCAATGACCATGTGGCCCTTCGGACCCTTGACTTTGAACGACTCCCCCAGAATTGTAGTGGAGGGATTTGACCAGACTGCTCTTGTTTGATCCTGAGCAGTGGCGACAGAAACAGCGTCCTCGAGGGCTGACATGTCGAGGCCGTCCAGGTCGTCGTCGTCGATAAGCTCGTCGGAAGGGTTTGTATCATTGACAGGCTTGTTCTTTCTCTCAACGGGGCGGCGGATCTCGGAACGTAAATGGTAGTCTGAAAGAGACTTGGAGGCATTGAGATCGTCTTCGCTGACAGCCGAAAGGAGATCTGACTCCTGCAGCAGTTTCTTCGCAGCGGCATTCTGAGAAGGCGTACCCAGAAGCGTGATGGAGGAGAAGTGGCCGATCTCTTTGGTGGGCTTGACTTGCACGTGGCTTCCAGTGCGCTGCATGACTTCCAGGATGGACTCTCCCGGATCGCGGATCCATTGCGCAAAGATTCCCTCTGGCAGTCTGATGGTCTCCATGCGCTTGATGTAGTGCTCCGCATCGGCCGGGCTGTGTTGCTTGAGGATGCGCAAGACATCCTGCCAGGCCTGTTTCTCCGAGATCTCGCTGCGTCTTTTGGAGAGGAGGCGTCGACATGCGCGCTGCTTCATGCGATGCTTGTCGTCCGACCTGTGCGCATCGAAGTATTGCTTGCGGAAGGTCAGGCCTTCCTTTACTATTGGCTTGACTTTGTTTTCCTCATTGACTGTAGGCTTGCGCCTAATTTCGCTGGTGGCGGCAGGTGCTGTCTTCTCATCTTGTCGGGTGCGCGCGGGGGTTGTTGTGGTGGAGGAGTGGCGTGAATGTATGTCGGTGGGTGCGGTTCTCTTAGACGAGGGCCTCAGGGTGGTGGTGGTGGTTGAGGGTGTAGCATGGGTACCAATGGAGCGCAGTATGCGTCTCAAGGAGGCGGCATTGGCGGACATTCACGTGACGTCTCTACCAGAGTGTGAGACGGAGCCTTTTGTCTGAGAAGGTGTCTGTAGTTGTTGCAATAACTATAAGAGGCAGGAGCTCTCCTCTTGCGAAGCTTCCTTTGCACCATCAAGGGCAGGAGCGGCCTACAACTTTTTGGCTGCGCGCACTGCCCAAAGCGGACAGTCGCCGGTGCATTGCCGAGAGGAATACTGTAGATCGGATCGATGATGATTAGATGGAAGATCGCCGTACGAGAACTTATGATGAGGTAGCTTCGCCTTTCATCATGCGCAAACTGGCTCTGGGAGAACAGAGAGGACAGAGACAGAGAGCACAAAGACAGAGAGCACAAAGACAGAGAGCACAGCAGGACAGAGCACAGCAGGACAGCACAGCAGCACAGCACAGCACAGCACAGCACAGCACAGCACAGCACAGCACAGCACAGCACAGCACAGCACAGCACAGCACAGCACAGCACAGCACAGCACAGCACAGCACAGCACAGCACAGCACAGCACAGCACAACACAACCAATCGATGACTTTCCCTGCATTGGCACTAGCATTCAATTCGTTTCGCGAAACTGAAACTGGTCGCGTCGCGCTCGACTTGCACGCGCCTTACTCCATCTCAAGCCCAAACCTCGCAACACTCCTCCAACTGCCCTCCACCTACACCACCATTCCCGCCTTGCAAACACCACAACCGCATATCACAGGAACGTGTAATCACTGAAATCACAGTCATCAGCAATAATTCTTCACCAATTCAGAGAAAAAGGCACAGCCAAACGCGTAAACTGTCAAAAATGGCGGCCGAACGCTCCTCGCCGCCGCCCGCAGACGAGGATGCCATCTACTTGGGCGACGACTACCTCAGTCCGCGCGCCAAGGTAGCAAAGATGCTGGCCGACATTGACAACGCTCCGACGCCTTCACCACCAAGCAAAACTTCCACATTCAACATCACAACCGCTGCTGCGAACCCTTTCATGAACGACAGTGACAACGAAGACGAACAGCATTCGACTGAACCACCAGCAAACGATGCACACGGGACACGAATCTCCTCACAGTCAAGCGCGGAAGAAGAAGAGGACGACGAAGGCATTATCAGGCGACCGCAAGGCCGTGCTGCGAGGAGGATGTTGAACTTGGCCTCACCAAAACCAGCCGCCCAGCATGAAAGCGACGAAGACTTGTACTCGGCAACTCCCCAAAGCACGGTCAGCTCACGGCGTCGGCGCGAAGCTTTCGAGCGGGCCGCTTCTGGATCCCCTCTGGCATCTTCACACCAAAAAGGCACAAGCTTGTTCGTCAGCCCAACAAAAACGGCAATCGACAACAGCGATGGAGAGGATGATCTCCCAAGACCAAACAAGTTGGCAGAGCTCGTGGCTCAGAAGCGTGCTGAACGACTTGCGCGCGAGAAGGAAAAGCAAAATAAGCACCAGAGCAAGGGCCAGCAAGACACTGAACATGTCTCCTCTGATCTCCCTGAAAAGGTCCTTGAGGGGTCTCAGGAAGCCCCAGTCAACCCCGAAGTCGACCGCATACTCTCAGACGCTGCAAGACCGACCCGCAAGGCTAGCAAGAAGGCGATGCTTGAAATGGAAAGAGAGACACAACGACTTGCCCGTCAACAAGCATTGGCTCACCAGATCAAAGTCAAGAAAAAGTTCAGCACTACAGATCTGTTCGCACGCTTTAACTTCCGTCAACCCCAGCAACAGCAGAGTCAATGCGAGAAGAACTCCTCGTCAATGCCAAGTAGCGATGGCATTGAGCCTTCACCTCGACGCAAGGAGCTAATGTCTACACCTCCTTCAAGCCCTCCAACTCCGCTGGACAAACAGAGACAACTTGTTGAGAGAGGAGCTCTCGCGAAGATGGTGCCGGTGAGGGAAGACACTCTCGCCAGCATTGCCACAGAAGAGGGAGACGAGGATCTACCGGATGTGGAAGAAGTTACGAAATCTTCTCAGCACCAGAATGAGCCTGCCGTGGAGCCTGCGCCTGTCGAGAAAGGGTCGAAAATTGCGCGTTGGGGCAAGAAGTCGGCTCCTCAGACCTACCGAGACGAAGAAAGCGACGACGATCTGGAAGTCCTGCAGCCTTTACCGAAGCATCTCCAGGCCTTCGATCGCGTCAAGCCAGCCAAGAGACAGGAGTCTCATTCGAACGCCATCCACACTCTCCGCCACCTCTCACATATTGGTCAAGTCGACGCAAAGCCCAACAGACCCACCAACGTCAAGCCATCAATCCACCCGCAAGTTCTAGAGGCACAGCTTCGCAAGAAAGCTCGGGAGCAGGCCTTCCAAGCACAACAGGAGCGACTTGCTGAGCTGAAGGCGAAGGGTATCGTGATCCAGACGAGCGAGGAGAAAGAAAAGGAGGCGGAAGAGTTTGAGAATCTGCTGGAAAAGGCCCGCTTGGATGCCCAAGACCTTCGAAAAGCAGAGAAGGCTGCTCGCAAGGCGGCAAAGGGTGAAGGCAACATGGAAGCCAGTGACGACGAGACGGAAGATGAAGATTATTACGACCGCAGCGAAGACGAAGACCCTGAAGAGGGAGAGGAGAATGCGAACAACGACCTGGTCGATGATGCTGCCGAGGAGAGCGAGGATGATGAAGACGCCGAGGACATTGCGGGTGACGGAGCTGAAGGTATCGCTGATGCAGACTTGCCGGTCGAGTCTGCCGAAGCTCCTGGTCAGGAGGCAGAGGCAGAAGATGAAATGCCCAAGCAGGTTCGCAAGTCGCGGAAATCTCGTGTCATCGCGGACGATGAAGACGACGAGGTTGACGATGACGATATGCTCGAGGCCGATGAGCACGTCGTCTCTCCCGCGGTTCTTCCTGGCACTGCCACCGCTGCTGACGAGCAAGACGATCCGTTCGCAGCCTTTGGATTCGGTGCTGCGAAGGCTGATTACAACGCAATGTCAGCAACACAGGCTTTCAACGCGACAATGCAAGCTCCGTCGCAAGAATCACAAGAAGACAGTTTTGATATCTTACGGCATGTCCCTGCGCCCAGCAGCTTCATTGCACCACCCATCTTGCCTGATCTGGAGTCACAAATTCTGGCAGAAGACAGTCAGGCCCAATCGGCAACCGACCGCCATGTCGACGAGAGCCAGGAAGTCCATCTCGATTGGGAGACCCAGGCTCCCAAAACACCTGGACCCACACTCGTCCGCAAGGCCAGCGACCTTGCAGAGACACCAGGATGGGAGCCTACACAAGATCCTGGCCTTCCGTCTCCCTGGACTGGTGCTCGCCGCGGACAACTACAACGAGTGCCCACCATCGTGTCTGCCGCTGACGACGAACACGAGACGCAAGCAACAGTCGAGCTCCGTGTCAGCGAAAGCCCAGCACCTGAAGTGGCAGCAAGACGTGGGCGTCTGCAGCAGCGCAAGAGGTTGGCAGCGGACGAGAGTGACGAGGAGACCGAGCCAACATTACTGGTAAAGAAGGACGCTTTCAAGGAGATGAAGCGTCAACGTTTGAACGATCTCAATGCCAACGATCGCACCGAAGCTGAGGCTGAGATGAAGAGGATGATGGACGACCAGGCCGACGAGTCCGAGGATGAATACGCCGGACTGGGCGGTGACGACACTGAAATGATCGCACCAGAGACGGCCGAAGATCAAGCGATGTTTGACGAGTCGCACATCGATGTGGACGAGCGCGCCATTGCTGCTCACCACGCCGCCCGTGAGCGTGCTGCTGAAGAAGAAGCCACAAAGAAGCTGTACAAGGACATCACCACTGGCGCACTGAGACGGAGACAACGCGATGCCTGGGACTTTGACGAAGATGAAGATGACTACCTCGCCCGCAAGCGACAGATACGACTGCGCGAAGAGACTCGCAAGCGCAAGCTGCTGCTACAAGATGAGAACGTCAAAGATTGGGCGGAGAAAGGCAAGCACAGCAAGGGCAAAGAGGCTTTCCTCAAGGCAATTGCTGATGATGATGAACTTGAAGCCGAAGACGCCATCGACTTGGATGATAACGAGCAGAACACTCAAGATCAATCAACACAACAAACACAGCCAGAAGTTGACGGCGTTCCTTTGCAAGAGATCAGCGGCAACAAGCGATCAGCTGAAGACGGTGGAGCGACTCAGGAGAGACCAGCTGCCAAACAACGCCGCGTCAAGGAGACTGACGCTGCTTTCTCTCGCCCGACTTCGATCGTACAGGTCCGCGAAAGCTTGAGCTTCCTCCTCGACGAGCCAGACCAAATTGTCGTCGGTCCTTCGGCTCTAGACGAGGACTCTGACCTCGAGATCGAGGGCGAGCCGGTCGAGCTCAACACATTGCTTCACGAAAGCGATGACGACGACATCGCCGCTGAGGCTGCCCGCCAGAACGACGGCGGCTTCGCACCTAACCCCAGATCCGTTGAAGACATGGCCTTGATGCCACCACCCGCACGCCTCCCAGGCCCTCAACGCCGATCCACCGCTAAAACCGCCGTCGTCGACCGCCTCAGCCTCAAGCGCGCCGGCAGCAGCTCTACTTCAGCCGACAGCCGCTCAGCATGGTCGACAGGTGGCTCGAGCCAGAGTTCCAAAACTCCATCTCTGCTCCGCCGCGCAACAACCAGCCTGGCCACCTCCGGCGCCAACGATCGCGGCGTCACAACCGGCAGAAATGCCGGTGGCAACGACCGTGGCGTGACCATCGGCGGCGGCGCGAGAGTCGGTGGAGGCAACAAGAAGAGCTCGCTTGCGTATCAGGCGAGGGCGGAGGAGAGAAGGAGCATTGTAGAGGCGAGCGCGAGGAGGAGGGCGGAGAACACGGCGAAGATTGCGGAGTTGAGGAGGGCGAATAGTAGCTCGATGAAGGGAATTGGGTTTGGGGGTGGGAGTGGGTTCGAGTAGTAAGTGGCTCCTGTTCGGGTAATATGGCAGGGATGGTTTCGGGATTCTGGATTGCACAAGAATTAGTTGATTCGTAGGCGAATCTTCGGGGTCTCTGCTTTTTCCAGTTTGATCCTCAATACTAGTAAATATCAACATCGACTATCGCTCTCCTGAGCTTTGCACGCTTACACACTCCTTCCCCTAGCCTTCCCCTTGACCCTTTTCAAGAATAGATTCACACCCAAACACGGTGCGAAAAACTTCTTGCCGCTGATCAGACATGGGCACAATCAGTGCATTGAATTGGTGACCTTATCAACGCAGTGCACTGATTGCTATTGGCCAAACCAATGCATTGATTGATGTTACCAATCAATTAATCAGTGCATTAATTACATAATCGTGTCGATGCTAAGGTGGTAGTACAACGGAGCTGCAAAAGTGTTACGATTTTCATGTTTTCTAGCTATAGTACTTTGAGATCTACCTACTATTGTTCATGTTCATAGTATAGGACCTCGTCGTCGCTCTTGTGAGTAACGTCATCGTAGGGGAAGCTGGACAGTAGGGGAAGCTGGACAGTCCGTGTAAATATGATACTGCCCTGAGGATATTTAATCATACACTGGGTATATTTGGTCCTGCCTGCGTACTGTCCAGCTTCCCCTACGATGACGTTAGTTCTAGGTAGCTCGTCTGCAATTAGTACCCCATCTGCCTAGCGGATAGCCTATTCAAATAACGCTTGACTGAGCGTCACTATACTACTATTCTGCTAGCTCTATAAGCATAAGACCTCCCTGACGTGTTCACCTATTATCTGTCGCCTTCGAGGTACTAACAATGCTCCACTACTATTGAAAATACACTCTAGCTCGTCGCTTATTGCTAGCATGCTATAGATGTTAAGGACTATCTATGCGAGTTATGGCCACACAGTAAGCTTGCTGATCCAGTAGGGAATAGGTGACTGATCCTGAGGTACCTGTGCAAAGCCCTTAGGTATGTAAGCGTCGAATTGGTTATCTATATTGTGGCTGTGTAGGTCGAGAAGTCAATATGAAGCCTGAAGTTCATACAGCCATGAACAACAATCTCGACCCATGGGTCGAGAAAGATTCAAGGTAGTACACTGAACTTCAGAACAACCGCAACAGTACCAGAGTCACAATAGTCAAGTGGGAGAGCAGACTGTGTTTTTGGTGACCTCTGATTGTTATTGTTGCTACACGCGAAGCGTATAACTCCGATTTTATCTCTAAAAAACAAAACTCATCTCTGTATCTGAAAAACAAGGTCGCTGGTCTTCGCCCTTCAGGCAGTCGATGGCTAGTGTAGCCATCTCCCACCTTTCGCTTTGAAGCCTGTCACGTGTTGACCACGTAACTATAGAATACTCATACAAGAACCTAGGGTCTTATGCTTAAGACTTATACCAAAACCCATCCTGATGTCGTACCCTACGACATTTCCTCCCTTACTAACTATAGCATCGTCCTATGATGCCAAAAGAAGTCAAAGAAAAAAGAAAAACAAGAAATCAAAGTCATCAATCCAAGAATTTCGAGCAGAGCCTTTCCTGACCTATAGGTCGAGAAAGATCTTAGCTACACCTATGTTAAAGTTCCTACCTGCTAGGAGACATGCCACTAGTAGAACTGCCAAGGGATTGTACATCAGAGAAGTAGGGACTGCCAGATTGAGAGCGACGAGAACCTAAAGACTACATCGATTCGCTACGGCCCTGAGTTCCCTATGCTGAATTGTCATTATTGTTAGAGGATAACAAAGATGACAAAGGCCTATCACTTGCAGATAATAATAAGGAACGAGTACGAATAGTAATACCAGATTGGACAGGTGATACTAAACTATCATAAGCATTCTTAAAGACATCGAGATGCTTAGCCTTCTTGGTGGAGCGCTTCTCTCCATCTAGGGGAAGTTCATAATTGTTAAGCTCATGTATACAGTTCTCTTCATTTATCTGATATAGATCCTATAGCTCAGATTGAGGGCGAGTATTGCGATTGTAAGTGGTATCTACAGCATCAGCTCTAAGAGTAGTCACCTTCTGCGCTGAGTTAAACTGAGGGTAGGCCCTAAAGAAGGATTTAGAACCGTAGGACATCTTCTCCAGCTCAACCATCCTGTCGAACAGTCCTTCGCTAGCGAACGTGCTAGTGCTAACCATCTTAGCCAGAATGCGAACTCTACAGTGAGTGACAAAGTCACGGACTGTGGACTGGAAGTTGCCGCTGTTGTAGGTACGGTCTTTCCATCCGTAGAATACATTGCCAGTCTAGCGCCAGTTGCCCATAACTGTGTACCTGCCTCGAAAAGGGATAAAAGGAAAAAAAGAAAGGAAAGAAGGAATGTCCAGGAAGCCAAAGATGTTCTTAAGTACCACTACAGGCAGAAACGACTGTAGGTTGGTGCTTAAAAAATGAATGTCGATCCAAGGGTCGAGAAAGTTCTAATGCTAGTTGCCTAAGAAAAACGCCAGGTAATCAAAATCGGAGGTTACTAGGAACCTATAAGGAGACATCTGACACACTCCCGTCGTCCATATCGACATCGCTATTCTCCCAGATTATCGGAATGTTCGCTAAGTCAGAGTGAGGCCGAGGAATCTCGACTGTAGGATGGCGACCATTATGTATCCAATTCATACAAGTCGAAGGTAGACTTCTCTGATCAGTTGCTTGTTGTTGAGAGTATTGATGCTGCTGAGGTTCTTCTGCTACTCTGTCTTCTTCAGTTCGTAAATTCAGAAGCTTTAATTGCTTTCCTATAAATATTCTAGTCAGTTTGGCACTATCTAGCTTAGCTAGTCGATAACTGCTAAATATCTGAACTGTTGTTAGTATACAGTATGGGCTAAGCCAGTAGGGATGAAGTTTCAGGGCCGAAGATCTGTTAACCTCTTAGCGAGAGTCCTAGAGTAACATAAGGTCGCCTACTTTGAACTCCTCTGTCCGAATGCGATGCGAGTTATTATAGGATTCCTTATTAGCCTCTCGCTGCCTGCATATATAGAGTAGCACTTCCTTTAAGGCTTCGTCCCGCCTGTCTAGTTAAGCACAGCGAGCAGCGAGAAGATCCGTAGTAGATCTCATAGAATTCTAAGCGATCGTCTGCTATAAACTAACGTCGATCTCAATAGGAAGTATATGCTCGGCTCTATAAATGACCCGAACAGGAGTCATTCTAGTAGTCGACTTAACATTTGTTCGATCAGCTCACAACATCGCAGGTAAGGCATCAATCCACCTAGCTCCTATAGTAGCTATGTGCTTAGCCAGCCTATTCACAACAGGCTGATGTCCTTTTTCTATTATGCTATTTGCCTAAGGGTGATACGCTGACGTCTAGGTATGCTTGATTCCGTACCGAGCAAGAAGCTTATTAGTAAATGCTTTGTTCTCTGGACCACTGTCGCTTACTAAGCATAACAGCATTCTATGCCTACAGATGATGTCCTTAAATATGAACTTTAAAACGTTCTTTGAGTCATTCTCGCGAAGGGCTCTTCCTTCAACCCATCTAGACAGATCCTCTCTTCCTAGTATAAGGTACGAGTATCCTATACACAGCAGTATATGAACGATATCGATAGCCTACTTCTCTCCTATGCAGGAGGACCAGGTTGGGTAGAGAGCCTCGTCTGACCGATTATATGCTCGGGTCTGGTAGGCGAAGCAGGTGTTAACATACTTTTCCACATCCTTAAATAGGCCAGCCTAGTAGAATCGATCAGTAATTCTTCAATAGGTACCTTCTCTCCCTCGATAGCCATTTTCATTATGCAGTTCACGAATGATGTCTCTTCGTTTATCTAAGTCATCTACTATACGCTTTAGAGGAGTATTCTTGTTCTGCCTTCTGAATAGGTGCCTTCCCTGCACGAGATGTTTTAGGGCTTCCTTCTTGAATGTAACAAACTCCTTTATAGAGAGTTCTGGAGGCCGCTAAAGTGTAGTGAGCTAAAGAGCGTATTGCTAGGACTTCTTGCTATATTCAGGAAGGAGAATATTCTCTGGTGTAGTAGCTATAGGGCTGATCTGTATACTGCTAAGTTCGTAGTCGACAAAAGCATCTAAGTCATCTTATCGTGTATTAATTATATTATTATCCTATAGTATGCGCAACAATGTATCAGTAACGATATTCTGTTTACCAGGTATGTGCTGCACATCAAAATCCCAGAGTCTTATCTATGCAAGCCAATAAGTCACTAAGGCTCTAGGCAAGTCAGTTGCAGTTCTATTAAGCTGGGCGACTAGCATATTTGTATCAGTTTCTATAGTGAATCGGATCCCGTATAGCTACAGTCTGCATTTGCGTAGTATGTGCAGGAGGG
Organism: Cladosporium cucumerinum; assembly: GCA_023634325.1. Classification (NCBI taxonomy): domain Eukaryota; kingdom Fungi; phylum Ascomycota; class Dothideomycetes; order Cladosporiales; family Cladosporiaceae; genus Cladosporium; species Cladosporium cucumerinum. The sequence continues at coordinate 72,059 of JALDQA010000011.1, read as the reverse complement.
AACGACACTTAAGCTTCACAATGTTGTACTTCTTCTCTACAGCAGTCTAGAGTCCACTCTCGTATCTGTATAGATGCCTTTTCCCTTATTGATTGAGTTGCATCAATACTCTACCGAACCTAATTACAGAGGAATCTACAGCAAGGATCACTTTGCTAGCATCAGGAGAGTAATCTAGAGGCATCAATGCTGGTGCAGATGTTAGAGCATCCTTTAGAGATTGTATTGCTTAAGCCTGTTCAATGTCCTAGCAGTACTCCACATCCTTCTTAAGCAAGGCAAACAAAGGTAATGCAATGTTGCTAAAGTGCTCGATCCAGATCCGATAGTACGTATAGGCTCCGAGGAATCCTTGTAATATAGTGATGTTCTTGCAAGTAGGCTACTGTTAGATTGCTTTCATATATCCATTTGTAGGTCTCCGCCCATCTTAGCCATAAATGTACCCTACTACTTTAAGGGCAGGAGCGCAGAAGTGTGACTTTCCTCTAGATATAGTGCAACCAGATCGCTCAATGTCAGCTAGCACCCTATCAATCCATTACAGGTATTGAAGTATATGCTTTCGTACGCCAGGTAGTGCAAGTTTAGTGAGATTCCCTGTCCGAGGTGAATGCACAATAATGTCATCTATAAAAGGACTAGCCTTCTCCGCTAGGTGTAGATATAGGATATGCATAATAGCTCGCACGAACTGAGCTACTGAATTTATTGCTCCCTATAGTAGAGTTGTTTGCCGAAGGAGTCTAAGGGGAGTTTAGATAGCAGTTATGTCCCTGCTCGCTAGATAGAGTGTGATCTAATCGTATTTAGAGAGGAAGTCCAGCAGGGTGCACACAGGTCGTCTAGCAATGTGCTCTGAGAATTCATCTTTATTAGGAGGGAGCATAGCGTCTCTGATAGTAATAGCATTAATATTAGTAGCAGAGTTGATCAGATAGTGCTTCTTATCCTTCTTCTGTACTAGGAACTAAGGATTATAGTAAGGTCTGTAGCTTCGTTCTAGCATAGAAGCGTCGATCTATTGCTAAAGCATAGATACTACTTCATTCTAAAGTCCCTTTAGCACAGGGAAACTTTTCGCCTACTAGGCCTTATGTTCTACTGTGCAGATGATTTATAGTAGTACTACCTATTTGTCACAGCAACTGATCTCTGTGAAATCCTATGCAAGGGCCTTCTCCTTGTTGTATATCATTTCTTTTAATATCTCCTTCTCTTAGGGCCAAATGTCTTTATCTATCACTATCTTCTCTTAGTGCTCTATAGTGATACGACAATCTTATGGTTCTTACTAGTACCTCGGTTCGAACAAGTGATTGTAAGGATTAGGTGCTCTAATAGGATTGAGAGCGCAGCGCTGTTCTGCTAAGAGGTCTTGCCTCCAATTCGGATTTCCGTTAGGCATACTCCTATCAAGAAGCGCAGTATCTAAAGGCCTGATTTTGTCCGCCTTCTTTTTGTATAGTGTGTTTAGCTCTATAGCTCTGCTTTCTTACTATTAGTGCGAAATAGTATATAGGCTGTATTCATCTCGTCTCCTTAAGCATCGCCTAGTGCCTTCTCTTAGCGACGCCTAGAAGATATGCATAAGATCGACTAGCTCTGTCGCACATATTTTTGAGGTCTATTTGTCACGGGGCGACAGCTGGGAGCATTCAGCTGCGTAGCCGCTGAGGTAAAGAAGCTCAAAAGACTAGGATGTAAGACCGGTTGTCTTACATTGCTCGCGCATATGTAGCTAGATCGGATGTTCGGACGGATGGACGGATGCTCTCAGCTTCTTGCCTGTGACACTATTTGTCATTTTTCAAGTGTTTTTGTGTTTTGGTAATAGCCTATGCGCGAATACGCTTATAAGGAAGTTTTGAACAATGTCGACCTATAGGTCGGGAAAGATTATCCGGAGTTTCCCTAGCATTAGTTAGTAAGGGAAGGGAAGTGCAGCAGCATTTATTAAGACATACATCAGCGCCATAAGGAAATTCCACATCAGCATGCGTGGTGTTATTATCGTTTAGCGATAGCATTCGGTCAGGTGCAGTGCTAGTTACTGCACCACCTCGCCTTCCCCCTAGCCATCATCTTCTCTAAGCTCCTTCTCGTACCTATTAATAGACCTTATCTCGCAAGTACGCGTACTGTCCTCTATTGTTATCAGAATAGTAATACAGCCAGATAGAGTTTAGGAGGTCGCTATAGAAGACTGCAGTGCAAAGGGTTCTCTAAGAATCACTTTACTCGTACGGTCCTTAGTAATAAGGAAGAGCATCTAGAAAGAGGTCTCTGTCTCTCTAATGAATATGCGAGTCTCTACTATTCCTACAAAGGGGTCACTAGTTCTATTTGCTGAGATCAATTTGTTGCCCTTTATTACAGGAGGGAGCAAGTTGATTAGCAGTCCTGTGCGCAATGCGAAGCTCTCCTTTATAACATTGATTTCGGCCCTAGAGTCGACCAGTGCCTGTACTGCTTCTCTTCTAACCTGTATAGAGATACGAGGACACTTTGTTCAGTACGTTTTAATGTTCCTAAGGCGCTCATCAAGCTGCTTAGTTGTGAGTAGGGCTATAGACATCGCATTAGTGGCAGAGAATCTTTCTCGACCTATAAGTCGAGAAAGATTTTCGCTAGTAAGGCGCTCGTCTGGAATGCTACTATCGCTTCCTATAGTATCCTAACTGTTCACTAAGACATTCCCTCGTCCTAGAGCTTTTAGTGCCTCTGCTATCTCTTGGCGAAGAGGCTGCATAAACAATTTGCGAACTCTAGGCATTAAGTTGATAGCATCTTGAACAGGGATACTAACAGGCATATTCAAGATATGGTTCATCACCCGAATCTCTGTAGGAGCAGCATCCTCTTTGCTAAGTATGTCGCCTAGTCGCTAGGCTCGAGGAGCCTATCTTGCATTTTTAGGCTTTATAGGCAGAATGCCTGTTAGGTGATCCTTATCGATATCTATAGAGTCCTAGGTTCTCCTTATATCCTAAAGAGGGAGAGTCTGGCCTTGCGTTTGTGAATCTTGTACTTTAGGAATATATTATCTAGATCGATCTGCACAGATAGTTAGAATGCAATTGCGCTAAGATAGTTTAGTAACCTTGCCTTTTCTCCTACCAGTTTGTAGTGTATAGATAGCTTCAATGCGAGTACTATAACGTCAATGATGGGGAAGCGGATCATATGGGGAAGCGGATCACTACGCAGGCAGGACATATTCTACGCAGTACGTGCTTGAAACATCGCGCATCAGTATGAGATATACCCAGACTGATCCGCTTCCCCATCATTGACGTTAGTACACTTCTCGATCAGAATTATCTTCCCCATTAAAAGGATGCAACAGAGTAATAGCTCTGCCTGATAGTCCTGCAGTTAGTTGCGCAGTAGCATCTACCTGATCCGCACTTAAGCTAAGGATGTTAAGCAAAGCATCATATCTGTTAGTCGGGGGCAATCTAGGCACCTCTTAGCCAGGATTGGCTGCAGTCCCAAACAAAATATGGTTGTTCTGACCAAAATGGATGTATCCTTGCTATACCAGCTTGTCGACCTGCTAGCAGCGCGTCACTATATAACCAGTCTTGCTACAACTATGACATTCAAGAGGTGGCTGCTGTTCTGCGCTCCTGCTGGTATACTGCTATTAAGGCAGAGTCTGCATAGCATTATTCGTCTGAAATGCCACCCTTTGCGTTCTTTGCAGGTATCTATTATAATTAGCAATTAGTAGATTCGGCTTTAGCTCCAAACGAAGGTATTGCATCAGTACATCCCCTCTTTGAATTAAGGTGAGGTACATGAGATCAGGAGACTTAAACATCTTGAGGATCTCTATCTTTGTCAGCTTCATCTCCTTGAACTTCTCGACCATCTCATCAAGAGAGAGGGACTGCTGATCCTGCACTCCTCTCTGCAAATCAGGATATAGGGGTTCCTAGCGCTTTAGCAAGGAAGGCAGTGTAGATGCTATCTTTTCTGCAGGAAGAGTAATGCATTAGGGATTGCGCTATCGATTTACAGCCCTCGAGACTGCTCTATCAATGTCCTCTATCTCAATAATATGGCGTGAGGTAGCAGCTTAAGCAATGCTGTCTATAAAGCTTACTACTCATTCAAAGTTGACCAGCTCTATATGCATAGCCTAAATGTGAAGCGAGCTGATTGCCTTCTCTATGATCTTCCTTGGGAGACTATATAGATATAGCATTGTCTTTCGGCTAGTAGAGAGTGTATTTCTAGTTTCTTTAATACGAGAGGTAATGATCTGGAACTGCCTGCTATATAATAGGAGGTCATCATTATAAGGACGTTCCTTCACTTGTAACACGAACTGCTCTAGAGCACCTTCAGTTGCTAACGTTCGCTCATTATTAACAGCTGCGTACTTCGTTCGGAGCAGGCCCTAAAGAGTGCTAAGGCTACTGTTCGCTCGGGCGACAATTTAGCGAACCTCAGGTCCTATATCTTTAGTATAGTAGTCTTCGAGGAGGTTATATACTCTCTCATCAGATGCTTGGTATCTTTTGCAAAGCCGTATATATTCTCGAAGGAAAGTTAACAAGTTATAGCTATCGAAGGTTAGAGACTTAAGAGACCTCGGAGCAGGAAGTGGCTGAATTGCTATAAAGCTCTGCAAATAAGATATTGAAGGAGTTCTATCTCTATATTGTTAGGAAGGCTGTGACTCAGTTGTTTGGGCTTGCTAAGTCGGTTCGAGAGGGATCCTATTAGGTGTAATACCCTCTATAGCCTATAGCATAAATCCAAATAGAGCAGAAGGAAGAAAGTCCTGATCCGCTATGATTGTAGACAGTCCTCTTCCTCCTACCTGTAGTATAATAAAAAGACAAGAATAACAAACAGAAAGAAAGGTGGACTCAGTCTCAGGCACATGCCTTCTCTGAATCCTCAGGTATCGCATTGTATTTGACTACTAGTTGTATGGGCTGTTCCTATATACTGGTTTTCGTGAATGTTTTTGTCGGCTCTGTTGTCGTCGCTGTTCTCTTCCTCGAAATATGGACTGTTACGCTGCTATTATATGCCTGTCTCAGAGGCATTTTCTTCTAGTAGCTGACTGCTAAAATAGGTAAGTCACACTGATTAAGATTGTGACTGCTAGGATCTATGCAGCTATCATCTGTATAATCTGAAATAGAGGGTAAATCTGGATCGCTATCCAGATTCCTTTTCGAGCTATTATCGGTAGCTCCTAGTGCTAAGGCTCTTGTTGCCTTTTCCTATAGTAACCCATGTTAGTCAGAGCTCCCTTGAAATTTGTGGGGTTTCAAAAGCTCCTGCTATCAGGGTCAAAGGGATGCCCCCCTTTTTTGGCCTCGTCCCTCGCTGTATTGTATCTGTAGTTGATGTCGTTCTGCTTATTCTATATTGTATTGTTCAAGTCGTACTGTTCCAGAAGGCAAGGTCGATCCACAGAAGCAGCACCAAATATATGGCTATGTAGGTCGAGAAGTCAATTTGAAGCCTGAAGTTCATACAGCCATAAAAAACAATCTCGACCTATAGGTCGAGAAAGATTCAAGGTAGTATACTGAACCTCAGAACAACCACAACAGTACCAGAGTCACAATAGTCAAGTGGGAGAGCAGACTGTGTTTTTGGTGACCTCTGATTGTTATTGTTGCTACACGCAAGGCGTGTAACTCCGATTTTATCTCTGGAAAACAAAACTCATCTCTGTGTCTGAAAAACAAGGTGTCGCTGGTCTTCGCTCTTCAGGCAGTCGATAGCTAATGTAGCCATCTCCCACCTTTCGCTTTGAACCATGTCACATGTTGACCACATGACCGCAGAACGCTCATGCAAGAACCCAGAGCCTTATGCTTAAGACCTGTACCAAATCCCATCCTGATGTCGTACCCCACGACACTATCCTCTTAACTCTCCGAATGCCTACACCTACCCCTTAGGTAACCCTGCCGCCTATAACGACTCTGAACGACCTAGACTGCTCCCTACTAGACAGTTCGCTGCCAGAGGGTACGGAGCTACAGGAGGCGACATCGCTAGTTAACTCGATTGTTCGTTCTTCTACTCTTGAGACTCCTGTAAAGCAGTATATCGAGCGATCGGGATTAGCTCTCGAAAGGACAACCTCTGAGGTCGCTTTATTACGGAAAGAGAATACCGAGTTTAGGGAACTACTAAGAGTATGTAAAGAACGTAAGAAAGGGAAGCGCATAGCGATTAAGGGAAAGTTCGTCTTTAATACGAAGGAAATCCTCGAAGTCATTAAGGAAGCAGAGGTAGAGGCGTCGAAGAGAAAGTCGAAAAAGAGACGAACGACGAGGGCTATAACTCCTGAAATCGAGGATGAGGAAGAGGAAGGTATCGAGGAGAGTATATGTGAGAGCGAGAGTGATTGTATCATCGTAGCGAGTAGTAGATTCAATTCAAGGTAAGGAGTCGTAAATTCTGTCCGACTTCCGGGTCTGTCCGACGTTAGGGTCAATGACGTTAGGCGTTCTTGTTCGAAACTTGAGTACGGAGGTCGACGATATCGGAGGTAGATTGGTTCAGTTGGGAATCGGCTGTACTAATTTAGTCGTACCAAGTTTCCAGGCTCTGAGTAACATGTTGTAGGAATTCTTCAAGAGAGCCTAGATAACTCGGAGGTCGAGGCGGGTCGGAGGCTTCTATACCTAAGGTAGGAGCTACGTAATGTCACGGGCGTGAGGCGGATCGTGCAGAGAGTAGGTATGAGAGCGTAACGAATCGGATACAGAGCTAACTACGGACTGAAGGCCAACCTTGATGTTGGTCCTATCGATAGGACGTAGCTTAAGGAGCTACATATCGGTTACAAAGTGCGAAGTCAGGAGTAAGCCGAAGCCTCGGCTTACCTTCTTGTCATATCAATTCCGGATGCCTGAGGCAGGGTCACCCCGGCGGTGACCCTGTCACGTGATCTCAGCTGGACTTCCGTATGTGCCACGGCTTGCCCGTGACATTCAGGTAGCCTAGAGCTTTGACCTGTTTAGGCGACCTATAGCATAAATTACGCTAAAAGCCTGTTAAGCTCAGATACTATTATATGAAACCCATATGGCGTTCAGGCAGCCTAGAGCTTTGACCTGTTTAGGCGACCTGTAGCATAAATTACGCTAAAAGCCTGTTAAGCTCAGATACTATTATATGAAACCCATATGGCGTTTAGGCAGCCTAGAGCTTTGACTTGTTTAGGCGACCTGTAGCATAAATTACGCCAAAAGCCCATTAAGCTCAGATACTATTATATGCAACCAATATGGCGTTCAGGCAGCCTAGAGCTTTGACCTGTTTAGGCGACCTATTGTATAAATTATGCTCAAAGCATTTTTTCTTTCGTGACTCCTGTTACGAGCCTTGCCCGCGACATAGTTATAGTGCTACTATTTGCACAATAGCAGGTATGCCAAGAGTCGACTTCGTCTACAAAACCCTCTCTGAACTGCATTCTTCGCTCCTCGAGCTATGTCCTCATCACAGAACCTGTCTGTAGGTTAGTTGTAGTGAACCGTACCTATTCCTGTTTGCACCTACACCTATGTCCCAACCTCTGCCTGTGACAGGCAAATCCAGTTTTGATGATTATTATAGAGGTTCGACATATAGTTATAGGGTTGTTTTTGTGCTGCTAGATAACGTCATCGTAGGTGAAGTCGGTCAGTAGGTGAAGTCGGTCAGAATTTCAACCTTTCCTTCTCGGATTTGATCTACTACTAGCTACGATAATACAATCACTCTCACTCTTGTATATACTCTCCTCTATATATTCTTCTTCCTCGTCCTCGATTATAGGAGTCGTAGCCCGAGTCGTTCGTCTCCTTTTCGACTTTCCCTTCGATGCCTCTACCTCCGCTTCCTTAATGACTTCGAGGATTTCCTTCGTATTAAAGACGAACTTCCCTTTAATTGCTACGCGCTTCCCTTTCTTATGTTCTTTATGTACTCATAATAGCTCCTTAGCTTTAGTAAGCTCTTTCCGTAAAAGAGCATTCTCCGAAGTTATTCTTTCGAAAGCTACTCCCGATCGCTCGATATACTGCTTTACAGGAGTCTCGATAATAGAAGAACGAATGATCGAATTAACTAGCGAAGTCGCCTCCTATAGCTCCGTACCCTCTGGCAGCGAACTATTTAGTAAACAGCAGTCTAGATCGTTTGGAGTCATAATAGGCAGCGGAGTTACCCTAGGGGTAGGCGTAGGCATTCGGAGAGTTGAGAGGATAGTAATCGGGCTAAGAGGATAGATACTGGACGCCCGAAACGACGATTCGATACTCTGAGGTCTAAAGGCTTGATCTCTAGCTATTATATAGGCTTCTATCTACTCAATTCGGGGTATTTGTCGAGTATCTAAGCGGAAGAGTTTCTCGATTTCGGCCAATAAAGCCTGCTTTAGAGGGCTAAAAACGCTGACATTAAAGGGTTGTAAGATATGCGAAGTATGCAGAGGTAGTACTATGAGGTCGATATTCTTATCGAGGCAAAAGGCTATGAACCTTGCTATAAGGTGAGATCCGTGTCCATCTAGAAGTAATAGCCTCTGTTTTCCGTCATTTCAGTGCATTTCGGGCTCGAATAAGGTAGTTAACTACTCGTATGCATGATTATTAGAAGTCTATCTGCTAGTAGACGTCGAGAACTTCCAATTTTCAGGCATAGAAGCTAGTATCTATGCAGTATTCGTGTATTTCGCCTTGAAGATAAGAAGCAGAGGTAGGACTACTCCTGAGGCCCTGATATACTCGATCGCTATTATCCACTCTTGTCTTCTGCTTATTTTCTTAAATGCCCTAGTATCTCTTCCTCTTATAAGTACTTTAGAAGGTAAAGTAGTACCTAGGGCGAAGCCGGTCTCGTCGACGTTAAAAATCGCGTTAGAGGAGTAAAAATTCTTGAGGAAAAGGTCGGTAAGGGCATCGAAGTAGGCATTTATAATCAGATAAGTAACTCCTTCGAAGCAGCTCGCATCTAAGGATCGAGAATAGACTGTCTTTAGCTCTGAGTATCGTTTTCGGAACCTATCAATCCACTATATGCTTATAGGAGGGTAAGAAGTTAGAATCGAGCTTAAGCAGAAGCGGGAAAGGCGGATTTCTTCGGCGAGCTCCTACATTAATGAGAGAGTAATTGGGTAACCCGACTTTGAGAGTCGAGTAATAGCCTTTAAAAGAGTCTTCTCTTCGGGGGTTGAGAGTATCTTTTGCGATTCGTGCGATTTAGAGCGAGAAGTTCGAGTAGTAAGCCGCGAAGCGAGCGTCGAGTACGGGATATTAAACGCGTAAGCACACTTTCGAATTGAGGTATATTCGTTATTCCGGTAGGCAGCTAATGCGTCCGTAAGCTTATCTTCGGAGTAGGTAGGCATAATAGAGAAAAATCAAGAGGCGTCGCGTAAGAATCTATTATAAACGCGAAAGTAGCGCGCGGGGGTGATCCGCTTCCCCATCTGATCCGCTTCCCCATCAGTCACGTTATAATGCGAAACTAGCGCGTGGGAGTGACCGACTTCACCTACTGACCGACTTCATTTACGATGACGTTAGGCTAATAATAGTGGAGGAGGGCATTTATTATAGCAAGTCTTGTAGAGCTATTGCTTTGTGACCTGCTGATTCTTGCTCTTATAGCTAATATACCAGCCGTGCTGCCATATCCATGATCTGAGTGCGTTTTTGGTGCCAGGGAGCAGTACGCAATTTGGGAGTTAGTCTCCTCGGATAAGAAAGCCTTGTATGGTTCAGTGCGAGTCGTGCTTAGTAGGTAGGCCAGATAATTGATATAGCTCTATTAGATTCTTAGGTTCGCTAGTTATAGCTGACTCTGTATGATCCTCAGAGGGCATCCTATAGTGATTGTTGTGTAATAAAAAATGAGAGTTGGTATTAGCTTGAAGCCAAGAGAGCGTGTTTCTCTATACTAGCTGAATTGCCTAACTGCGGAGGTCTCGGAGGTCTTGGAGTCATATGTGTGCAGCGAGAACGCGCGCTGATTAGCTAGCAGTTGCTTCTGGAGTTCAAGGGTCAGGATTGGGGTCATCATCTGAACCATCCACTTACACCTGCAACACCAAAAATCGACCTATACCACCGTTTCAAACAAACCAAACAAACTGGCCTCTCAGTTTGGATTTGTTTATAGAATCTACAGTTTGAGTTTGTTTGCCAAGCCTCAAACAAACGTTCAAACGTTTGTAGAAAAGTTTGTTTGTTGAACACCCTGTTTACAGGAGGGTTTGCGGGAGTATTCCCGAGGGGGTTAGGGCAGCCCTGTAATCAACCAACCATTGGTTGGTTGAGGGCATCTTCATGGCTGGTTGACTCTGATTAGCTCATAGTTGACAATTGGTTGGCTGAAGTGAATATGCTCAACCAATGGTTGTGGTTGAGATAATGATTGATTAGTAAGGAGCCCAAGGCTCCTAAAATGGTGGTTTGTGACGTATCTGCTCTTGCAACTAGTATATAGCCTTCTAGGCATCTTTTGTATATAATCCTCACTAAATCCTTACCTCCCTTGCTCTTTTAAAGTTGCTCTTATCTCGTGTTCATAGTATAGCTAGTTATGATGCCCTTAGATATACCACAAACATGAGATAAGGCAACTTCAAAAGAGCAAGAGAGGCAAGGATTTGGTGAGGATTACATACCAAAGGTGCCTAGGAGGCCAAATACCAGTTGCAAGGGCGGATACTTCACAAACCACTATTTTAGGAGCCTTAGTGTCACGGGCAAGCCGTGGCACATACGGAAGTCCAGCTGAAATCACGTGACAGGGTCACCGCCGGGGTGACCCTGCCTCAGGCATCCGGAATTGATATGACAAGAAGGTGAGCTGAGGCTTCGGCTTACTCCTGACTTCGCACTTTGTAACCGATATGTAGCTCCTTAAGCTACGTCCTATCGATAGGACCAACATCAAGGTTGGCCTTCAGTCCGTAGTTAGCTCTGTATCCGATTCGTCACGCTCTCATACCTACTCTCCGCACGATCCGCCTCACGCCCGTGACACTTAGGCTCCTATATTAATCAACCATTATCTCAACTACAACTATTGGTTGATCAAATTCACTTCAACCAACCAATTGTCAACTATCGGCCAATCAGAGTCAAGCAATCATGAAGATGCCCTCAATCAACCAATGGTTGGTTAATGACAGGGCTAGCCATAAGCTATATAGCTTGCATGCAGTATGAATTAAATCCGAACTAACTTAGATGCTCAACATTGAACTTGGTTCTATCTATTCCAAATAGTTGCAGTCTTGTTCGCTGCTAGCCCTAGCTCTGGTCGCAGTAAATCGCGTTGTCGTACATGTGCGATTTCTCACAGTTAAAGCAGGTTGAATCTGCACCGCCCAGCTCTCTGCACTGATTATAGAATGTTTTGCCATCGATCGGATAAGATGAGGCGGAAATCAACTTGAAGGCTCCTATTAGCAAGTGCGATCGATTCAAAGGTTCGAAATCACTCACAAATGCGCCTGCGAAGCGGGGTCCTGGCCCAGAGTCGTGGGCAACCCAATATTGGCCTTCCGGCTGACCTACAAATTGGTTAGACCTGTACAGTACTACTATGTATACTACAAGAGACGCACCCCATGTATATGCGTGGCTGTATTTGTCATGAACCTCGACAGTAGCCTCGATGTTGATGCTCCCGTCTGTCGCATCCTGACAGGCACAGTACTGGTGCGGTCTAGCAAATCTGTTATAATTAGTTGAAGGTGAACATCGAGCAATACCAGAGTGATTCGAATTACCCAATGCTGCTAAGCGCTGCAAGAACGAGTGGAATAGCAAACTGCATATTGGTGATATTTGGTAGAGGGATAGTGTACGAGCGGATAAGACAGAGGAAGCTACTCTGGGCTTTTCGCAGATCCACGTATGGTGCACTCCGATTATATAGCCTATCTGGCTAGTGTAGACGTGGCCCCTCACATAGCCGTATAGAGCTGTTCTTGGGAAGCTTCAAAGCTTAGACTTTGCAGTAACTTACTATGGAGGCCTTAGCGAGCTCTGCCTAAGAATGCATTGTGCATCCATTACAGTTTAATAGCTGAAGCATGATATTTTTCTAGAACCTTGTATTATGAGAAAAAGAAGCACCACGCTCTCGAGCGAGTTACCTGAGTGGCTAATGTACAGTAGAACTACTAGGCCAAAACTCTAAGTATTGTGTATCAAACCCTCGCTAATAACTTCCTTGAAATTGCTCTTGGACACAGGCCATACTGAGGCCTCACTACATACGCTTATCGCACTCTCAATTCCATATAAGCAGTAATACGAAGTTTCGGAATCACACTAAGGTGATGTCTATTCTGAAATATGTCCCACGCTAGTCAAGCTCTGATGCAGCGCCGAAGATAGACTGTACATACATCCTAAGTACAACAACAGTATGTATCCTCCCAAACTGCTAGAGTACCTTTGTTCAAGACCTTACTGACGACATAGAATACACTTCCATCCTACAATATACAAGCAACAATGTCGCATGAATTTATATGATATGTATGTTGAACCATAAAAGCGGAGCGCAGCAATAACGCTCAGCCTTCCAACCTATTCCCTTAGCGCGGACCTTACTAAGGATGAAATTGCACTTCAAGCTAGGGTATTCTTGCAAGGCACTATATCAGGGTTTAATGATTTCGACAAACTATAGCAACTTGAGTGATAATCAGCGCCGAAATCGGATACAAGTCAAGAAAAGACTGGGCCGCAAGGGTATTTAAGCAAGGTCAAGTCATCATGATGCCTCTTCTCACTGCGACATCTATCAGAACACTCCTAACCTCTCTTACCAAACGACCAATCCACATCATACGCTCTTTTCAATCACTCTTATACTTTTACAGCCATGCAATTTCTCTCCAGCCTGCTTTTGCTCCTACCATGGATCTCCCTTGGATTTGCACAGCCCATCGACACCAATACTGAAGTGCAGAGGGCCCAAGTTGAGGCACGCGGCATTCCGTACTGTGTCGCGCCTTGGCGCACTCGTCCATTGCAGCCTAGGACCTTCACAACTCACTTCCGGTCAGACCCAATCGGCTATGCTCGAACCATAGCTCGCAATCCGCCATGGATTAGTGCAGGCAATACTCTGATGAATTATCGCATCAGGGAGATGCCAGATGGCATCAGATCCCTCGACACCGTAATCGAAGTCCAGGCACCCGACCCACATCCGGCCATCCACAACTATAACATCGAGGTCCGCCGCATCCCAGCCTCGAATCCTAATGCAGCTGGAGACTGCTTCATGACTGGCAATGTGAGGCAGGGTTCAAGGGATATGACGACCTTAAGGTGGCGTCTTGACTCTGACTACATTTACTACCTTACCATCGAGGAGACTATATAGGCGAGTTAAGGTCTAGGATTTAGAATACAAAACTACTTTGTTAAACAATTTTATACCTCTAATACAATGTTCATACCATCTTCTACCTACTTAGACCTTTTATATATGCTAGAACGTGTATTGCGCGTATCAATCGTGTTCGAACTCGTCGTCGCTTAAAGCCAATGCTAAGAGCGTAACTGTTGAATTACAAGGGACTCAGGGTGATAGAATATTGACAATCGCTTGAATTTCTCAGTACTGCAGATTGGGGGGTATTTATGCCCTAACTCTCCTCCTGAATTCCGCTCATGCCCGAGATCTCTCCGTGTAACTCCGCTTCCAGGTCGAGAGCCATTTGACAGGAATCTAGGGATCTCCTGGGAAAATCGGACAAGGGTTAGTGTTAGGGTAGTCTTATAAGTGAAATGTGTCGATCAATCAATCAATTTCAATTACATTGGCCTTATTGATTGGCTGCTGATTAAGCATAGCCAATCAATCGATTGATTGGCATTAGAAGGGTGTAATTGGCATTTGATTGAATAACGATTGATTGTGCCGACCTCTGCCGACGCAACTTAACATCAACCACCCTGAAGCGGGACACACCCGGAAGCGGAACACTACGCAGGCATGACTGATTGAACGCACATCGGTATAGACTATAATTCGATCGTGATGATATCTACTGTGAGTGTCCCGCTTCCGGGTGTGTCCTGCTTCAGAGTGGTTGACGTTACCTGTTTTCCAAATATTTTACCGAGCTATCAAATCCGCTAGAAATATCCAACAGAAACCAATCAAATAATCAATATGCTTATAGGGGTCGCTTCTAATTAGGCAGATCCAACACAGTGTATCACATCCGCGACGCGTTGTTTCCCATTTCGGTGCACTACCACTGTGCAGGCCTTCAGGAACTAGCATACATTAATTGAAGCCTAGATTCACTTCTTTTTGGAAGATTCAGCTTCACTTCATCAACGGTAATTTGGAATTCAGCTTCATGAAGCGGATCCATGAAGCCTCATCGCCACTACTGCATCAGGACTAGCGTAAGATTCCCCGAGGATCGCGGGCGCTAGAAGGTCATGCTACAGTTCAACTTGCAGAACTCTACATTATAGCGATATTCAAGTGATTTAATGACCTGAGTATTCTATGTTATGACTATGCTGTCCTAAAGGTGTCACTCATGCCTTGTCATCGGTCTGGCCTCTAGCTCCTTCGCTGCAATTGTCATCACTATCCTTGTTGCACTCATCACTCTCATAACATATGCTCACAAGTCCCTGTTTGATCCAGCTTTATTGGCATTCAATCTGTTCGATTGTAGTGCTTGCAAGTCGTAGACGATCCCACGAAAGCATGCGCCTAGTAAGCGAAAAGACCCTCTCGCTCTTGGCACTTATAGCTGGCGCTGAGAGCATAGTGACAGCCATGCGTGAGAGCTATAGGAATGTGCGCTGTTAAGTGTCCTTGAGCCACCATGTAATTAGGTTGGCTGTATCTATTGGCATCTGCTGGATAAATGCATCGAATTCATCACTGATGCACTGCCGAAGCTTTATGAGAGCCTTTTGCTTCTCAAAGAACGATAGCTCTACTATTAGCTTATCCTCTAGGCATTCCTCAACCTCTAAGTCGGCGTACTCTCTTGACCACTAGGCCCTTACATTGTCGACTGCTGGTTTGATCTATTCATAACGCTATATACATAGTGGTCTGAATCTGAATTGGATTCAACAGGGATTATGAATATTCATATGAATCTGAATCTGAATTCGGATTCCTGAATATTCACCATACATTCAGATTATTCAGGTTACCCATAGTGTTAGGGTTGTAATTCGATCCTGCGGCTCCTCCATAGGTCCTCACAGACATAGTCTAGGGTCCAACAGACGTCCCTGATCCGCGTCTTACTGCATCAGGTAAGGCGCTCTCTCACAATTCCAGCTTGAATGACGTTTCAAGGGAGGGACCTTGGGGTCCAACGGCCGCTGCTCTGCAGATACCGGGATGAACGCAGGAGCTGCAACGTCGATCGCTGATGGTCAATGGCCTCACCAAGCCCACGCCTCGTCCTCTACCTCGCGAGCATCGAGCACCGATGGCGAAGGATGTTGGACACCTGATACAGTCCGATCTCTAAAGCGCAAGCGATCAGCATTCCCAAACACCAAAGAAGTCCACCCCGCCTGGACGTATGCTCGCACGCGTCTACCGCACGAGCCTGAGCGCAACCGTCATTACCAAAAGCTCTTTTACTGCAAGCAATGTGACTACTGCTAACCAATTCAGAACGCTGAGCAGCATCTCCGGTCCAGCCATGGCGTGCGCCTCAAGCGAGTCACGGTGTCGCCGATTATCGACGCCCTACAAAGACAGAAAGAGAAGGGCGAGTCGCTGAGTCGTACGGAACAAGAGAAACTACTGTTCAATGTCCTGGATAAACGCCGTTTTCGGGATGCACTGGCGCGATTTATCGTGCGAGCGAATGTCAGCCATCGCGTAGTGGAGCTCGATGAGTTCGAGGAGCTTTGCAGAGCACTCAATCCGCAATGCGCGCAGACACTGTTGAAGTCGCACACATCTATACCACGGCAGATACATTCCAACTACGAGCAGCAGCGCCGTGTCGTGGCTCTGGCGCTGCAGTCTTCTGCATCATGCATCAACATTTGTACAGATAGCTGGACGAGCGGCGTCAACCATCAAGGGGAGTTCCAGTCTATCTATGCCAGATTCGTCAGTCGAGACGGCAGGCTCCAGCATGCACTTCTCGCTATGCCCGAGCTGCGCCATGGACATGCTGGCGAGCTGGTCGCTCCTCTTGTCATACACACTCTCGAATCGTACGGTATCGAGAAGAGGCTGGGCTACGTCACTGCCGACAATGCTAGTGCCAATGATACATTATGTCGGGCAATTGAGGAGTCCTTGTTGAAGCGCCACGGCCTCGACTGGAATGCTAGGCAAAATCGATTGCGCTGTCTTGGTCACGTGCTCAATATCGCCGTACAAGCCTTCCTCTTTTGCCGAAACGAGGAAGCCTTCGACATGGCTACACAGCGGGTACTCAACTCCGGCTCTGTAATCGAGGATGCTGTAGTCAGTGAGGGGGGCTTCGCGAGCCATAGCCCGTTGAACAAGGTGTATTGGCTGGCCGTTGCAGTGCGCAACTTGGCACTGCACAAAGAGTTCAAAGACCTTGCGGGAAAAGTGTTGAAGCTCCCCGGCGAGACCCGGTGGAATGCCTGGTACGGGCTTCTCGCTGACGCACTCGAATGCCGCGACGCCATCGCTAGGATAATAGACTGCCACGTCCAGCTCGAAGCTTTGAAGCTAAGCCGCGACGAATGGCAAACCCTCTAGGACGCCTCTGATTTCTTGCAACCGTTTCACCAAATCACGATGCTGAGTCAGGGCGACCAGGCCACCTTCGACAGCTTTCAAGTGCAGATTGATTTCCTGATCAAGCACTATAGGGATAGCGAGCGCAAGTTCACTTCCAAAGCGACGCTGCTTGCTGTAATCAACACTAGTTGGATTGCATTTAACAAGTATTACGAGCTGTCAGATGATGTGCTGGTGCACGCGGCAGCTGTTCTGCTCCATCCCGGGTATCGAAAAGCGTACATAGACAAAGTCTGGAAGAAACGCTGGATCAAGCCCGGCATCGAGAGGGCGAAGAAGCTTTTCCAGACTCGTTACCAGCAACGCACAACATGATCTTCCATGCCTGACGCAGCGGAACTGAATGAAGCTCTAACGGCGTGGGACATCCATCGCACCAGCTTGTTACAGTCGCTCACGTCCTAAAGCCAAGACGAGTTCACTGCCTTCGTCAATGCCATGCCTACAAAGATTGCAGGAAGTCCTATCGAATGGCGGAGCCATCCTGATCAGAAAGCCGCTTATCCCCAATTGTGGCAAATGGCGATCGATTGCTTGAGTGCGATGCCGATGAGTGCCGCCAGTGAGTCAAGCTTCAGCGGGATGAGGAGGACGATCACCTGGTCGCGCAGCCAATTGGGCAGGCAGGTGATCGAAGAGGGAGAATGCCTCAAAGACTGGCAGCGCCGTGGCTATGCCTGCCAGATTGACGATGACTACGACTCGGATAGCTCTGATGACGAAGATTCGCTCGCGCCTGCTCGAGAACAGATTCGAAATAGTTAGACCGTTAACAAGCTAGTAACTTCACTCACCCTGACATCTGCCAAGACTTGCCAAGAAATGACGTATTGAATAAAACCTGAATACTGAATAATGGGTATCTGAATTGAATTGAATCTGAATACGAGTTTCTGAATCTGAATATTCAGATTCAGACCACTATGGCTATATAACATCGAGATAATATTTGCGATAAGAGGGATAGAGCAGTAAAGCAGCTGTATACACAGGCGAGTCGTCTGTTAGTCTGTAATACTTGTCCAAAGCATACCAACTAACGTCATCGTAGGTGAAGTCGGTCAGTAGGTGAAGTCGGTCACTCCCGCGCGCTAGTTTCGCGTTATAATCGAATTTTTACGCGACGCTCTTTCTTTTTTCTTTACTATGCCTACCTATTCTGAAGAAGACCTTATGATCGCCTTAGCGGCCTACTACAACAGCGAATATACCTCGATTCGGAAGTGCGCTTACGCGTTTAATATTCCGCATACGACTCTAAGCGACTGGCTTTCGACTCGAACTTCTCGCTCTAAATCGCGCGAATCGCAAAAGATACTCTCAACCCCTGAAGAGAAGACTCTTTTAAAGGCTATTACTCGACTCTTAAAGTCGGGTTACCCGATTACTCTCTCGTTAACGCGGGAGCTCGCTAAAGAAATCCGCCTTTCCCGCTTCTGCTTAAGCTCGATTCCGACTTCTTACTCACCTATAAGCATACAGTAGATTGATAGGTTCCGAAAACGAAACCCCGAGCTAAAGACGGTCTATTCTCGATCCTTAGACGCGAGCTGCTTTAAAGGAGTTACTTATCCGATTATAAATGCCTACTTCGATGCCCTTACCGACCTTTTCCTTAAGAATTCCTACTCCTCCGACGCGATTTTTAACATCGACGAGACCGGCTTCGCCCTAGGTACTACTTTACCTTCTAAAGTACTTATAAGAGGAAGAGATACTAGGGCGTTTAAGAAGATAAGCGGAAGACAAGAGTGGATAACAGCGATCGAGTGTATCGGGGCCTCAGGAGTAGCCCTACCTCCGCTTCTTATTTTTAAGGCGAAATACACGAATACTGCGTAGATACTGGCTTCTACGCCTGAAAATTGGAAGTTCTCAATGTCTACTAGCGGATGGACTTCTAATAATCACGCGTACGAGTAGTCAACTACTTTATTCGAGCCCGAAATGCGCTAAAACGACGGAAAACGGAGGCTATTACTTCTAGACGGACACGGATCTCACCTTATAGCGAGGTTTATAGCCTTTTGCCTCGATAAGAATATCGACCTCGTAGTACTACCTCCGCATACTTCACATATCTTACAACCCCTCGACGTCGGCGTTTTTAGCCCTCTAAAGCAGGCTTTATCGGCTAAAATCGAGAAACTCTTCCGCTTAGATACTCGACGAATACCCCGAATTGAGTAGACAGAAGCCTATATAACAGCTAGAGATCGAGCCTTTAGACCTCGGAGTATCGAATCGTCGTTTCGGGCGTCCGGTATCTATCCTCTTAGCCCGATTACTATCCTCTCAACTCTCCGAATGCCTATGCCTACCCCTCAGGTAACCCCGCTGCCTATTACGACTCTGAACGATCTAGACTGCTCTTTACTAGATAGTTCGCCGCCAGCGGGTATAGAGTTACAGGAAGCGACTTCGCTAGTTAACTCGATCGTTCGTTCTTCTACTCTCGAGACTCCTATAAAGCAGTATATCGAGCAAGCAGGAGTAGCTTTCGAAAGGACGACCTCGGAGAATACTCTTTTACGGAAAGAGCTTACTAAAGCTAAGGAGCTATTACGAGTACGTAAAGAACGTAAGAAAGGGAAGCGCGTAGCGATTAAAGGGAAGTTCGTCTTTAATACGAAGGAAATCCTCGAAGTCATTAAGGAAGCGGAGGTAGAGGCGTCGAAGGGAAAGTCGAAAAGGAGACGAATGACTCGGGCTACGACTCCTATAATCGAGGACGAGGAAGAAGAATATATAGAGGAGAGTATATACGAGAGTGAGAGTGATTGTATTATCGTAGCTAGTAGTAGATCAAATCCGAGAAGGAAAGATTGAAATTCTGACCGACTTCACCTACTGACCGACTTCACCTACGATGACGTTACAGGTGATAGCAGTGCTGAGCGCTTTTTTGTCAGCATATCGCGCTAATGATGCCTCGAGGTGGGCAATAATGATATCGAAAGTTACGAGCATCTGATCGAGAGTAGCCTTGTCTCCTTCACAAGCCTTAGTGGCTTCTTTGAATGGCTAGAGAAAACGAAATGTCTCCTCAATAGCATGCCAGTCGTCGCTAAGTAGCCGGAGATGCTCTAGTTCCTCGTTTTTAGCAACGAAAATGTTGACTTGCGGCCTTAATGCCAGAGCTACATCGATCATTGTCAGTCAGCTGTTCTATCGCGTCTCGTTTGGCATAGGTATTGTTCTTCTAGCAATAGCCTTAAAAGCATTAGAATGCTGCGTGCTTTAGAGAGCGATGGCTAGCTCCTTCACCTTGAGCAGTGGCTGTATTAAGCACCACCCTCTAGCTTGCTCACTAAGTACCTGATCAAGCAGCTGCTGTGTACACTGCTAAGAGGCGTATTCGAGAGCATCCTTGTCTCGCACAAACAAGAAGGCCTATACAGCGATATTGAGGATATGGCTGAGACACTAGAGTCGGTTGGTTGCTACTAACCATTCGACTCCCTCTCTTCTCAGGAGATCTTCGAGCTGCATAGCCATTGTGGTCATAGCTGAGGCATTATCCCTAGTGATACTGCCTAAGCGATGTTGAAAACCAAAGGCTTTCACCACCTGGAAGATCTGCTCAGCACACTGGATACCTGTATGGCCTTATAGAAGTTCAGATAATGCGAGGAGTGCTTTTTGCTAGCAGCTGTATTCGTCTACGAAATGCGCATTGATAGCCTAGAATTCCTTTTAGTGGCCCTAGGGAGATGTCTATGTATTAGTGCAAAGATGTATACATGAGTGAGCCCTTGCAATAAGCCCTTAGACAGTCACACGGTGTGGTGAGAAATTTCGGCTCATCTACTGTCAGATAATGCCAGGCGAGGTGCCAATCATCTGCAGAGCTGTATGGTTTAAGGTAGCACAGAATGTATGGAATTCGGGCTATATAATGATGTTCTGCAGAAGACTCCTTCGTGTAACGAGATAGACAAGCGCCTAGAGGACGCGGTCGCAGTGTAGTACCCCTTCAAGCACGCATTCCTGCTCTACATCCACTTTGTCCTTCTATTTCTTGAACAAATAGTCTATTGAGCTAAACCTTGCACTCTGTGCCGACGCTTCTAAGGGCTCTATAGAAAGCTCGATCCGATACTGGCTTTCTAGATGCGACTGTACATACTAGAGCGTCGCTGTGCCTCTGAAATTACAGTCCTTTCCTGTGCCTTGACCACAATACCAGATCTTATGGTTGTGTTTGTCCTTTGCTGCCTTGTTGCTACATGCTAGTCGCGCGAAAGACTATATGTGCGACAGAGCACAGCCTTGCTTCCTCTTCCTCGAGCCAAAAGTTGGTATGGACATCAACAATGCAGAGGCATTCGCAGTGGTCTAAGAGTCGTTGAAGAATAGAGAATCTATCTCAGACAGCGTACTCGACGAAACAGTGTCAAAATCAGCCATTCTGGTGCTAGGTCGTCGCCATAACGTCATCGTAGGGGAAGCTGGACAGTAGGGGAAGCTGGACAGTCCGTGTAAATATGATACTGCCCTGAGGATATTTAATCATACACTTGGTATATTTGGTCCTGCCTGCGTACTGTCCAGCTTCCCCTACTGTCCAGCTTCCCCTACAGTAACGTTATTGGAAGTTGTTGTAAAGGCGGCAGGCATGTCGAGCTCTACAGTGATGAGATCGTGAGCCCCTTGATTTAGAGGCTGGCCCCTTTAAAGGAGCATATAGCGTAACGTCATCGTAGGGGAAGCGGGTCGGTAGGGGAAGCGGGTCGCAATTTTAGCTTCTTTACTTAGATTTCGATCAACTACTTGCTACGATAATACAATCACTCTCGCTCTCATATATATTCTCATCGATACCTTCCTCTTCCTCGTCCTCGATTTCGGGAGTCGTAGCCCTCGTCGTTTGTTTCTTTTTCGACTTTCTCTTCGACGCCTCTGCTTCTGCTTCTTCGACGAGTTCGAGGATTTCCTTCGTATTAAAGACAAATTTACCCTTAACTGCGACGCGCTTCCCCTTCTTACGTTCCTTACGTACCTATAGTAGCTCCCTAGCCTCAGTAAGCTCTTTCCGTAAAAGAGTATTCTCCGAGGTCGTCCTTTCGAAAGCTACTCCTGCTTGCTCGATATACTGCTTTATAGGAGTCTCGAGAGTAGAAGAACGAACGATCGAGTTAACTAGCGAAGTCGCTTCCTGTAACTCTATACCCGCTGGCGGCGAACTATCTAGTAGGGAGCGGTCTAGGTCGTTCGGGGTCGTAATTGGCAGCAGGGTTACCTGGGGGGTAGGCATAGGCATTCGGAGAGTCGAGAGGATAGTAATCGGACTAAGCAGGTAGATACCGGATGCCCGAAACGACGATTCGATGTTCCTAGTTATAAAGGCCTTAGTACGAGCCGTTATATAGGCCTCCATCCACTCGATTCGGGGTATTCGTCGGGTATCTAAGCGGAAGAGTTTCTCGATTTCGACTGACAAAGCCCGCTTTAGAGGGCTAAATACGCTGATGTCGAGAGGCTGTAAGATATGCGAAGTATGCAGCAGTAGTACTATAAGATCGATATCCTTATCGAGGCAAAAGGCAATAAACCTCGCTGTAAGGTGAGATCCATGTCCGTCGAGAAGTAATAGCCTCCGTTTTCCGTCGTTTCAGTGCATTTCGGGCTCGAATAAAGTAGTTAACCACTCGTAGGCGTGATTATTAGATGTCCACCCGCTAGTAGACGTCGAGAACCTCCACTTCTCGGGCGTAGAAGCCAGTATCCATGCTGTATTTGTATATTTCGCCTTAAAGATAAGAAGCAGAGGTAAAGCGATCCCCGAAGCTCTGACGCACTCGATCGCTATTATCCACTCTTGCCTTCCGCTTATTCTCTTAAACGCCTTATTATCCCCTCTTCTTATAAGTACTTTCGAAGATAAGGTAGTACTGAGGGCAAAGCCGGTCTCGTCGACGTTAAAGATCGCATTAGAGGGGTAGGAATTCTCGAGGAAAAGGTCGGTAAGGGCATCGAAGTAGGCATTTATAATCAGATAAGTAACTCCCTCGAAGCGACTCGCATCTAAGAATCGAGAGTAGACTGTCTTTAGTTCGAGATATCGTTTCTGGAACCTATCGATCCACTATACGCTTATAGGAGGGTAGGAAGTCGGAGTCGAGCTTAGGCAGAAGCAGGAAAGGCGGATTTCCCTAGCGAGCTCTCGCATTCACGCGAGAGTAATTAGGCAATCCGACTTTTCGAGCCGTATAATAGCCTTTAGGAGAGTCTCCTCTTCGGTAGTCGAGAGTATTTGTTGTGATTCGTGCGATTTAGAGCGAGAAGTTCGAGTTGTAAGCCAGGAAGTAAGCGTAGTACGCGGGATATTAAACGCATACGCACATATCTGAATCGAGGTATATTTACCGTTACGGTACGCCGATATAGCGCTAAGAAGGTCTTCCTCAGAATAGGTAGGCATAATAAAGGATTAGAGAGGAGTATCGCGTAAAAATCTGATATTAACGCGAAACTAGCGCGCGGGAGTGACCCGTTTCCCCTACCGACCCGCTTCCCCTACGATGACTTTACTGACCTAGAAAACAAAGCGAGAAGCCCAATGCACTAATTAAGAGGTCAAAAGATCTTCCTAAAGAGAGAGATGAAAGACTAGAATACCAGAGCCATAAAATGCTTAAGAGAGAGAATCTCGACTTACTGCCAACTCTGCTGCAGACCTCCAAACCTATACAGAAGAAAGTTCACTTTGCAGAGCCAATCTCAAAGTACTATTCTATTATAGATACGAATATCTCAAGATCTGATAAGCCAAATCAGACAAGACATATGCTATTAGGCCTACAAGAACTAGAAGATTCAGACACAATAACAAAATCCGCTTTGCAATAGCAAGACTCGCCAAAAATCGCAAATATACTAAGTCTGAGCCCTGATCTGCCTCCCTCGATCGAAGAAGCAATAACATCGTGGTAGGGGAAACCGGTTGGTAGGGGAAGCCGGCCGTTTTTTAAAGTTTCGATTTTTAAAAATAGATAACTCCTTAAATAACGCCTATTTTAAAAATCCGACTAAGCTAACTTATCCTCGCTATCTTCTTCTTCTTCCTCTGAAGAACCTAGAACTATAGGAGCTTTTTTCTGACTCTTTTTCGCTTTTTTTCCTTTTACTACTTTTTCTGCTTTGTCGACCTCCCGTAAGATAGAGTCCCTTGAAAGGATAATGCGGCCTTCAATCGCAACCCTCTTACCCGTCTTACGTTTCTTACGCGCATTTAGTAATGCGTCCTTCTCGCGTAGCTCTCTCCGTAAGAGCGTTGCTTCAGTATTCCTCTCTTCTGCAAAGATAAGGAGTTCTCGGATAAAGGCCTTACTCCGAGGGCTTAGAACTCCGCAAGAGATAACCTCTTCAACGAGGTCTTCGAAAGGGATAATCGGCGGCGTCTTATCCCTTAGATGCTCTCTTAGGATTCGAGGCATATCCTCGAGAAGTATCGAATTTTCGGATCTGGAAGGTAGGGTCGCCTGGGGAGTAGGGAGAGTCGAAAGGATAACTTCGGGGTCTAGCGGATAGATACCGGCTTTCCTAAATGCGGATTCGATAGTATAAGGCTTAAAGCACCTAGCCCTCGCTCGGATATATGCGGAAGTCCACTCGACGCGTAGAAGACTCGTTACCGATTTTCGAAAGATCGCATCGACTTCGGAAGTAATTGCAGTTTTAAGAGGCGAAAAATATGCAATATCGAGAGGCTGCGTAACATGCGAAGTATGCAGTGGTAGTAGGGCTAAGTCGATCTTCTTTGTAATACAAAACGCGAGGAATCGCGTAGTACAGTGCGAAGAATGCCCATCTACGACTAATAGTCGTCTTTTTCCGTCGTGTCGGCGAGTTAAAGGCTCGAACCGAGTTGTAAGCCACTCGTATGCGTGTATATCCGAAGTCCAGCCCTTATTCGATGTAGAGAAGGCCCACCCCGGCGGCGTTACATCCGGAATCCAGCCTGAATTAAGATTTTTCCCTTTGAAAAAAAGAGTCGGCAGCAGGGTCACCCCCGAGGCAGAGATACACTCGATCGCTGTAATCCACTCCCGCTGTCCAGCCTGCTTCTTTCCTCGCTTTTTATACTTCTTATCGAGAAGTACGATCGATCGCCGGGTAGATCCGAGGCTAAAACCAGTTTCGTCGACGTTAAAAATTGCTGAAGGAGGGTATCGCTCTTTCTGAATAGCCTCACTTAGGCCGTCGAAGTAGGATTTTACTGTCGAATAGTTAAGCCCCTCGAAGCGCGATGCGTTAATAGGTCGCGTAAAACACGTCTCTAGCATAGGGTAACGCAATCTAAAGCGGTCGATCCACCTTCTAGAGATAGGTGAATGTAAAGAATCCGAGCGAGTTGCGAACCGATTAGCTCGGATTTCTTTAGCAAGATTTTTTACGAGAGGAAGTGTCACGGGGCGACAGCTGGGAGCATTCAGCTGCGTAGCCGCTGAGGTAAAGAAGCTCAAAAGACTAGGATGTAAGACCGGTTGTCTTACATTGCTCGCGCATATGTAGCTAGATCGGATGTTCGGACGGATGGACGGATGCTCTCAGCTTCTTGCCTGTGACAATATATCTGTTGACTTCATTATGCACTTACTAAAATCGAATGGATTCGATGCAATCCTTGTAGTTATTAATCGGCTTACAAAGATGAGATACTATATTCCTTGCTTAATAACTGATAGTGCCAAAGAGGTAGCCCGACTATTTAGTTAAGAGATTTATTGCTTGCATAGTGTCCCAACTTCTATAGTATCCAACTGCAATATCCGTTTTGTGAACTCATTCTGGGAATACCTATCAAACCAATTTTAGTTTGATACAAAGTCAACTATTGCACACTACCCTCAAGGCAACAGCCAAACCGAACAAATGAATGCAGTATTAGAACAATACTTCTATGCCTACATATCCTACCTTCAAGATGATTAAATAGACTGGCTCCTATATGCTGAATTCTCTGCACAGGGTGTGCAACAAACAAACAGTCCAGTATAACGCCATCATACTGGACTGTTTGTACCAATCAGAGCGTCGGACTGTACTATTTGAAGTGAATTGCTCCGACTTTTTGGACTGTTTGAGGTGTTTGTACTAGTATAAGGAGCCTTAGGCCAAAAAAGGTGTTTATGAGGTATCTGCTCCTTGCAACTGGTATTTGGCCTCCTAGGCATCTATTGTATGTAATTTTCATTAAATCCATGCCTCCCTTGCTCTTTTGAAGTTGCCCTTATCTCATGTTTGTGGTATAGCTGGCCTAAAGGCCCTTAGAGGTGTTTCGGCATCTGAGGCGCGCTTCTCACTGATTTTTGTAGTAAATCTTGCCTTCCTTGCTCTTTTGAGGGGTATGCTATTGGAGTCGTGTTTGTGAGTGAAGTAACATCACTTCGCGCGCCTGAAGTTATGTAGTATAGAGTGATAGCAGAGT
The DNA here is from genome assembly GCA_023634325.1 of Cladosporium cucumerinum. Lineage (NCBI taxonomy): Eukaryota > Fungi > Ascomycota > Dothideomycetes > Cladosporiales > Cladosporiaceae > Cladosporium > Cladosporium cucumerinum. The sequence continues at coordinate 45,838 of JALDQA010000011.1, read as the reverse complement.
TGTAGGTCGTGTTTGTGAGGTTGCTTGCTTGCTTCGAGTCGTGTTTGTGAGGTTAAGAGATAAGGTGACAGAGCTGCGCGCGCGCAGAGCCAGAGGTTGTATTTATGAGGTCGTCGGATCAGGATCTGATGAGACCTTCTGAGTGCTATGAGCATAAACACTGCACAGCCTCTGCAGTTGGCTATTGCGTATGAGGTCGCTCCTGATTTACAATTTACCTACAAAATTGAATATATGCTCATCTATTGCAATAGATGATGGTACAGCTAAGAGCATGAAGGCAAAATGCTTTAACACAGGGTACTTATCTTGGTGAAGGTGCCACTAATCTAGTGGATCTTGCCCAAGTGGTAGATCAGTAGTGTTCCTATACTTTGTGAGTTCATTCTGAGGAGTAGGAGGTAGATAATGAGAGCGTGGTTGGTTAAAGGCAGCAAAGCCACTCAGCTCCTTATACTGAGTTGCTTGTAATGAAGTAGATAATCGATTAGGAGCATTAGTGTTATAAATATGCTTTGCTATTGTATATTCCTTCTCAATTACAGTATTTGCTATCTTAACAAAAATAGGCTCTTAGTGATCTTCGAACCAGTATTAGCAGTAGTGAGGATTAAGGAACATAGCTATAATATATAATGGATTGAGATCACTTATCTAATAGTACTTCCTTAGCTTCAACGAACCAATGTTAAGAGATGCTATGAAGTGAATATTGCTAGGCTGACTTTGATGAGTCTCAAGATAGTGTAGGAGATAATCCATCGATGTGAGGGTATTGTGAAGTGCTCTAGCTGTTATGCCAATTGACTGCATATACATAGATACTTCATAGATTGACGCAAGGAGTGCCTTGAGATCAGCAAGCTCGTCCTAATCTTCTCGAGTTAGGAGGTCATCCTTATAGATCGAGGCTCCTTTGTGACTCTGATATAGGATAAGGGCATTGCATAAGTGGATGGTGTAATTGATCATTAGATAAGTACTATTCTATTGGATATTACTATTAGTGACAAGCCTTAAGATCTTTGTGTGTAAGGTCTCAAATCCTTCTACAATGACTTTAGCCTGCTTGCTTTCAAATACTGCAACTTGTGCATTACTAGCTTTTATATGAATAATAAGATTGTATAGCTTGCTAATAGGCTCTTTGCACTGCTATGCATAGTATTGCTGCTCCTTAGAGCCATATATTAAGATGGTCTTAAAGGAGGTAACAGCCTACATACCTGATGTCGAGTCATTGATTATTATTTGTTGATCTTGTGTAGCCTGCTTATCTGATATTGAGGCAATGTCCTGAGGTTGTGAGAAGTCATATTTCGCATCCTTAAGGGCATTTGCATTGACTCTAAAGAGGATTACTGTGCATATGAGGTTGAATATATGGCCAGCATAGCAAAGTCTCAATGTGATTGGATCAAGCTCAATATGCTTCAAAAGCAGCTGCAAGGCCCTATTATTGTTAATAGCATTATTAGCTGCAAAGAAGGTAATCTGACTGCCACTGATCTAGTAATCTCTTAGGATGTCGAATAGGTGATCTGCAATATTCTCATCAGTATGACTCCCTTTGATATCTTGTAATGCAAGGAGTAGATTATGGAGCTTACAGTCATCCTCAAGGTAGTGCACAATAATCCTAAGGAGGTTAAGAATGTTATTATTTGCCTTCTATCCATCAAAAGAGATTATGACTTTGCTCTTTGCATTAGCGATCGATTGGACAACTGCCTTATAGTATTTGGCATACTCCTTATATACCTAACGTCATTGTAGGGGAAACCGGACAGTAGGGGAAGCCGGACAGTCTGCGTAAATATGATACTGCCCTTAGGATATTTGATCATAGACTGCGTATATTTGGTCCTGCCTGCGTACTGTCCGGTTTCCCCTACTGTCCGGCTTCCCCTACAGTGACGTTATACATGCATAGTATTTGGTGACTATAGTATTAGCTCCTTCATCCTAGGGTTTTGAAAACAAAGGAGGTCTTTGAGTTTATTAGATGTAGCTTGATGAAGAGAGATACTACTGCTTACAAACCAATAGTAGTAGGTAGCCTTCTATCCTTCCTCATCAAATACTATCAGATGTGCCTATTACTAATCACTCTAAGCATCGAAGCTCTATCCCTTTTGCTTCTTAGATATACTTAGCAGTACTTTATTACTAAGCCTATCGAACTAATGAAGATCTACAAGATGCATGATCACTTTTGTGATTATTTATTCAGTACTGATTATGAACAATGATAATAGCAGAGGATCCTCTTTGTTATAGTAAATCTGGCATAGCTAATATTTGTGAATGTCCTTTTTATGTGTAATATAGTTAAGAGCAATGCTGTAGTCCCATATCTATGACCTGAGAGGTATCTTGCTTGCAGAGAGTGGTATACAGTTTAGGAGTCAGTCTGCTTTGATGAGGAATCCAGTTTCAATTCAGCGTGATTGGTATTCAGTCTGTAGGCCAGATAATTGATACAGCACTGTTAGATCATCAGGTTCTGATGTTAAAGATAATACAGTGCAATCCTCAGAAGCCATACTGCATTGGTTGGTAGTTATATAAATGGTGAAGTTAATAATGATATCAAGCATAAGAGCGAGCTTCTCCTGCAAAGCTAAGATTGCTTATTTGCAGAGGTCTTGGAAGTCTCGAAGTTACATATATACAGCGAAATAGAGCTCTGATTGGTTCAGAGTAGGCTCTGCGCGTATAGGGTCAGGGTTGGGGTCCTCTTCAGAACCTGTTGAATTACAAGGGACTCAGGGTGATAGAGTATTAACAATCGCTTGAATTTCTGTTGGATTACAGGGACTCAGGGTGATAGAATATTGACAATCGCTTGAATTTCTCAGTACTGCAGATTTGGGGGGTATTTATGCCCTAATTCTCCCCCTGAATTCGGCTCATTACCGAACTCTCTCCCTGAATCCCGCTCATGCCCGAGATCTCTCCATGTAACTCCGCTTTCAGGCCGAGAGCCATTTAACAGAACCACTCACATACACCAAAAATCTACTTATACCACTACTTCAAACAAACAAACAAACCAGACATCACAGACTGAACTGTTTAGACCAATCATAGAGCACTGACTGAACTGAACTGATTTAGAGCTTAGCAAACAGTTCAAACATTTAGCGCGAAATCGGTTTGTTTGTTGCACACCCTGTCTCTGCAAACTCGATAAAATCTGAGACTACTGGAATAACCCCCTTTTTTGCAAACTACAGTTACCATTCTTGCTTTAGTATCGAACTGATCGAAGCCTCTAATATATCAGCTGACTGACAAGCTAATACATTCGTTGACTATATATCTATAATCCTCAAGTTCCTCTGCGAACAGACCCTTCTTGTACAAGCTCGTTATGAGGACTTTACTAATCGTTCCTGCTTAACTGCTCTATACTTCAACAAAGGCTAACTTGTATAGCTAAATGCTAAGAATCTGAAAATGCTCTGCCCAAAGAAGAAGCTCGATTGGAAGAACTTAGGCCTGTTCCTAATTGCTAAAGTTCTAGGCCTATACATATACTGACTTGACCTGCTCAACTATCTCACAATACACAATGTGTTTAATGTTAACCAATTATACTTTGCTGCAAACGACCTATTGCCTAAATAAGTCCTCAAACTGCTCCTACCTGTCCTTGTTGAAAATACGCCTGAATACGAAGTTGCTGAAGTCCTCAATTGCTACTGTAGAAGATGAGGCTTTTAGTACCTTGTCCATTAGACTGGATACGATGACCCGATTCTCAAGTCAGCCTGCACGATCTTTGAGGATGTCCTTGAGTTAGTTTACAACTTCTACTGTCGTTATGGTGAGAAGCTGCTCCCTCTGTTCATCCGACAATAGCCTTGCTTGTTTGTCTCTCAGGAGATCGACCCTTAAGAGGGGAGTAGTGTCACAGGCAAGCTATAGCACATACAGAAGTCCAGGTGAGATCATATGATAGAGTCACTGCTAGAGTGACTCTGCCTCAGGCATCTGGAATTAATATGACAAGAAGGTAAGCTGAGGCTTCGGCTTACTCCTGACTTTGCACTTTGCAATCAATATATAGCTCCTCGAGCTACATCCTTTCGATAGGACCAACATCAAGGTTGGCCTTCAGTCCGTAGTTAGCTCTGTATCCGAATCGTTACGCTCTGATACCTACTCTCCGCACGATCTGCCTCACGCCCGTGACATCAGAGGGTCTGCCCTCCTACATTACCTACTGTAGATATAGTAGTTCAAGTACCTAAGCTATAAGTAACTACTATAAGAGTGTACTAGCTTATCGATTCTTAGAAGAGCATTATAATAATAGATAGCTAGCTTATAGTCTTAAAAGAGTAGATTATAGCTTAAATTAGATAAAACGAATAGGTATACATATAGTTACTATTATAGACTTAATATAGTAAAACTAACTAGATATATTATTAGGGATAGTAGATCTAAGGTTAAGGAGACAGGAGTATATAGTATAAGTCAATATATAGAGATCTTATAATAGTTATAGATATGTACAAATTTATACTAGGTCTAAAGCTAGATCGTAGCTTAGTAGCTTAGCTATAGCTTGACTATAGCTTATATACCAAGTTATACTAAGTCTGAAGCTAGGTCCTAGCTTAGTAGCTTAGCTATAGCTTAGCTACAGCTTACTATAACTCGAAGCAGAATACTTAGGAATAGTAGCTTAGGTATTCTTTCCTCGTAACGTAGTTCAATTTAATATTTCACCTTAGCGGATTTTACTACTTATATAAATCTAGTTTTGATAATTATCATACAGGTATAACTTATAGTTCTAGAGTTGTTTTTGTACTACTAAATAGCTAGAATCCTAGGGTTAGAATCCTATTAAATTATGGCCGTGCACCCCCGCAAATTACCAGATTCGGCCTAGCTTTAACTGAAATTCAGCTGAATTCCAGGCCTCATATCAGTTAGGATCGTATTGCACTGATAACATGAGTCCACTTACGGGCCTCAAACTCGTGTGACATGCGAAACCCTGATACTGCCCTGTCGCCCAGGGGCAACAAATTTTCCGCGTAAACTTCTGGTATGTAATGCCCGACCTGCACATAGCAACAGATCACGGATCTGACACTGCTGGCCTACCGCAACCCCCCGGTGATGGGTATATCGCAGTGATGGTCAATGCGATACGACTTTCATGCTCCTTGTCACACTTTCAAATACACTCGACCATAATCAATGCGATACGAGCTTCAAGCTCCTCGTCAAACTCTCAAGTACACTTGAACTAGGATCAATGCGATACGATTTTCGCGGCAAGCTACATCGGGTTCGGCTGTAGTGACGTAAGTGGTTGGGTGTCGCAGGCCGAGGAACTTTGGGAATCCAAGTCGCATAACGTCACTAGATGATAATGATATCCGCCGGGTACTGCAACACGTGTAGAAGCGCAATACGAATTCGCATTGATTTGTGGGTGCGCGAGCTGTCGGGACTGCTGTGCTTGGTCAAGGCAGAGCGGGCTAAGGGTCTACACTAACGAGGACGATATATGCGTGAAACACTATACGTGGAAGATGGACATGGCCTGGTCGGGCAAGCACACGCATCATTCGGGCTCAGAGTCATCATATACGGTCTTAAGCACTTCATCTTCGCCAACATTCGAGTTCTGCATTAACAGCTGCAGTTTGTGACCTCTGTCGGCCTCGCTTTGCAGCGTAGCTCACTTCCGGTTGTTTGGCTATTTCGAACACTTGCGTACTCAACACGAATCTACCCTGTAACGCGACCCTCTTGCCATATTCACCTGTAGAAATGCGTGGTATGGAATTAATGTCCGACCGGCATCTACCGGCATTAGGGATTCTAAGGTTTCTCAACGTTGCCCCGACTGTCAGATCACGATTTTACCTTGAATAAAGATTTATTGCACTTACTTTTCTCTTGCACACATGCCGCAGCATTACGTCAGTCGATACATGTACAGGGGGGGGGGCACGAATGGATGGAACCCTTGTAAGTGAAGCAAGTTTCCAATTGGCTCAACTCCAAGCAACAGAATATACTACTGGCTCTGTCAGCTCGGGAACTAGCAGGGGTTCTACCTGTTCGTGCCCCGATCTGTACACTTGGCGTCCATCCTTAAGCTGTGCATATTGCCTTGTTTGCTCTCGTCAGCCGATTGGTTCTCCTTATATACCCCTCTGCAATACCGTGTACTGATATCATAGGGTCCTGTAATGGGGTGTACTCGGTGTACGAACGTAGAACGAGGTGCCAAGTATTTCAGGGTAAGGAAGAAGGTCTGAGTAGCACACTGATCAAGTTGCGTTATGAACAATGACTCCAATTGTGTTACTTAAGTTGAGCACGAGGCTCCTATGAAAGATGGAAACTCCACTATCCTATATACCAAGGAGACTCGTGTATGCTCAGTCCTCGACTAAGCAACCAACGCTCATGCTCGATCCGAGATCGAGCAGTCGTTACTCGCCTTGCTCGCTCACGTGACTCCTCACGTGTGAGTGGCTCGCTTCGCTAGCCAACCAGCGCAGCTCACTTCCAGGACTTCTGGGGTGCTCATTACAGGTCCGCGAGTACTGCATGGTCTAGAAAGCACTCTCTACCTATCTCGAGCACCGACCTTTCCTGGATGTGTTGAATAGCTGTGACCCAGAACATGCTTACCTTTCTCCGCATACTTTCAAGGAGCGCCACTTTGTAGCTTCAAATCCCGCAGCAAGCCCCTTGGTCTTACAAATACTGGCACGAGTGGATGAACCCCTGTAAGTGAAGCAAGTTTCCAATGGGCTCAACTGCAAGCAACAGAACATGCTACTAGCTCTGTCAGCTCGGGAACTAGCAGGGGTTCCATCTGTTCGTGCCCCCCTCTGTAGGATTTGATGTTTCAGTGGCTTGGAGCGCTGAACGTAGCACCAGTCTCTAGGCCGAAGGATTCTTCATATTTGACGCTAATTTCATAGCAGCTAGCCTAGAAGCATGATTCCCTGAGGACGAGAGAGTTGTGACCCTCATATAACTAACGTCATCGTAGGTGAAGTCGGTCAGTAGGTGAAGTCGGTCAGAATTTCAACCTTTCCTTCTCGGATTTGATCTACTACTAGCTACGATAATACAATCACTCTCACTCTTGTATATACTCTCCTCTATATATTCTTCTTCCTCGTCCTCGATTATAGGAGTCGTAGCCCGAGTCGTTCGTCTCCTTTTCGACTTTCCCTTCGATGCCTCTACCTCCGCTTCCTTAATGACTTCGAGGATTTCCTTCGTATTAAAGACGAACTTCCCTTTAATCGCTACGCACTTCCCTTTCTTACGTTCTTTACATACTCGTAATAGCTCCTTAGCTTTAGTAAGCTCTTTCTATAAAAGAGCATACTCCGAAGTTATTCTTTCGAAAGCTACTCCCGATTGCTCGATATACTGCTTTATGGGAGTCTCGATAATAGAAGAACGAATAATCGAATTAACTAGCAAAGTCGCCTCCCATAGCTCTGTACCCTCTAGCAGCGAACTATCTAGTAAAGAGCAGTCTAGATCGTTCAGAGTCGTAATAGGCAGCGGGGTTACCTGAGGGGTAGGCATAGGCATTCGGAGAGTTGAGAGGATAGTAATCGGGCTAAGAGGATAGATACCGGACGCCCGAAACGACGATTCGATACTCCGAGGTCTAAAGGCTCGATCTCTAGCTGTTATATAGGCTTCTGTCTACTCAATTCGGGGTATTCGTCGAGTATCTAAGCGGAAGAGTTTCTCGATTTTAGCCGATAAAGCCTGCTTTAGAGGGCTAAAAACGCCGACGTCGAGGGGTTGTAAGATATGTGAAGTATGCGGAGGTAGTACTACGAGGTCGATATTCTTATCGAGGCAAAAGGCTATAAACCTCGCTATAAGGTGAGATCCGTGTCCGTCTAGAAGTAATAGCCTCCGTTTTCCGTCGTTTTAGCGCGTTTCGGGCTCGAATCAGGTAGTTAACTACTCATACGCATGATTATTAGAAGTCCATCCGCTAGTAGACATTGAGAACTTCCAATTTTCAGGCGTAGAAGCCGGTATCCATGCAGTATTCGTGTATTTCGCCTTAAAAATAAGAAGCGGAGTTAGGGCTACTCCTGAGGCCCCGATACACTCGATCGCTGTTATCCACTCTTGTCTTCCGCTTATCTTCTTAAATGCCCTAGTATCTCTTCCTCTTATAAGTACTTTAGAAGGTAAAGTAGTACCTAGGGCGAAGCTGGTCTCGTCGACGTTAAAAATCGCATCGGAGGAGTAGGAATTCTTGAGGAAAAGGTCGGTAAGGGCGTCGAAGTAGGCATTTATAATCGGATAAGTAACTCCTTTAAAGCAGCTCGCGTCTAAGGATCGAGAATAGACCGTCTTTAGCTCGGGGTATTGTTTTCGGAACCTATCAATCCACTGTACGCTTATAGGAGGGTAAGAAGTCGGAATCGAGCTTAAGCGGAAGCGGGAAAGGCGGATTTCTTCAGCGAGCTCCCGCGTTAACAAGAGAGTAATCGGGTAACCCGACTTTGAGAGTCGAGTAATAGCCTTTAAAAGAGTCTTCTCTTCGGGGGTTGAGAGTATCTTTTGCGATTCGCGCGATTTAAGGCGAGAAGTTCGAGTCGAAAGCTGGTCAGTTAGAGTCGTATGTGGAATATTAAACGCGTAAGTGCACTTCCGAATCGAGGTATATTCGCTGTTACAGTAGGCCGCTAAGGCGATCATAAGGTCTTCTTCAGAATAGGTAGGCATAGTAAAGAAAAAAGAAAGAGCGTCGCGTAAAAATTCGATTATAATGCGAAACTAGCGCGCGGGAGTGACCGACTTCACCTACTGACCGATTTCACCTACGATGACGTTAGTAAAAAGCAGCAGCAGCGCGCGTGGACGGAACAAGATTAAGATATATATATCGAGAAGCAGACAGAATTTGAAAGACATCTACTTCCATCCGCAATTTTCCGCCCTTCAAGAGTCTGGTCAACATCGTCATGATGTATATCTTTAATCTCTTATACTTTGTTGCACTTGCAAATGCTTTCGGGTTGTACTGCGATGGCGGCACAGCAGGCAACGGAGGTTGCGAGGCGAATAAGCTGCACACATACTGCGTACGCTCTGTGATACACATACAATGCTACATTAGTGAGCTAACATATGTGCATAGTGCCGTGGACCCTTCGGTAACCCGTTCGTTCATTACCGAGACGTCATTGTCATGTCTCGCAATCCGTCCGGTTCTAGTACCTGTGGGGATCGTGGGTTCGTTTTTTGCGCAGCTTGAATGTCTAGGCCGGAAAATGGGTTGTGGGAAGAGGCTGCTTGTAGCCCACTACACGCCTCACTGCACTCCTACAAGGCATTAAATGCGTGGTTCTCTATGCTATGAAGCGATGTATGTTTAGACTGCTTGATCGGATCTGAATTTCTGCGCTGATGTGTCTAGAAATGTTGATAAGATGGTTGCGAAGAGATGGAATATATCATAAGGCAGGCGGAAAACACGATCATGATGATGGAACCTGGTTCAGAAAGATTAGCAGTCTGATATTTCTCGAACCTGCATTCAAAAGTAATGGTTCGAACCATCAAATTCACGGGCATGGCTACTCTTCCAGCCCATCCACACGGGACATTGAGACTTCCTAATCGTGCAGTGCTGCAGAAGTGACTGCCATAACTACGACTCTCCGCATCAGGTCTATGGGCAGGTCGCTGTTACTCAACCATGTCATCAATCAACTTTTTGGTTGACTGATCGTTTTTTTTGGTTGATTGATGCTGATTGGCTAATGGTTGGTTGATGGTTGACTGAAGTGAATTGGTTCAACCACTGATTGACTAATCACCATGGTTGGTTTATGGTTGAAAGTGGTATAGGCTCCTAAACGGTGTTTCTGCTCTTTATAGGTAATATTAGGTCTCTGAGGCATCTTTTATATGTAATCCTCACCAAATGCGTGCCTCCCTTGCTCTTATATGATTGCCCTCGATCCATGTTGGTGGTATAGCTGTTCCTGAGGCCCTTAGAGGTGTTTCAGCCTCTGAGGCGCGCTCTTCACCAATTTTTGCAGTAGATCCTGCCTTCCTTGCTCTTTTGAGGGGTATGCCGCCGGAGTCGTGTTTGTGAGGTCGCGCGCGCTCGGAGCCGTGTTTGTGAGGTCGTGAGGTAAGGTGACGTCAGCCGCTCGGAGTCGTGTTTGTGAGGTCGTGAGATAAAGTGATAGCGCTTGCTCGCTCGCTCGGAGTCGTGTTTGTGAGGTCGTGAGATTAAGTGACGTCGGAGCCGTCGTCGTCGTCGTCGTCGTTGTCGTCGTCGGCGTAAGTTGAGATACTAGCACAGGCAGCAGTGCGGTCGATTATCTCATGCTTGAGCCAGTTCTTCAAACACTAATCTGCTTGAATAATGTCAGGTTTGAGGTTGTAGCGCTTGTCCGTAATCATCCTTTTGGCAGCACTAAAGGCGCGCTCGCACTCGCTGCTTATACCTGGCATTGCAAAGAGGTCGTATGCTATAGAAGCGAGTGTTAAATAGAGAGCCTCGCTACGCTCGCGCCACTAATAGAGCAGTTGATCCACGTATGACATGGTGATAAACTTGCTGTCAAGGTGCTCAGTGTAGTAATTATCCAGGTCATCTTCTATGAATCTACTCAGCTCCGTCTCTTGCTGCCGCCTGAGGCTCGTGTTGCGGTCGTGATCCTTAAAGCACTCGCCAAATGCTATAGCCCAATCTTCATCCTCGTCGTCGCTTTGTGTGGTGTTGCTCACAAACAGCGTCTCAGGCTCCGATAAGGACTCGCGCTCGGTGATCGCGCGCGCGAGGTATCCGTCGAAGAGGCGCCGCGTAGCCTCTTTTGCATTGATGATCGCGCAGCCGCTGCTGGTGGTCTTACTCCAATTATTGTCAAAGTAAGTGAAGCGTCGGCACGGATGTAGGGCTACAGCAGCAGCGTAATATGGTGATTCGTCGACCTTTGTATAATACTTAAAGAGCTTCGCAAATCTATGGTTGAGAGAGGTCATGTAGTAATCGGTGAATAGGTCAGGTCTCTCACTGACCTCGTTGGAGTGTTTTTTTAGCTTTGCAAAGAGATAATCTATAGTAGGTAGGACCTCCCACAAGGCTCTGTAGCTCCCTATATAGGCATTGCCTTCAACACGCTTTATGGCCTTCTCGAAGTGGTGTAGGAGCTCCTCGAAGTGACGCAGTTCTTCCTAATCTTGAGGATCTAAGAAGTCCTTCTTTAGGTCATATTGCTCGTGTTTAGTAGGCTTCTAATCATGGCAATATCTCTAAAGCGCTGTTTGTAGACAGAGCGCGCGCTTGATTATATAGTAGGTGCTGTTTTACCTCACTCTGAAGTCCTTCTTCAGATGTAGTGTTCGCTCGAGGTCGCCAGCCACAACCTTCTGCGTAGCCTCGAACTCATAGAGCCAGCCATCTGACTGCATGATGTAAGTGACAAGGTTATAGAGCCGTCCTATCGCTCTATACTTATGCCAAAGCTTGAAAGCATCAGCATCGCTTGCCTCTTATAACTCCTTCTAAAAGGCGGATGTCTTTATGCCAAAGAGCAGTGCTTTGACCACAAGATTGATAATGTGGCCAAGGCAGCGGAGCCGTGTTGTTAGGCCTACACTCATAGCTGTGAGTGCTGCGTCGTTATTAGTGGCATTATCTATCTAGTAGGCGCTCACCTTACCTTGGAGGTTGTAGGTTGTGATCACCTCACTAATAGTAGTTGTAATGTCATTGCCAGTATGGCTATGCATAGGGCGGAGTCCTAAAAGAGCTGTCTTGAGTTGGTAGTGCTCGTCGAGCTAATGCCTAACAACCCTAAGGAGCGATAGATGGTTAGGAGCTGACCATGCATCGAGCGATAAGACGACCTGGCTTCGTGCTGCATATAGTGACTCCTTGACATCGAATTGACGGTCAGAGTAGGTGCTTATAAGCCACGACCTGATAGTCTTACAAGAAGGTAGTAGGCCTTTGACTATAGGGCATCCGGTTAATATAAGCTTCCGCAGAGCTAGATGCATAGCTTCCTCGAAGGTTGCATCAGTTGCAACCACCCAATCGATAAAGGCTGACTGCTACTGCAGTACAAATTGAGGATGGTGTTGGTCATCTAAAAAGTCGTTGATTGAAGGTGGAATAGGCGCTAATAGCCCTTGGCCTGGTGAGTAGATTTGGTGCTTACTAAGGTGAGAGCTATAACTGCTCGTCGAAGCGTTTAGCTGTGGTTTCCTTATACCATCGTTATAGCACTATTTGCAGAGCTAGTATCGCTTCTATTAGCCCTTCTCGTTCTTCTTCTCGATCTTAATACCGTATAGATAGATCTATGAGATCTTGCTATAGCCTAGGGCGCATAAGGTACGCGACCTATACCTATATCCTTCTAAGTCATCTAAGAAGTTGACTCTGAAATGGCATTGCTGAGATGCAAGGATCTTTGCTGTCCTGGTCGAAGATACGCTGCTAGCTGACTCTGATGGTAATATAGAGGAGTCCTGCGAAGGGGATTGTGAAGGAAAGCGCTCTGGTGGTAGTGTCGGTGTGATCCTCGGTGATACCTCTCGGGGTGTTGGCTGGCTGAATAGTAGTTTGGACTGCCTTTGCCTGGCAGCAGCTACTCGAAGGGGTTGCGACCTAGTAATTGACACGCCCTCTTCAGAGATGCTTTAGCTATATGTTCGCTTGCTTGTCCGTGATTGTGAGGCCATAGCAGCGACGTGGTAGTGGTGTTTTGAATAATGAAAGTTGGTAGGGAGCTAGCTTCAGGTGTATGAGAGACGCGTCGGAGGAGTTAGAGAGGGATTTGAGAAGTCTGAAGTCACATGACTCACAATAGATCTGGTACTGCCTGCGTATATTTCAGTGACCCTTACCCTTAACACAAGATACTGGACTTAGGGTTAATATATTCCTCCACCACCACACTAAAAAATGAGAAAATATATATATTAAGATCTTCAATCAACTACTAAAGGTTGATTGATGATTTGAATGGTTGATTGAAGGTTAATTGAAGGTATTATAACCAATCAACGGTTGGTTGAAGGCCTATCTCATCAATCAACCATCAACCGTTGACAAAAGTTGGTTGGTTGTTGCCATCACTGCTGTTACTCCTGACGCCATCCTCCCCCTCAATCGGCTAGAAGTAGCTAACGCGTTTTAAGACCCGTATACTAGATATTATAGGTATATAGACGCGTTAAATCGATACTACGAGGTTTAAGGCGGCTAACTACGAGGGCGTAAAGAGGTAGTTCGATAACGTCACTGTAGGGGAAACCGGACAGTAGGAGAAACCGGACAGTACGCAGGCAGGACCAAATATACGCAGTGTATGATCAAATATCCTGAGGGCAGCATCATATTTACACGGACTGTCCGGCTTCCCCTACTGTCCGGTTTCCCCTACAATGACATTATAGTAATAGAGGTTTAGGTAAATTAACGTCAGTGTCCTAGAAGCGGAACAGACCCGCGCGCTAGTTTCGCGTTATTTTCTCGATTTTACGCGACGCTCTTTCTTTCTTCTAATGTATGCCTACCTATTCTGAAGAAGACCTTACTGCTGCTATTACGGCCTACTGTAATAGCGAGTATACCTCGATACGGAAGTGTGCGTACGCGTTTAATATCCTGCTTACGACGCTATCGAAACGCCTTTCTAATCGAACTTCTCTGTCACGGGGCGACAGCTGGGAGCATTCAGCTGCGTAGCCGCTGAGGCAAAGAAGCTCAAAAGACTAGGATGTAAGACCGGTTGTCTTACATTGCTCGCACATATGTAGCTAGATCGGATGTTCGGACGGATAAACGGATGCTCTCAGCTTCTTGCCTGTGACATTCTCGCTCTAAATCGCACGAATCGCAAAAGATACTCTCAACTACTGAAGAGAGGACTCTTTTAAAAACGATTACTCGACTATCGAATTCAGGCTGCCCTATTACCCTTCCATTAACGAGAGACTTCGCCAAAGAAATCCGACTTTCCTGCTTCTGCCTAAGCTCGACTCCAACATCTTACCCTCCTTCAGGTAAACAGTGGCTAGATAAGTTCCGAAAACGATATCCAGAGTTAAAGATAGTCTACCCTCAATCTCTAGATACGAGCTGCTTCGAAGGAGCTACTTATCCGATTATAAATGCCTACTTCGACGCCCTTACTGACCTTTTCCTCGAGAACTCCTACCCTTCCAATGCGATCTTTAACGTCGATGAGACCGGGTTCGCTCTTGGTACTACTTTACCTTCTAAAGTACTTATAAGGAGAGGGGATACTAGGGCATTTAAGAAAATAAGCGGAAGGCAAGAGTGGATAACAGCGATCGAGTGTATTAGAGCCTCGGGAGTCGCCCTACCTCCGCTTCTTATCTTCAAGGCGAGATACCCGAATAGTGCATAGATACCAGCCTCTATGAAGTTCTCAACATGTACTAGCAGGTGGACATCTAATAATCACACATACGAGTGGTGTCGTGGGGTACGACATCAGGATGGGATTTGGTACAAGTCTTGAGCATGAGGCTCTGGGTTCTTGCATGAGCATTCTGCGGTTACGTGGTCAACACGTGACATGGTTCAAAGCGAAAGGTGGGAGATGGCTACATTAGCCATCGACTGCCTGAAGGGCGAAGACCAGCGACACCTTGTTTTTCAGATACAGAGATGAGTTTTGTTTTTCAGAGATAAAATCGGAGTTATACGCTTCTGCGTATAGCAACAATAACAATCAGAGGTCACCAAAAACACAGTCTGCTCTCCCACTTGACTATTGTGACTCTAGTACTGTTATGGTTGTTCTGAGGTTCAGTATACTGTCTTGAATCTTTCTCGACCTATGGGTCGAGATTGTTTTTTATGGCTGTATGAACTTCAGGCTTCAAATTGACTTCTCGACCTATATAGCTATATATTTGGTGCTGCTTCTGTGGATCGACCTTGCCTTCTAGAATAGTACGACTTGAACAATACAATATAGAATAAGCAGAACGACATCAACTACGGATACAATATAGCGAGGGACGAGGCCAGAAAAGGGGGGCATCCCTTTGACCCTAACAGCAGGAGCTTTTAGAAACCCCACAAATTTCAAGGGAGCTCTGACTAACATGGGTTACTATAGGAAAAGGCAACAAGAGCCTTAGCACCAGGAGCTACCAATAACAGCTCGAAAAAGAATCTGGATAGCGATCCAGATTTACCCTCTGTTTCAGATTATACAGATGATAGCTGCATGGATCCCAGCAGTCACAATCTTATTCAGTGTGACTTACCTATTTTAGCAGTCAGCTACTAGAAGAGAATGCCTCTAAGACAGGCATATAACAGCAGCGCAACAGTCCGTATTTCGAGGAAGAGCAGAGAGACGACGATAGAGCTAAAAAAAACATTCACGAAAAACAGCATATAGGAACAGCCCATACAACCAGTAGTCAAATACAATGCGATACCTGAGGATTCAGAGAAGGCATGTGCCTGAGACTGAGTCCACCTTTCTTTCTGTTTGTTATTCTTGTCTTTTTATTATACTACAGGTAGGAGGAAGAGGACTGTCTGCAATCATAGCGGATTAGGACTTTCTTCCTTCTGCTCTATCTAGATTTATGCTACAGGCTACAGAGGGTATTACACCTAGTAGGATCCCTCTCGAACCGACTCAGCAAGCCCAAACAACTGAGTCACAGCCTTCCTAACGATATAGAGATAGAACTCCTTCGACATCTTACTTATAGAGCTTTATAGCGATTCAGCCACTTCCTGCACCGGGGTCTCTTAAGTCTCTAACCTTCGATGGCTACAACTTATCGACTTTCCTTCGAGAATATACACAGCTTTGCAAAAGATACCAAGTATCTGATGAGAGAGTATGTAACCTCCTCGAAGACTACTATACTAAAGATGTAGGACCTGAGGTTCGCCAAATTGTTGCCTGAGCGAATAGTAGCCTCAGCACTCTTTAGAGCCTGCTCCGAACGAAGTATGCAGCTGTTGATAATGAGCGAATGTTGATAACTAAAGGCGCTCTAGAGCAGTTCATGTTACAAGCGAAGGAACGTCCTTATAATAATGACCTCCTATTATATAGCAGGCAGTTCCAGATTATTGCCTCCCGCATTAAAGAAGCTAGAAACACACTCTCTACTAGCTAAAAGACAATGCTATATCTACATAGTCTCTTAAGGAAGATCATAGAGAAGGCAATCAGCTCGCTTCACATTCAGGCTATGCATATAGAGCTGGTCAACTTTAAATGAGTAGTAAGCTTCGTAGACAGCATTACTTAAGCTACTACCTCATGCTGTATTATTGAGATAGAGGATATTGATAGAGCAGTCTCGAGGGCTACAAATCGATGGCGCAACCCCTAATGCATTGCCCTTCCTGCAGAAAAGATGGCATCTATACTGCCTTCCTTGCTAAAGCGCTAGGAACCTCTATACCCTAACTTACAGAGAGGAGTGCAGGATCAGCAGTCCCTCTCTCTCGATGAGATGGTCGAGAAATTCAAGGAGATGAAGCTGACAAAGATAGAGATCCTCAAGATGTTTGAGTCTCCTGATCTCATGTACCTCACCTTAATTCAAAGAGGGGATATACTAATGCGATGCCTTCGTTTAGAGCTAAACCCGAATCCACCAATTGCTGATTATAATAGATAACTGTAAAGAATGCAAAGGGTGGCATTTCAGACGAATAATGCTATATAGACTCCGCCTCAACAGCAGTATGCCAGCAGGAGCGTAGAACAGCAGCCATCTCTTAAATGTTATAGTTGTGGCAAGACTAGTTATACAGTGATGCGCTGCTAGTAGGTCGACAAGCTGGTACAGTAAGGATATATCCATTTTGGCCAGAACAACTGCATTTTGTTTGGGACTGCAGCCAATCCTGGCCGAGAGGTGCCTAGATTGCCCCCGACTAACAGATATGATGCTTTGCTTGACATCCTTAGCTTGAGTGCGGATCAGGTAGATGCTATTGCGCAACTAACTACAGGACTATCAGGCAGAGCTATTACTCTGTCGCATCCTTTTAATAGAGAAGAGGATTCTGATCAAGAAGTGTACTATAGCACTCGCATTAAAGCTATCTGCGCACTACAAACTAGTAGGGGAAAAGGCAAGGTTGCTAAACTACCTCAGCGCGATCGCATTCTAACTGTCCGTACAGATCGATCTAGATAGTACATTCCTAAAGTACAAGATTCATAAATGTAAGGCTGGACTCTCCCTCCTTAGGATGTAAGGAGAACCCAGGACTCTATAGATGTCGATAAGGATCACCTAATAGGCGTTCCGCCTATAAAGCCTAAAAATGCAAGACAGGCTCCTCGAGCCTAGCGACTAGGCGATGTACTTAGCAAAGAGGATGCTGCTCCTACAGAGATTCGGGTAATGAACCATATCTTGAATATGCCTATTAGCATCCCTGTTCGAGATGCTATCAACTTGATGCCTAGGGTTCGCAAATTGTTCACGCAGCCTCTTCGCTAAGAGATAGTAGAGGCACTAAAAGCTCTAGGACGAGGGAATGTCTTAGTGAATAGTTAGGATACTATAGGAAGCGATAGTAGCATTCTAGATGAGCGCCTTACTAGCGGAAATCTTTCTCGACCTATAGGTCGAGAAAGATTCTCTGCTACTAATGCGATATCTGTAGCCCTACTCATAACTAAGCAACTTGACGAGCGCCTTAGGAACATTAAGACATACCGAGCGAAGTGTCCTCGTATCTCTATATAGATTGGAAGAGAAGCAGTATAGGCACTGGTCGACTCTGAAGCCGAAATCAATATTATGAAGGAGAGCTTCGCACTGCGCATAGGACTGCTAATCAACTCGCTCTCTCCTATAATGAAGGGCGACAAATTGATCTTAGCAAATAGAACTAGTGACCCCTTCGTGGGAATGGCAGAGACTCGCATGTTTATTAGAGAGACAGAGACCTCTTTCTAGACGCCCTTCCTTATCACTAGGGACTGTACGAGTGAAGTGATTCTTAGGGAACCCTTTGTACTGCAGTCTTCTATAGCGACCTCCCGGACTCTATCTAGCCGCGTTACTATCCTAATAATAACAGAGGACAGTATACGTACTTGCGAGATAAGGTCTATCAATAGATACGAGAAGGAGCTTAGAGAAGATGACGGCTAGGGGGAAGGCAAGGTGGTGTAGTAACCAGCGCTATACCTGACCGAACGCTATCGCTGGATGATAATAACTCCACATATGCTGATACGGAATTTCCCTGCAGTACTAGGGAAACTCCGGATAATCTTTCCCGACCTATAGGTCGATATTGTTTAAAACTTCCTTATAAGCGCATTCGTGCATAGGCTATTACTAAAACACAAAAACACTTGAAAAATGACAAACAGACCTCAAAAACATATGCGAAAGAGCTAGTCGACCTTGTGTATGTCTTCTAGGCGTCGCTAGGAGAAGGCACTGGGCGACGCTTAAGGAGATGAGATAAATACAGCCTGCATACTATTTCGCACTGACAGCAAGAAAGCGGAGCTGTAGAGCTAAACATACTGTACAAAAAGAAGGCGGACAAAATCAGGCCTTTAGATACTGCACTTCTAGATAGGAGTATGCCTGACGGAAATCCGAATTGGAGGCAAGACCTCCTAGCAGAACAGCGCTGCGCTCTCAATCCTATCAGAGCACCCAGCCCTTACGACCACTTGTTCAAACTAAGGTACTAGCAAGAACTACGAGGTTATCGTATCACTATAGAGCGCTAAGAGAAGATAGTGATAAATAAAGACATTTGGCTCTAAGAGAAGGAGATATTAAAAGAAATGATATACAATAGGGAGAAGGCCCTTGCATAGGATTTCACAGAGATCAGTCGCTATGACAAATAGATAGTACTATTGCAAGTCATCTGCACAGTAGAACACAAGGCCTAGCAGGCGAAAAGTTTCCCTGTGCTAAAGGGACTTTAGGATGAAGTAGTATCTATGCTTTAGCAACGGATCGATGCTTCTGTACTAGAACGAAGCCATAGACCTTACTACAATCCTTAGTTCCTAGTACAGAAGAAGGATAAGAAGCACTATCTGATCAACTCTGCTACCAACATTAATGCTATTACTATCAGAGACACTATGCTCCCTCCTAATGTAGATGAATTCTCGGAGCACGTTGCTGGACGACCTGTGTACACCCTACTAGACTTCCTCTCTAGATATGATCAGATCATGCTCCATCTAGCGAGCAGGGACATAACTGCTATCCAAACTCCCCTTAGACTCCTTCGGCAAACGACTCTACTATAGGGAGCAATAAATTTAATAGCTTAGTTCGTGCGAGCTATTATGTATATCCTACACCTGCACCTAGCAGAGAAGGCCAGTCCTTTTGTAGATGACATTATTGTGCATTCACCTTGGACAGGGAATCTCACTGAACTTACACTACTTAGCATACGAAAGCATATACTTCAATACCTGCAATAGATTGATAAGGTGCTAGCTGATATTAAGCGATCTGGTTGCACTGTATCTAGAGGAAAGTCACACTTCTGCGCTCCTGCCCTTAAAGTAATAGAGTACATTTGTGGCTAAGATAGGCAGAGACCTATAGATAGACATGTAAAAGCAATCTAACAGTAGCCTACTTGCAAGAACATCACTACGTTATAAGGATTCCTCAGAGCCTGTATGTACTATCGGATCTGGATCGAGCACTTTAGCGACATTGCATCACCTTTATTTGCCTTGCTTATAAAGGATGTGGAGTACTGCTAGGACATTGAACAGGCTCAAGCAATGCAATCTCTGAAGGATGCTCTAACATCTGCACTAGCATTGATGCCTCTAGATTACTCTCCTAATGCTAGCAAAGTGATCCTTGCTGTGGATTCCTCCGTAATTAGGTTCAGTAGAGTGTTGATACAACTCAATCAACAAGGGAAAAGGCATCTATACAGGTAGGAGAGTAGACTCTAGACTGCTACAGAGAAGAAGTACGACATTGTGAAGCTTGAGTGTCATTCCCTCCTACACATACTACGCAAATGCAGACTGTAGCTATACGGGATTCGATTCACTATAGAAACTGATGCAAATACGCTAGTCGCCTAGCTTAATAGAACTGCAACTGACTTGCTTAGAGCCTTAGTGACTCGTTGGCTTGTATAAATAAGACTCTAGGATTTTGATGTATAGCACATACCTAGTAAACAGAACATTGTTGCTAATACATTGTCGCGCATACTATAGGACAACAATATAGTTAATACACGATAAGATGACTTAGATGCTTTTGTCGACTACGAACTTAGTAATATACAGATCAGCCCTATAGCTACTACACCAGAGAATGTTCTCCTTCCTGAATATAGCAAGAAGTCTTAGCGATACGCTCTTTAGCTCACTACACTTCAGTAGCCTCTAGAACTCTCTATAAAGGAGTTTGTTACATTCAAGAAGGAAGCCCTAAAACATCTCGTGTAGGGAAGGCACCTATTTAGAAGGCAGAATAAGAATGCTCCCCTAAGGCATGTAGTGGATGACTTAAATAAACGAAGAGACATCATTTGTGAACTACATAATAAAAGTGGCTATCGAGGGAGAGAAGGTACCTACTGAAGGATTGCTGATCGATTCTACTAGGCTGGCCTATTTAAGGATATAGAAAAGTACATTAATACCTGCTTCGCCTACCAGACCCGAGCACATAATTAGTCAGACGAGGCTCTCTACCCAACCTGGTCCTCCTGTATAGGAGAGAAGTGGGCTATCGATATTGTTTATATGCTACTATACATAGGATACTTGTACCTTGTACTAGGAAGGGAGGATCTGTCTAAATGGGTTAAAGGAAGAGCCCTTCGCGAGAATGACTCAAAGAATGTTTCAAAGTTCATATTTAAGGACATCATCTATAGGCATAGAATGCTATTATGCTTAGTAAGCGACAGTGGTCTAGAGAACAAAGCACTTACTGATGAGCTTCTTGCTCGGTACAGAATCAAGCATACCTGGACGTTAGTCTATCACCCTCAGGCAAATAGCATAATAGAAAAAGGACATCAGCCTGTTGTGAATGGGCTGGCTAAGCACATAGCTACTACAGGAGCTAAATGGATTAATGCCTTACTTGCGATGTTATAGGCTGATCGAACAACTGTTAAGTCGACTACTAGAATGACTCCTGTTCGGGTCATCTATAGAGCTAAACACATACTTCCTATTGAGATCGATGTTGGTTTATAGCAGACGATCGCTTAGAATGCTATAAGATCTACTACGGATCTTCTCGCTGCTTGCTGTGCTTAACTAGACAGGTAGGATAAAGCCCTAGAGGAAGTGCTGCTCTATGTATACAGGCAGCGAGAGGCTAATAAGGAATCCTATAATAACTCGCATCGCATTCGGACAGAGGAGTTCAAAGTAGGCGACCTTATGTTACTCTAGGACTCTCGCTAAGAGGTTAACAGATCTTCGGCCCTGAAACTTCATCCCTACTGGCTTAGCCCATACTGTATACTAACAACAGTTCAGATATTTAGCAGTTATCGACTAGCTAAGCTAGATAGTGCCAAACTGACTAGAATATTTATAGGAAAGCAATTAAAGCTTCTGAATTTACGAACTGAAGAAGACAGAGTAGCAGAAGAACCTCAGCAGCATCAATACTCTCAACAACAAGCAACTGATCAGAGAAGTCTACCTTCGACTTGTATGAATTGGATACATAATGGTCGCCATCCTACAGTCGAGATTCCTCGGCCTCACTCTGACTTAGCGAACATTCCGATAATCTGGGAGAATAGCGATGTCGATATGGACGACGGGAGTGTGTCAGATGTCTCCTTATAGGTTCCTAGTAACCTCCGATTTTGATTACCTGGCGTTTTTCTTAGGCAACTAGCATTAGAACTTTCTCGACCCTTAGATCGACATTTATTTTTAAGCACCAACCTGTGTAGTACTTAAGAACATCTTTAGTTTACTAGACATTCCTTCTTTCTTTTCTTTTTTTCCTTTTATCCCTTTTCGAGATAGGTACATAGTTATGGGCAACTAGCGCTAGACTAGCATATATGGCGGATATAAGGACCAGCCATAACAGGCAAAGACAGGAGCAAAACGAACACAGCGCATTCGGAAGAGAACAGGGGACAAGGAACCGCCTTACTATACTAAACGCAACGATAACAGAACGGACGAGCGAGCACAGGGTTGCATCGACTAAGAAACGGCTATGACAATCTTTCTCGACCTATAGGTCGATATTGATTAGAGACTCCTCAGCCTGCAATAAACCTGCAATAAACCAATGATGCGTGCTTCACACTTCACTCTAAGGTGCTTAGCACTCCTCAACTCAACAAGAAGCCCCTACTTCACAGGAACAGCACTGAGAACTAGAAACGTCATATGCTGCGAACACTGTAGTTAGTAGGGGAGGTGTTTGATACCTCAGTTGATAGTAGTGAAGGATAGGTTTGGCAAAGTCACATGAAAAGAAGGGATGCTTCCTCTGAATCCTTCACTTGTGATGAAGGAACTCCTTCATTTGTGATAAAGGAACTCCTTTATTTGTGATAAAGGAACTCCTTCACTTCAAAGGAGGCGACTGTTGCTTACAGACTCACTAACAGGCCAATCACAAGCCTTAAAAGGCGTATTGATAGTCACGAGCCGATTGTTTGATAGTCACAAGCCGACTGTTTGATAGTCACGAGCCGACTGTTTCTATTTGCTACAAAAAAGGCACTAATGCTGTTTAGATATTTGGGAAACTATATTAACCTGCTGCCCTCCTACACTGACGACTTCTTCTCTCTAACTGTACCAACAACCACTCTCTCTCCCCCCTACCTTTGTTCGTACTCACGACTCGACTCGATAACACAAAGGCACACCCTCTACCTTTCTCACTCGGCCGATTTTGCGGTTATCGGCTTCCTCCTTCAGCCACTATAGCATCGCAAACCCCCTGCACCCCTCAGAACCCTCCTCAGCGCGCTATCACATAGCAACCTATAAACCTAGAAGCTACTAATGCAGCAGCTGATAGCGTGCATGCCCTTGTTGCTATAGGCAATATCTCTTATAACAAACTCCGCGACTTCTGTTCCAAGAGCACGAAAGTGACTTTAGAAGACCTCATTTCCTTCCTCAACAAGCAAATGCTAGTAGTTCGTGGAGCTATGCAGTATAGCCTGCTCGAACTTGCTGATATAGCTTTAAGCGAAATTGCGGATCTTGCCTCGCGTTTCTATAACTACTGCGACTACGATACTGCATAGAAGAACAACAATCCTAGTGGCTGGGTCCTAAACAGCCTCCCTGAGGACTTTCCAGAATTCTACTAATCAGCAGAGCTCAGCAAGAATACGCGCAACTGCAAGAAAGAGGCCTAGGATAGCATTTAGGCAGTGTACCCTTTAGTTGCGAGCAATCGCTCTATTAAGTCAACATACACATCAGACAAGGCTACTTGTTCCCTTTAGGCAGTCTATAGGCATAGATCTTGAATCTTGATTATTCAGAATCAGGAGGGGCTCAATCAGGAATCAATTCAATCAGGTATGCGATTATTCAGTAATCAATCAGTAATCAGGTGTCATTCAAGACCTTAATCGTCTTCACTATCCACATCTTGGCTGTCTAGTCTCATGTCAGCAATACCCTTCTTTTGCCAGTCCTTAGAGAGCTCTGAATGTCTAATGGTAGCACCGTCCAGCTGCGAGCGTTCCCACGACGTAGTACGCCTTGCACTACTGAACGTCCGCTCTGATTCAGCGCTCATTGCAAATGCAGACAAAACGTCAATCGCTAGCTGAGACAACGCTAAATAAGATTGTCTTTGAAGGGGTGAAGCCCACCACTCGATTACGCTTAGCTGCCGTCCATCTACTAGAGGAAGCTTACACGGCTGTGCATTGACGAAGGCAGTAAAGTCATCTTCATCTGGAACGACGTCTTGATCCTGCTGCCACTTCTCAAAAGCCGAAAGTTCTTTGTTGCTGGTAGCAGTGTATGGAGGGTCTGGCTGCAGTCGCTGCTTGTAATCAAGCCACAAGTCTCTTGCTCGTTTCAAACCGGTTGTAAGCCATTTCTTCTTCTCGTTTGTCATCCAGCGCTTCTTCAGCCACTTGACACGGCGCTCGGGGTGCAGGAGAAGTGCTGTTATGTAAGCTCCAGATTGATCGATAAGGCTGTAGTATTTCTCGAACAACAACCAAGCTGTGTTGATTGGTCTGAGCATGACATCGCGGCGTGTGTGAAGTATTTGCTGCTTCTCGAAATGGTTGATCAAAAATTCTATGCTTGGTTGGAAGCTATCAAGGGTTGTCTTGTGACCTTCGCTCTTCTTTGTAACTTCTTTGAATGGTGCTAGGAAGTCTGCAATATGCCTCAGAAGTCGCTAATCCTCATCTGATAGAACTATTAGCTCAAGAGAGTCGTGATATCGAGCCAGCAGTGCATCAAGGATGGGTCGCGCTTTAAAGGCCTCCTCAATTATCAGCAGCCAGCCATTTTAGCGTGTCTCGCCTGGTATCTTTAGAACGGCGGAAGGCAACTCTGGAAAGCTCTTTGCAATTGTCTTAAATGCCTGCCAGAAACGATCCTCTCTCAATACAACAGCGAGCGCTCTGAGCTTCTGCAACGCCGGCTGTTTAACAAGCCCGCCATCTGTAGATTCTATGCTGACAAGACTCTTGTTGTCGAGCTGATTGTCCAACTGAGATAGTTCAGCACGAGTGTAGGCAATCTCAGCGGCCTCTACGTTATCAGCAAACATAAAGGCTTGAGTTGCTAAATTAATAATATGACCAATGCAGCGCAGTCGCCGCGTCTTCTCGGTCCAATTCGTGACGCCTGAGTCACGCATGTGGCCTTCCACAGTACGAACAAGCGCATCGTTGACAGTAACGTTATCCGAGGTGATCCAGCTAAGCTTGTGAAGCAGCATATAGTCCTGGCATGTCTTGACGAGAAGCGACGCAAGATACGCGCCAGTTTTGCGTTATTCCCCATCCACCTCAACGAGATCCAGGAGCACCTGTCTGAGTGCTCCGTCCTCGTCCACAAATTGACAATTGACGGCCTGGAAATGCTTGTGGCCATGTCTCGCTTTCCAAGTGTCCGTCGAGATGTGGAAACAGCTCAGAGACCTGGCGAGCCACTCTATGACAACAAGCTGTTGCTCCTCGAATTGTCGCTTGATACGAGGCCGCAGGGTAGTGGCAGCATTAATAAGAGCATGTCCAGCTTCTGGATTAGCGGCGAGTATCATATCCTTGAAAGTCTCACTCGTAACACTCAAATGTGACAGGCTGCAGGATGTGACAAAACGAGTGACTGCGTTTCGGAAGCGTTGTTTGTCCACTGCATTCTTCATGATGACGCTAGCCCGGATGGCATCGTCTTATGCTTTCTTGTAGGCCATATTTTGAAGACCCTATTCTATCGACTAGTTCCAGTGAGTCTCGGTGGGCTGGAGCATTGCCCTCCCAGCAAGGATGCCGTGCGTCCTGAGATAGCCAGCCGCGTTAGAGGAGATATTACACCATGCACAAAACTCGCAGTAAAAGAGCTTCTGCCTATGGTCGTTCCGCTCTTCTTCGTGTAGCAATCTCTCGCGCGAGTACCTCCACAACTGTTCGTCTTTCTGCTAGCGACCTGTCTTAGCGCTTTCCCGCTTCCGCTTTAGAGTCAGCGCACGATTGAGGTACGTAGGCGTTGGGGTGAACAGTGTAACAGAGGATGCGTGGGACTCGGCCGAGTCCGGCGTCGGAATTGGTACATCAAAGACATCTTCCTCCGCTGCATCCAGCGGACCTGATACTCTAGGGTTAGAAGCCCTCGCATTGTGATTGCCACTGCTATTCACATATACACTATGACGCTGTGATCGAGTGCCCACCATTGCGTCACGCGACAAACACTTAAGTATTGCTTTGATGAAAAAATCTGGGCGAGGGCTGCGAGAATGCGGCGTATAATTTTTTCGCCGACGTTGTCCCGCCTGATTACTGATTGAATCTGATTATTCAGGTCCGGGCTTAATCAGGGACCTGATTGATTGATTACGTAATTGAATACCTGATTAAGAAAATCAAGATTCAAGATCTATGTCTATAGGCAGGTACGCGCCAACAAGAACACTCCTAGTGATGTGATCAAATGCTTGAACCTGGCCCTGCTAGACAGGCTTGATAGCATTGGTCAGACACGCAACTAGGGAGTGTCAAGTAAGCATATCCTTCTCACCTGTGATTACAACAAGGCTGCTACCTATAGCATATTGAATAGTGTGAACACTACCAACCTAGACTGATGCATGCAGGAACATCTCTTGATTCGAAATAACAATGGTATCTATGCTGATCTAGAGTTTGCTGTTCATGCCAGTCCGTCTCAAGGAGTGGCTTCTCTAGGCATTTTCCTAAGCAGTAGGATTGCTAGCAGTGTAGGACTCCGTGATTCTCCTTCTCCTTCTATCGGCAGCCTTAGCGACTTTGTTGCCAACATGAATGTTCATGGTATACTACAGCTGCCTAAGAAGCGTAAACAGCGACTTGATATGATAGGACCTACTGGCAGACACTACAACACATCTACCTACAGCAGTAGCGATCTTAAGTGCTTTACGAAGGTACTATAGTTCATTATCGACTACATTAACAACCTTCTAATTTAGGCTAAGACTACTGCAGAGCGCTGTGCTATTCTGAAGCAGGTCTCTATGGTTAGTCGCCTTAGTGGTTAGAACAACAAGAAGCTTTACTAGAAGCATATGCAGCGACTTAGAGCCGCTCTTGATATAATAACCAATTCGGCGACCTGGGATGAACTCCTCACTCGAATTGAGACTATGATAGCTAGAAAGGACTCTGAGGGAGGCCTTGAGGCTCTTCAAACTAAGGACAGACATTTCAACTAGTAGCATAAGAGATGCTGTCCTGCTGTTAAGGGTGATACTCTAGGAGTATACTGCTTCTTCCTAAGGCATGTGCCTTTCCGTGCAAAGGTTTTTGATAGACCTTTTAGATTCACAGAGAGCTACGCTATTAAGATCGCCCTAGCTATAGGCATGACTTAGGACAACTACGAAAATGGATTGCGAGGCAGCTATAGGAGCCTCAAATCGAACAATATAATAGACTACCTAAAGCAATCTGGAATGCTTATACTCATGCGTGCAGAGTTCCATATATACTATTAGCACCAGCGTAAGCAACGTATCGAGATAGGATAGCAATAAAACCAGTTTGGGAGCCTTGCTTAACAAGTTGTCTGTTAGGATCCTAGGTACTGGTTGCTCAATGTGGTGGCTCGCAGCGACTACCTGTTTGCACTCATAACCAGCCCTTACTACGTGAAGTACGCCATATAAGGATAGAGCACTAGGTTCCGTCACCTTAATCAGAACCTGCGTGCACTCGCTGCTGAAGGCAAAGGCAAAGATCAGTAGTAGGGATCTCTCTCTCTAAATGACGAAGACAATAACAACTGCACTGAGCTTTGCACTAGCTTTAACAATATAGCAAAGATTAGGAGGTTCGCTGACTTCCTTAAGAAGAAGGGTAAGCTGAGTGACAGGTTTGTTAAGCAAATGAACAACACTATTCTAGATGCTACTATAGTTAGCTCACTGAACGTTCGTTAGGCTCCTCACCCTTGTATTACTGCTCAGATTCGCCTCACTTCGCCTCTCCTTCTATATAGTTCTACTGCTCGTAGCACGAAGCTTCGCTATGCTATCTATCTATAGTATATAGGCTTCCTAGCAGGTAAGGGTTCTGCAGAGGTACCTAAAGGTCCTACCTTCGATGAGCTCCGCATCGCTTATCCTACTAGTGTTGCTCCGCCTAAGACCCCTTTAGGATACCTATATAAGTATGGCGAAGTTAGCACTCCCTTTCTAGCTTTTGTACAAATCACGGATGTGAGTCTAGTCTGCGATGCCTTAGTAGCCTAACGCCCCTAGGATAATAGAGCTGTTCGTTTAGAGATAGGTAATGTATTTCATGGATAGAACGACTGCACTTATAACAATAATAACTTCCAGTCTATAGTCCGTGACTTTGTCACTTACTACAGAGTTCGCATTCTGGCTAAGATAGTTAGTACTAGCACGTTCGCTAGCAATAGACTGTTCGACAAGATGGTTGAGCTAGAGAAGATGTCCTATAGTTCCAAATCCTTCTTTAGGGCCTACCCTCAGTTTAACTTAGCGCAGAAGGTGATTACTCTTAGAGCTGATGCTGTAGATACTACTTATAATCGTAACACTTGCCTGTAATCTGAGCTATAGGATCCGTATTAGATGAGCGAAGAGAACTGCATATATAAGCTTAACAATTATGAGCTTCCCCTAGATGGAGAGAAGCGCTTAACCAAGAAGGCTAAGCATCTCGATGTCTTTAAGAATGCTTATGATGGTTTAGTATCACCTGTCCAGTCTGGTATCACTATTCGCACTCGCTCCTTATCGTCGTCTGCAAGTGATAGGCCTTTATTATCTTTGTCATCCTCTGACAATGACGACAATCTAGCATAGGGAACTCGGGGCTATAGCGGATCGATGCAGTCTTCAGGTTCTCATCGCTCTTAATCCAGCAGTCCCTACTTCTCTGATGTACAGTCCCCTAGCGGTTCTGCTAGTGGCATGTCTCCTAGCAGGTAGGAATAGGAACTTTAACATAGGCGTGGCTAAGATCTTTCTCGACCTATAGGTCAAGAAAGGCTCCGCTCGAAAAATTCTGGGATTGATGACTTTGAATTCTTGTTTTTCCTTTTTCTTTGACTTCTTTTGGCATTATAGGACGATGCTATGGTTAACAGGGGAGGAAATGTCGTAGGGTACGACATCAGGATGGGATTTGGTATAAGTCTTGAGTATGAGGCTCTGGGTTCTTGCATAAGCGTTCTGCGGTCACGTGGTTAACATATGATATAGTTCAAAGCGAAAGGTGGGAGATAGCTACATTAGCTATCGACTGCCTGAAGGGCGAAGACTAGCGACACCTTGTTTTTCAGATACAGAGATGAGTTTTGTTTTTCAGAGATAAAATCGGAGTTACACGCTTTTGCATGTAGCAACAATGACAATCAGAGGTCACCAAAAAAACAGTCTGCTCTCCCACTTGACTATTGTGACTCTGGTACTGTTATGGTTGTTCTGAGGTTCAGCGTACTACCTTGAATCTTTCTCGACCTATGGGTCGAGATTGTTTTCATGGCTGTATGAACTTCAGGCTTCATATTGACTTCTCGACCTACACAGCCACAATATCGATCTCGTAGTACTACTGCTATATACTTCGCATATCTTACAGCCTCTCGACATTAGCGTATTCAGCCCTCTAAAGCAGGCTTTATCAGTCGAAATCGAGAAACTCTTCTGCTTAGATACCTGATGAATACCCTGAATCAAGTAGACAGAGGCCTATATAATGGCTCGTACTAAGGCCTTTATGACTAGGAACATCGAATTGTTGTTTCGGGCGTCTGGTATCTACCTGCTTAGTCTGAATACTATCCTCTCGACTCTCCGAATGCCTATACCTATCCCCTAGGTAATCCTGCTGCTAATTACGACTCCGAACGACCTAGACTGCTCCTTACTAGATAGTTCGCTGCTAGCAGGTATAGAGTTATAGGAGGCAACTTCGCTAGTTAACTCGATCATTCGTTCTTCTACTCTCGAGACTCCTATAAAGCAGTATATCGAGCGAGCAGGAGTAGCTTTCGAAAGGACAACCTCAGAGAATACTCTTTTACAGAAAGAGCTTACTGAGGCTAGAGAGCTACTACAGGTATGTAAGGAACATAAGAAGGGGAGGCGCGTTATAGTTAAGGGTAAATTTGTCTTTAATACGAAGGAAATCCTCGAACTCGTTAAAGAAGCAGAAGCAGAGGCGTCGAAGAGAAAGTCGAAAAAGAAACAAACAATAAGGGCTACAACTCCCGAAATCGAGGACGAGGAAGAGGAAGGTATCGATGAGAATATATATAAGAGCGAGAGTGATTGTATTATCATAGCGAGTAGTTGATCGAAATCTAAGTAAAGAAGCTAAAATTGCGACCCGCTTCCCCTACCGACCCGCTTCCCCTAGGATGACGTTAAAGCGACTCCCGAAGCTCCGATACACTCGATCGCCATTATCCACTCTTGCCTTCCACTTATTCTCTTAAATGCCTTATTATCCCCTCTTCTTATAAGTACTTTCGAAGATAAGGTAGTACCAAGGGCGAAGCCAGTCTTATCGATGTTAAAGATCGCGTCGGAAGGGTAGGAGTTCTTAAGGAAAAGGTCAGTAAGGGCATCGAAGTAGGCATTTACGATCGGATAAGTAACTCCTTCGAAGCGGCTCGCGTCTAGAGATCGAGAGTAGACCGCCTTTAACTCCAGATATCGTTTTCGGAACTTATCTAGCCACCTTTTACCTAAAGGAGGGTAAGACGTCGGAGTTGAGCTTAGGCGGAAGTGGGAAAGTCGGATTTCTTCAGCGAGGTCTCTAGTTAATAGAAGGGTAATAGGGCAGCCCCTATTCGATAGTCGAGTAATCGTCTTTAAAAGAACTCCCTCTTCGGTAGTCGAGAGTATCTTTTGCGATTCATGCGATTTAGAGCGAGAAGTTCGAGTAGAAAGGCGTTTCGATAGTGTCGTAAGCGGGATATTAAACGCGTAAGCGCACTTCCGTATCGAGGTATACTCGCTATTACGGTAGGCCGTAATAGCAGTAGTAAGGTCTTCTTCAGAATAGGTAGGCATATATTATAAAAAAGAGAGAGCGTCGCGTAAAATTGAGAAAATAACGCGAAACTAGCGCGCGGGTCTGTTCCGCTTCTAGGTCTGTTCCGCTTCTAGGACAATGACGTTAGCAGTATATAAACGATATCCATAGTCCACTTCTCTCCTATGCAGGAGGACCAGGTAGGATAGAGAGCCTTGTCTGACCGATTATGTGCTCGAGTCTGGCAGGCAAAGCAGGTGTTAATGTACTTTTCTATATCCTTGAATAGGCTAGCTTAGTAGAATCGATCAGCAATTCTTCAGTAGGTACCTTCTCGCTCTTAATGGCTACTTTTATTATGCAGTTCACGAACGATATCTCTTCGTTTGTCCAAGTTATCAATCACATGCCTCAGAGGAGCATTCTTGTTCTGCCTTCTGAATAGATGCCTTCCCTGTACGAGATGTTTTAGGGCTTCCTTCTTGAATATAACAAACTCCTTTATAGAGAGTTCTAGAGGCTGCTAAAGTATAGTGAGCTAGAGAGCGTATTGCTAGGACTTCTCGCTATATTTAGGAAAGAGAACATTCTCTAATGTAGTAGCTGCAAGGCTGATCTGTATGCTGCTAAATTCGTAGTCGACAAAAGCATCTAAGTCATCTTGTCGTGCATTGACTGTATTATCGTCCTATGGTATGTGCGATAATGCATCAGCAACGACATTCTGTTTTCTAGGTATATACTAAACATCAAAATCCCAGAGTCTTATCTATACAAGCTAACGAGTTACTAAGGCTCTAGGCAAGTCAATTGCAATTCTATTAAGTTGGGCAACTAGCGTATTTGCATCAGTTTCTATAGTGAATCGAATCCTATATAGCTACAGTCTGCATTTGTATAGCATGTGCAGGAGGGAACAACACTTAAGCTTCACAATGTCGTACTTCTTCTCTATAGCAGTCTAGAGTCCACTCTCGTACCTATATAGATGCCTTTTTCCTTGTTGATTGAATTGCATCAAAACTCTACTAAACCCAGTTATAGAGGAATCTATAGCAAGGATCACTTTGCTAGTATTAGGAGAGTAATTTAGAGGCATTAATGCTAGTGCAGATATTAGAGCATCCTTTAGAGATTGTATTGCCTAAGCCTGCTCAATATCCTAGCAGTACTCCACATCCTTCTTAATTAGGGCAAATAAAGGTGATACAATGTTGCTAAAGTGCTCGATCTAGATCCAATAGTATGTATAGGCTCTAAGGAATCCTTATAATACAGTGATATTCTTATAAGCTAGCTACTATTAGATTGCTTTCACATATCCATTTGTAGGTCTCTACCTATCTTAGCCACAAATGTACTCTACTACTTTAAGGGTAGGAGCGCAGAAGTGTGACTTTCCTCCAGATACAGTACAATCAGATCGCTCAATATCAGCTAGCACCCTATCAATCCATTGTAAGTATTAAAGTACATGCTTTTGTATGCCAGGCAGTGCAAGTTCAGTGAGATTCCCTGCCCGAGGTGAATACACAATAATATCATCTACAAAAAGGCTAGCCTTCTCTACTAGGTGTAGGTGTAGGATATGCATAATAGCTCGTACGAACTAAGCTACTAAATTTATTGCTCTCTATAGTAGAGTCGTTTGCTGAAGGAGTCTAAAGGGAGTTTAGATAGCAGTTATATCCCTGCTCACTAGACAGAGCATAATCTGATCGTATCTAGAGAGGAAGTCTAGCAGGGTGCATACAGGTCGTCCAGCAATGTGCTCCAAGAATTCATCTATATTAGGAGGGAGCATAGCATCTCTGATAGTGATAGCATTAATGTTAGTAGCAGAGTTGATCAGGTAGTACTTCTTATCCTTCTTCTGTACCAGAAACTAAGAGTTGTAGTAAGACTTATGGCTTCGTTCTAGCACGGAAGTATCGATCTATTACTAAAGCATAGATACTACTTCATTCTGAAGTCCCTTCGGCACAGGGAAACTTTTTGCCTACTAGGCCTTATATTCTACTGTGCAGATGACCTATAATAGTACTACCTGATCGTCATAGCGACTAATCTCTGTGAAATCCTATATAAGGGCCTTCTCCCTATTATATATCATTTCTTTTAATATCTCCTTCTCTTAGGGCTAAATGTCTTTATCTATCACTATCTTCTCTTAGTGTACTGTAGTGATATAACAACCTTGTGATTCTTACTAGTACCTTGGTTCGAATAAGTAGTTATAAGGGCTAGGTGCTCTAATAGGGTTGAGAGCGCAGTACTGTTCTGCTAGGAGGTCTTCCCTCCAATTCGGATTTCTATTAGGCATGCTCCCATCTAGAAGCACAGTATCTAAAGGTCTGATTTTGTCCGCCTTCTTTTTGTATAGTGTGTTTAGCTCTATAGCTCTGTTTTCTTGCTGTTAGTATGAAATGGTATGCAGGCTGTATTCATCTCATCTCCTTAAGTATCGTCTAGTGCCTTCTCCTAGCAATATCTGGAAGATGTGCACTAGGTTGACTAGCTCTATAGCACATATTTTTAAGGTCTGTTTGTTATTTTCTAAGTGTTTTTGTGTTTTAGTAATAGCCTGTGCGCGAATGCTCTTATAAGGGAAATTTGAACAATATCGACTTATGGGTTAGGAAAGATTATCTAGAGTTTCCCTAGCATTAGTTGGTAAGGGAAAGGAAGCATAGCAGTATTTATTAAGACATACATCGGCACTATAAGGAAATTCCGCATTAGTATGCATAGTGTTATTATCGTCTAGCGATAGCATTCGGTCAGGTGTAGCACTAATTACTGCACCACCTTGCCTTCCTCCTAGCTGTTATCTTCTCTAAGCTCCTTCTTATACCTGTTAATAAACCTTATCTCGCAAGTATGCGTACTGTCCTCTATTATTATCAGGATAGTAATGCAACTAGATAGAGTCTAAGAGGTCACTATAGAAGATTGCAGTGCGAAGGGTTCTCTAAGAATCACTTTACTTATACAGTCCTTAGTGATAAGGAAGGGCATCCAGAAAGACGTCTCTGTCTCCCTGATAAATATGCGAGTCTCTGCTATTCCTATAAAGGAGTTACTAGTTCTATTTGCTAAGATCAATTTGTCGCCCTTTATTATAGGAGGGAGCGAGTTGATTAGTAGTTCTGCACGCAATGCGAAGCTCTCTTTTATAATGTTGATTTCGGCTCTAGAGTCAATCAGCGCCTGTACTGCTTCTCTTCCAATCTGAATAGAGATATAAGGACACTTTGCTTAGTAAGTCTTTACATTCCTAAGGCGCTCATCAAGTTGCTTTGTTGTTAGTAGTGCAACAGATATTCTATTAGTAGCAGAGAATCTTTCTCGATCTATAGGTCGAGAAAGATTTTCGCTAGTAAGGCGCTTATCCGGAATACTACTATCGCTTCTCACAGTATCCTGACTATCCACTAAGATATTCTCCTGTCCTAGAGCTTTTAGTGCTTCTACTGTCTTTTAGCGAAGGGACTGTATAAACAATTTGCGAACTCTAGGCATCAAGTTGATAGTATCTCGAATAGGGATGCTAATAGGCATATTCAAGATATGGTTTATCACTCGAATCTCTGTAGGGGCAGCATCCTCTTTGCTAAGTACGTTGCCTAGTTGCTAGGCTCGAGGAGCCGGTCTTGTATTATTAGGCTTCATAGGCGGAATGCCTGTCAGGTGATCCTTATCGACATCTATAGAGTCCTGTATTCTCCTTACATCCTAGGGAGGGAGAGTCCAGCCTTGCATTTGTGAGTCTTGTACTTTAGGAATGTACTGCTCAGATCGATCTGCATAGATAGCTAGAATGCGATCGCACTGAGGTAGTTTAGCAACCTTGCCTTTTCCCTCACTAGTTTGTAGCACACAGATAGCTTTAATGCGAGTATCATAGTACACTTCTCGATCAGAATCATCTTCACTATTAAAAGGATGCGACAGAGTAATAGCTCTGCCTGATGGCCCTGCAGTCAGTTGCGCAGTAGCATCTACCTGATCCGCACTTAAGCTAAGGATATTAAGCAAAGCATCGTATCTGTTAGTTGGAGGCAACCTAGGCACCTCTCAGCTAGGATTGGCTGCAGTTCCAAACACGATGCAGTTGTTCTAGCCAAAATGGATATATCCTTGCTGTACTAGCTTTTCGACCTGCTAGTAGTGCATCACTGTATGACTAGTCTTGCTATAGCTATAGCATTCAAGAGGTGGCTACTGTTCTGCGCTCTGGCTGGTATACTGCTGTTGAGGCAGAGTCTGCATAGCATTGTTTATTTGAAATGCCACTCTTTGCATTCTTTAGAGGTATCTATTATAATCAGCAATTGGTAGGTTTGGCTTTAGCTCTAAACGAAGGCATTCCATCAGTACATCCCCTCTTTAAATTAAGGTGAGGTACATAAGGTCAGGAGACTCAAACATCTTGAGGATCTCTATCTTTGTCAGCTTTATCTCCTTGAACTTCTTGACTATCTTATTAAGAGAGAGGGACTGCTGATCCTGCACTCCTCTCTGCAAGTTAGAGTATAGAGGTTCCTAGCACTTTAGTAAGGAAGACAGTACAGATGCCATCTTTTCTGTAGGAAGGGCAATGCATTAGGAGTTGCGCTATCGATTTATAGCCCTCAAGACTGCTCTATCAATGTCCTTTATCTTAATAATACAGTGTAAGGTAGTAGCTTAAGCAATGCTGTCTACGAAGCTTACTACTCATTCAAAGTTGACTAGCTCTATATATATAGCCTGAATGTAAAGCAAGCTGATTGCCTTCTCTATGATCTTCCCTAGGAGACTATATAGATATAGTATTGTCTTTCGACTAGTAGAGAGTATATTTCTAGCTTCGTTAATGCGAGAGGCAATGATCTAGAACTGCCTGCTATATAATAGAAAGTCATTATTATAAGGACATTCCTTCACTTGCAATACGAACTGCTCTAGAGCACCTTTAGTTGTCAATATTCGCTCATTATTAACAGCTGCATACTTCGTTCGAAGCAGGCCCTAAAGAGTGCTAAGGCTACTATTTGCTTAAGCGACAATTTAGCAAACCTCAGGTCCCACATCTCTAGTATAGTAGTCTTCGAGGAGGTCACACGCTCTCTTATCAGATACTTAGTATCTTTTGCAAAGCTGTGTATATTCTCAAAGGAAAGTCGACAAGTTGTAGCCATCGAAGGTTAGAGACTTAAGAGACCTCAGAGCAGGAAGTGGCTAAATTGCTATAAAGCTCTACAAGTAAGATATCGAAGGAGTTCTATCTCTATATTGTTAGGAAGGCTGTCACTTAGTTGTTTGGGCTTGCTAAGTCGGATCGAGAGGGATCCTACTAGGTATAATGCCCTCTATAGCTTATAGTATAAATCTAGATAGAGCAGAAGGAAGAAAGCCCTAATCTGCTATAATTACAGACAGTCCTCTTCCTCCTACCTATAGTATAATAAAAAGACAAGAATAACAAACAGAAAGAAAGATAGACTTAGTCTCAGGCACATACCTTCTCTGAATCCTCAGGAATCGCACTGTATTTGACTGATGTTTATATGGGCTATTCCTATATGCTGTTTTTCGTGAATGTTTTTGTCGGCTCCCTCATCCTCTCCTTCCTTGTTTTCGTAATGCGGACTGCTGCGCTGCTATTATATGCCTGTCTCGGAGGCATTTTCTTCTAGTAGCTGACTGCTGAAATAGATAAGTCATACTGATTAAGATTGTGACTGCTGAGATCCATGCAGCTATCACCTGCATAGTCTGAAACAGAGCGTAAATCTGGATTGTTACCCAGATTCCATTTCGAGCTGCTATTGGTAGCTCTTGGTGCTGAGGCTCTTATTGCCTTTTCCTATAGTAACTCATATTGGTTAGAGCTCTCTCAAGTTTTGTGGGGTTTCAAAAGCTCCTGCTGTCAGGGTCAAAGAGATGCTCCCTCTCCTAGCCTTGTCCCTCGCTATACTGTATCTGTGGTTGATGTTGTTCTGCTTATTCTATTTTGTATTTTTCAAATCGTACTGTTCCAGAAGGCAAGGTCGGTCCACAGAAGCAGCATCAAATATGTGGCTATGTAGGTCGAGAAGTCAATATGAAGCCTGAAGTTCATACAGCTATGAATAACAATCTCGACCTATAGGTCGAGAAAGATTCAAGGTAGTATACTGAACTTCAGAACAACTCTAACAGTACTAGAGTCACAATAGTCAAGTGGGAGAGCAGACTGTGTTTTTGGTGACCTCTAATTGTTATTATTGCTACATGCGAAGCGTATAACTCTAATTTTATCTCTGAAAAGCAAAACTCATCTCTATGTCTGAAAAACAAGGTGTCGCTAGTCTTCGCCCTTCGAGCAGTCGATAGCTAATATAGTCATCTCTCACCCTTCGCTTTGAACCCTGTCATGTGTTGACCACATGACCGCAGAACGCTCATACAAGAACCCAGAGTCTTATGCTTAGGACCTGTACCAAATCCCATCCTGATGTCGTACCCTACGACACTATCTATAGTATGTAGGCTTCCTAGCAGGCAAGGATTCTGCAGAAGTATCTGAAGGTCCTATCTTTGATGAGCTCTGCATTGCTCATACTACTAGTATTACTCTGCCTAAGACTCCTTTAGGATACTCATACGAATATGGCAAAGTCAGTACTCTCTTCCTAGCTTTTGTGCAACTTATAGATGTGAGTCCAGTCTGCAATGCCTTAGTGGCTTAATGCTCTTAGGATAATGGAGCTATTCATTTGGAGATAGGCAATATATCCCAAGGATGGAAAGGCCATACCTACAATAATAACAACTTCTAGTCTATAGTCTGTGACTTTGTCACTCACTATAGGGTTCGCATTCTGGCCAAGATGATTGGCACTAGTGCATTCGCTAATAGCAGACTGTCTGATAGAATGGTTGAGCTGGAGAAGATGTTCTATAGTTCTAAATCCTTCTTCAGGGCCTATTCTCAATTTAACTCAGTGCAGATGGTAACTGCTCTTGGAGCTGATGCTATAGATGCCACTTACAATTGCAATACTTGCTCTTAATCTGAGCTATAGGATCCATATCAGATGAATAAAGAGAATTGCATATATACGCTTGACAATTATGAGCTTCCTCTAAATAGAGAGAAGTGCTCAACCAAGAAGGCTAAGCATCTCAATACCTTCAAGAATGCTTATAATAGTTCAATATCACCTGTCCAAGCTGGCATTACTGTTTGCACTTGCTCCTTATCATTATCTGCAAGTAATGAGCCTCTATCATCTTCATCATCCTCTAATAATAATAACAATCCAGTACAAGGAACTTGTGCCTATAGCAGATTGATGCAGTCTTTAGATTCTTATTGCTCTCAATCTGGCAGTCCCTACTTCTCTGATATATAATCCTTTAGCAATTCTGCTGGTGGAATGTCTCCTAGCAGGTGAGAACTTTAATATGAATGTGGCTAAGATCTTTCTCGACTCATGGATTAGGAAAGACTTTGCTTGAAGTTCTGGGATTGATGACTTTGATTTCTTATTCTCTTTAACTACTTTTGGCATCACAGGACAATGCTATAGTTAGCAAGGGAGGAAATGTTATAGAGTACAATATTAGGATGAGATTTTGTATAGGTCTTAAGCATAAGGCTCTGAATTCTTATATGAGCATTCTGCAGTTATATAGTAAATATGTAACAGGGTTCAAAGCAAAGGATGGGAGATGGCTATATTAGCTATCGACTGCTTGAAGGGCAAAGACCATAGATGCCTTGTTTTTAGACATCGAGATGAGTTTTGCTTTTCAGAGATAAAAAAATCAGAATTGCATGCTTCGCATATAGCAAGAATGACAATCAGAGGTCACCAAAAATACAGTCTGCTCTCCCACTTGACTATTGTGACCCTGGTACTGTTGTAGTTGTTCTGAAGTTCAGTATACTACCTTGAATCTTTCTCGACCCATGGGTCAAGATTGTTTTTTTCACAGCTGTATGAACTTTAGGCTTCATATTGACTTCTCGACCTACACAGCCACACTACTATTTATAATAAGTTAAAGGATCTTTAGCTTTAAGGCCTTGTTATCAATTATTGCATTAATAGCTATAAAGAAGGCAATCTAACTACTACTAATCTGATAATCCTTAAGGATATCGAATAGGTAATCTGTAATATTCTTACTAGTATAACTACTAAGAGTATGATATAATGTAAGTGTCACGGGCAAGCTGTGGCACATACAGAAGTCCAGCTGAGATCACATGACAGGGTCACCGCCGGGGCGACCCTGCCTCAGGCATCCGGAATTGATATGACAAGAAGGTGAGCTGAGGCTTCGGCTTACTCCTGACTTCGCACTTTGCAACCAATATGTAGCTCCTCGAGCTACATCCTGTCGATAGGACCAACATCAAGGTTGGCCTTCAGTCCGTAGTTAGCTCTGTATCCGAATCGTTACGCTCTCATACCTACTCTCCGCACGATCCGCCTCACGGCTGTGACAGTAAGGACGACATTATAGAGCTTATAATTATCTCTAAGATAGTATACAATAATGCTAAGAAGGTTAAGAACATCGTTATTAGCCTTCTATCTGTTAAAAGAGATTGTGACTTTACCTCTCGCATTAGTAATTAATTAGACAATTAATATATAGTATTTCGCGTACTCTATAAATACCTATATATGCATAGTATTTAGCGACTCAGGTATTAGCTCCTATATATAAAAGTTCTAAAGGCATAGGAGGTCTCTTAGTTCATCGGATATAGCCTAGTAGAGAGATATACTATTACTTACAAATCAATAGCAGTAGGTCGATTTCTATCCTTCTTTATTGAATATCGAGTTATATATATCTTGCTATTGGCTCTAGGCCTCGAATCTCTATCCCTTTTGCTTCTTAGACATATATTAGTATAGTTTTTTACTAAGCCTATCGAACTAGTGAAGATCCTTAAGGTAGTCAATTACCTTAGTAGTTATTACCTTAATATTGATCATATATGAGGATAATCTTAGAGGAGGATCTTTTTCATAACAGATCTAGCAAAGCTAATGCTTAAGAGCTTTGTTCTTCTTTATAAGAAGTCTAATTATATAGCTATCGTCCTATATCTATAAACTGGTAGGTATCTTATTAGTAGGGAGTGGTATGAAATTTAGAAGTCGGTCTGCTCTGATCAAAAAGCTAGTTCCAGTTGAGCGTAAGTGATGCTCTATAGGTAGGCCAGACTTTTTATATAGCGCTGTCAGATCATCTGGTTTAGTAGTTAAAGATGACTTAGTATAATCCTCAGATGCCATATTGTGTTGGTTGTGGTATAATAAAAAAAGAGCATTAGTATATACTATAAGCCAGGAAAGCATGTTTTCGAGATACTCGAGATTTGCCTACTTGCAGAGGTCTCGGAAGTCTCAAAGTCATATGCATACAGCAAAATCGCGCGCTAATTAGCTCAGAGGAGCCTCTGCGTACGTAGGGTTAGGATTGGGGTTGTCTTTAGTATCACAAGAACCATTCACTTATACCAAAAATCTACCTATACTACTAGATCAAACAAACCAAACAAACAGACCTTTAAGATTGAACTATTTGACCCACTCTAGAACTCAGGTTTGAACTGCTTCTTGGCAAACAGATTTAGCTGTTGCACACTCTGGTGATCACACTGTTGTCACCACCTATGAGGCAGCTGTGGCCATATTGGCGGCAGAAAGTCGATACCAGAGGCGTAGTATAGCATGATGACGCTTGTACATGTAATGTTATGACTTATGGCCAGGCACTTATTACCTCTGCGACCTTAAGCCGAGTGAGATACCTAACCGAAAGAAGGAGGAGTGGGTCTTAGATGCAAGGGGCTGTCTTTGTGGCGGTTGACGTGGCAAAGCTTGCATGACGAAGGTTTTAGGGCCTTGACATTCTATCAGAAAGTTACATTGCTGCTGCAAAGGCGATGTTACATGATGCGTATATATGCAGGGAAGGTGTGAGACAGGCGAAGCAGAGCCTAATTGAGGCCCTGGTCTCAGGCTGAAGACATGCAGTAGCTCAGACAGTATATAAGTGGATCCGAGACTACAGAAAGAGGTAGTAGCTAGCTCCGGACTCCACTTGCACGGGTTTGCGGCCCGAGCAGCCAACATACCTGTTTGCTGCTTATTTAGTTGGTAGGCTAGCGCCAAGAGTAGTCTCGCGTTTCATGTTTTGAGCGCAGAAGGTTGCGTTATCATAATTCTTGCGCTTTCAAGCAAATTATAGGGCTGCCAGATTACCAGCGTTTCTTCGTTTGCCTGCTTCAATATAGCAAATATTACCCAAGGGAGCAGTACGAACTCGGTCTGAACTCGGTCTGAACTCAGCGCACGGCCATCATGTCTGGTGCTGGATCATACACTGTCGAAGGCCGCAACAAAGTATTACGGTACTCTAAGCAAGGCAAGCACTGTATCGAAAAAAGACCATGCGCAGACTGATGTGGCTGACAATTTCATCCTTCCAGCTACGTACGACGCGGAGGTCATCCACAGCACCTTGAACGACGCTCCGGTGCTCAACGTGTCCTTCGTTCCTCCGGACCAAGAGGGACCTGTATATCCCACGATTCTGCCTATGGTGGGTGCAGTAGGCACTTTTCCGGGTGACGCAAGTCCGCACATCTACTTACATGGTTCTTCGGTTGCGAGACTTACCAGGCTAGCCTCAGGCTCTGAGTTGCCAGTATGCGTAGCCGCGACGCTGGTCGAGGGCTACGTGCTCGCATTGGCTCCATACAACAACAATTGCAACTACCACTCTGCCGTCGTGTTTGGCCATGCCAAGATGGTCGAAGATCAAGAGGAGGTCATGTATGCGCTCAAACTCATTACCGACCACGTTAACCCACAGCGCCGGGACAACAGCCGCAAACCACCCTCCAAGGCAGAAATCACGTCGACTGGCGTCTTAAAGGTGCAGATTGACTCGGCGTCAGGTAAAGTAAGGGCCGGTGGACCGGATGATAAGAGATCTGATCTCAAGAACGAGGCTGTTGTTGAAAGCACTTGGACAGGCGTTATTCCTGTGTATCAAGTCCTGGGTGAACCTATGCCGGGAGCAAACAACAGAGTGAATCAGGTTCCTGAGTATATTCTAGATTGGGTTGCGGATGCGAACTCGTTGAGCGAGCAGCGAGCGATCAATGCAGCAGATCCGTAAATCTTGATGCCAGGCTGCTCGATTTCGTAGTCTGTAGTCCCTCAGTATAGAACTGTTCCTTGGAGAGTCAAAAGACAGCCTAGCGAGCATGAAGCCTACACCGCAAATCTCGAAGACGACGTGCTTGAGAGATTTAGGGGAGTTCTGCAGTCCCAAAGGCGAAGGAGGCACGAGTCCTGTTTGGTCGCAGCCGCACCCATGAAGAGATATGTTGTTTGCACGGAGATTAATGCATTAGAATCTTTACTTGCAAAGGAACAGTGCCAGCTACTACGTACTCACGCACCTGGCACTGTTTGACAATGCATCAGCTCGAGCAGCTGGTCCCTGATAAAATGATATCCGCAGAGAAAGTCATCGCACTCGTGGAATTTTCCCTGTATTAGGTGAAAGCAAAGAGCAAACTCTTGTTTTTCGACAGCCGCTACACGGCCCAAGAATGCTTTCGTATCCGCATCAAACATACAAGAAGATGCCATGGCCATGTGCAGAGGGACGAAGCCAGTGGCCATCCCTAAGAGCATGCTCTGCCGGCGCGTTGGACAGCAGGAGAGTCGGGTCATTGTCTCGACAAACTGTCGTGTGCATGGTTCGCTATCGAGCAGTTCGGTAAGCGAGCAGGCCGAGCTCAGGTTGTGGTAAGCGAGGAGCTGGCTGCCAACCGCGGAGAAGGAGAGGCTGCGTTTGGAGAGGGTTTGCAGGCCCATGTTGATTCCACTCACGCTGTGCGTCGGCTGCAACAGGCCATTTTGAGCTCTCAGAACGCGCAGTGCCGTCTGAGCCAGCGAGCCACCACATCGGCTGGGGAGAGCGATGAATTGCTCGAGCAGACTAAGGTGACCATACCACACCGCGGGCAGCCAACGG
This sequence comes from Cladosporium cucumerinum, assembly GCA_023634325.1. NCBI lineage: Eukaryota > Fungi > Ascomycota > Dothideomycetes > Cladosporiales > Cladosporiaceae > Cladosporium > Cladosporium cucumerinum. Next base: position 3,045 of record JALDQA010000011.1, on the reverse strand, counting down.
GCCGCACGGTCCGTGGACAAGCTGACCATCTCGATCCCCATCTCGATCCCCATCTCGACTGGTGTTAGCAGCATCATCGGCGTCAACAACTCCGCGAACGTGGGCGGCAAAGCGTGCCGTCTGGGCCGCGCGGCCCGTGCAAGTTCGAGTTCAAATTCAAGCCTGCCCGCATTTGCATTTGCATTTGCATTTGCATTTGCCAGATGCGGATCGCCGGGACATCGCCTCTTCGCACAGCCAGTGAAGTCGCAATATGCGTGATGAGGGTTAGGCAGTAGATGCTCGATCCAGCTCTCGACAGCTCTGCACTCGGTGTCGTCAAATGCACCGAACATGCGGCCACCCCAGAGCAGCTCGCGCATGAAGCGGCTTCGCTTGCAATCCCCTGCCACAACCCAGTGTCTCGACGAGCCCAGCGCTCGTACCAGCTGCCTCCGCCAACTCGCACTGCGCATTCGTCCGGGCTCGAGCCATTCCGCCAGTCGCATTTTGCTGCCGCTGAGCCTGGTGCGGCTTGTGGAGTGAATGCTACAGCTCGCCGCCGCTTTTGTGCCGAGGATATCCGCCACCGCACCCTCCCTCTCTGCGTGTCTGGCCCAGTCTCGCTCGGCCGAGTTCCAGCGACCCTCAGACAGCACGTATCCCGCCTGGACGCGCCGCCATGCCTTCGCCACTCCGAGTGGACCGTCCAACCTCTGGATTTGTTGGATGTAGTCGCAAACGGCGTCAACGGCCATCGCGCTATGCCCATTTGCCGCGTTATCGATCGAGACATGCAGCATAAAGTACGTCGAATCCAAGCCGAGCTCGCGTGCCTCCTGTGTTGCTATCATCATTTCCGGCGTCAAGCCTTCAAAATGCAGGTTGAAGCCTAGCACCTCTGGCAGGAAATCCCTTGGGAACATTGCTATGAGCAGCTGCACTAGCCCAGCCTGCCAGACGCTATGGTCTCGGCCGCTGAATTTCCCTTCCAAAAATTGGGCAGAGTGTCCTTGAGGCATGTCCGGTATGAAAGTCCGCATGAGCGCATGATAGATGTTTGTATGGTGTTTAGCAGGGTCTCCGTCTCCAAGTTCCTCCGAGAGAATCTGCCATAGCTGGCGTACCACTTGCTCATATATCCACGGTATGTGAACGCGACTGAGACGACCAAGCCACGCGCCGTCAACATATCGCAAAGGCGCTTGCGCCCGGAGTAATTCCTTCGCCGAGTCCAGATCCGGCATCAGCTCCCGTGGGCCACCAGATTTGCGGCGCTGTGCATACTCTTCAAATAAATGTAGGTTCCTGCCATCTCGACTTTCTATCCATTTGCGTAGGTCCTCGGGCTTCATAACTCTCATGATGTCATTGTCGCCTCGCTCATCCAATGCAACTGCTACGGCCCTGTCTAGCGCCTGGTACAGCGTCTCCAGTGCCACTGGAATTATGCCGGGATGGTCTTCAAGGTTGAGAAGCTCATGGAAGAGTCTTCGTACGTCTCTAGGCGAGTCCAAAATGCTCGACTCCATCGAGTCAAAAGTGTTGCGGGTACTGTCGACTGTCATATCCTCGTGGACTGCTTTCTTCTGCTGCGTAGAGCATGGGAGGATTTTTCGATTCCGGATCACCAATACGCTGCCTATGATCGCTGTTGTGACTAGCAATACAGCGGTGGTCCAAGTAGATATCATGATTTCGTGAGGGCCGGTAGCAGAAGAGTTATCGTTCAACGATGGTACTCAGCGCCTTTTGAGGCATTCTCCATACCCTAGAGGATTGTCAAATATTCCTGTGCTTTGCTGATTGCTAAGTCACTCGCTGAGACCCGGTGATCGGCATACCAAGATAGTGTTGCCTCAGCGTATGCATGCATGTACGGCCGACTTCTATCGGTCTTTGAGCTGCTATTCAGTCCCAGATCCATGCTCATTCGAGCTGTAGGGTGGTCGTGTCCCAAGCGCGACGATTGTTACCATTCGCTTATTGCGTCCCCCACTTCATTCGACCGTACGTGACCCCTTCGTCCGTGGTTGTCCCGACTGAGAGAGTGTGTACTCTGTTATTGCATTTGTAGCGTCTATGATGATGCATATGCTGTGAGCAGCTTGTCTGGTTGCACTAATGGTTCTCAACGTATCCCGACCCGCTTGTGGATCCCTCTTTCCGGCGAAACATGACCAACGCAGAAAAGAAACGCGACAGCACAGCAGGGCTAATCAAAGCATAAACTATGCATATAAGGCCATGGTTATATCTCGTTTAGCAGGCGAAGCTGAGACTGATCGTTGTGCCAAACAGCGTGATCACCATTCCATACCAACCAACTCGCCTACACCTCTGCAGCTCAAACGAGGGCTCCTGCAACTAGTGGTCAGCCTGCATCCTCACGACAAGATGGTCAAGGAGTTTGATCAAATTCACTGGGACACTAGTATCTGCCAGCTCCGCTGTTAGGCTGGCGCAGAACACGACCTTTCCAAAAGAAGTGTCTGCACGTCGCTTCCGTTGATCCTTGTTTGGAAAGACCTGTCGGCGTTGCCGTAAAGTGCAATATGTCCTTGATCTTAACACAAGTCATCACTTCAACCTCTTACTGTAGGGTGACATGCATGTCCGAACGGCGCTGAGATGGCGTTTGCTGCATGTTCGGCTAGCCCAAGCAGACAAAAGTCTCAGACATAGCTGTTGCGATCGTCAATGAACACAAGTTGTAGATGTGACTTGAGGCGGGGGCGCTGCAAAGTCGTTGCACCTGTTAATTTTCTCGCTTGAGAGTTCAGCAGCTCATTCCAACTTGTGACTGCCTTCCATCATACAGCTATGCCTACAGCAAATAGCCAGGACGACACACCGTTTCGAGTTCTGCAGCGTCGTTGGGAAATCGTGGGCGAAAGCTCATTACGAGAAAAGTTCTTGAGCGGACAATTGGTGAAAGGCTACTGGGGTAGGACATCACTGCTCGACAACATTGTCACCCACATGTTAGGATACACAGGCTGATACTCTACCCAGGCACAGCACCGACCGGTAAACGTAGGTGTAGTTAGCCTATGTTGGTCTTCA
>JALDQA010000010.1:1800000-2020816 GCA_023634325.1 Cladosporium cucumerinum | reverse complement strand
AACCCTAACCCTAACCCTAAACCTAAACCTATCTCTCTTATATATCTTCTCCTTCCTTCTTTTTCTCTTATTCCCTTTCTTTTCTTTATCCTTACTACTCTTTAATTCTCCTTTCTTTTTTAATTCTTTCTTCTCTTTTTCTTTTCCTCTTTCTACTACTTATCTCTCTAAAATTCTACTCCTCTATATAACTATCCTTACTCTTTAATCCTACTCTCTTCTCTTATATTCTTAAAATTAAATCTACTATCTATCTCTTCTAATCTTTCTTTCCTCTCTCCTAAATTCTTTCTTTTTCTTATCTCTATCTTAATCCTCTATCTTAATCCTCTTTCTTTTTCTTATCTCTATCTTAATCCTCTATCTTAATCCTCTTTCTTTTTCTTATCTCTATCTTAATCCTCTATCTTAATCCTCTTTCTTTTTCTTATCTCTATCTTAATCCTCTATCTTAATCCTCTATCTTAATCCTCTATCTTAATCCTCTATCTTCTATCTAATATCTAACTATCTCTTCTTCTCTTATTTCTTTCTTTCTCCTATATTTCCTTCTACTATTACTATTCTATATCTCTCTCTTTCTCTCTATTATCTTAAATTATATCTTTCTTTCTACTATTACCTTTATTATCTTATCTAATTCTACTATTATCTATTCTCTTCTATTAATTCTCTTCTTATTCTATTTTTTCTTCTTTTTTACTTAATATTACTCTTATCATCCTATTCTTCCTAATCTTACTATCTTTATCTACTTACTTTCTAATTCCTATCTTTCTTTCTCTCTATTATTAATACTTCCTTTTTAATCCTATATTTCTTATTTTTCTTTCTAATCTTTAACTATCTTATTAACTTTAATACCTCTATCCTTCTACTCTTCTTACTTTCTATAAATCCTTATTCTCTTTTCTCTCTATCTCTATTCTCCTATCTATCTTCTTTATCTTCTATCTATTTATTTTTAATCTAACTACTCTTTTTTCTTTTTTTATATTATTACCTTTACTATCTTTACTCCTAATTTACTCTTTTATATATATCCTTTTTCCTTTCTTCTTCTTTTTATCAATTATTTTCTACTATCCTTAACCTCTAATCTCTTTTTTTTTCTTTTCTTTTTAACTCTATTCTATATCTATTACTCCTTACTCTTCTATTATATTCTATACCTTCTATTTTCTAATCTTTTTATCTATTTTAAAAATCTTAATATACTATCTAAATTCTAACTTTAATCTTCTTTTACTTCTCTCTCTATCTCTCTCTACTTTTCTCTCTATCTTTCTTTTTCTACTTCTCTTTCTATCTCTCTCTACTTTTCTCTCTACCTTCCTTTTTATTACTACTACTAAATTCTTATATTTTAATCTTCTCTTTCTTTCTAAAATACTCTAACTAAATCTAACTCTTATAAATTTTATTCTATATTATATCTATATAAAACTTTCCTAACTCTATACTATAATATCTTAATCCTATTACTATTTTACTCTTACTATATAATATAAACTCTAATCTATTTATCTTCTTTACTAAATTCTAAATATTATCTAAATCTTTAATACGCCTATAATCTCTTTACTATATTTCTATCTCCTTCTCTTATACTTTTCTTTTTATATACCTTTAATAATTCTTAATATATCTTTCCTTATATCTATTTAATTATCTATTTAATTATCTATTTAATTATCTATCTTTAATACGATTATTATATTATCTTCTGCTTTACTCTCCTTTTATTCCTAATCTTACTTCTACTATTCTATACCTTATATATACCTGTTTACTAACTTACTAAACTATAAATCTATACTCGCTTTCAATTCGATTAATTAATTCTTAATCTATATCTTTCTTGCCTCCTATTACTTAATATTGTTTAACGTTATACTAATGCGTTGAATCCGACCTAAATCGGTTTCCCTGATTTCTTTTGTTTCTGTTATCTCGATCCTAATACTGACACTCGATAACTTTACTACCTACCTGTCTTCTTGTTGTTTGCATAATCTCTATACTATCATTATCCCTCCTCTACCCTACCTGTTAACCATATGAATGCATGTACTAACTCGCTACCACCCTCCCGTCCTACCGCCTCCGATCCTAAAACCTTTATCGTCCCTTCTACTTGCTCGATGTTTGCTCCGCGTCGCACCATTCGCCTCTGCCATTCTTCCCATACTCCTGGGTATCCATGCTTAATGCCAACCACGACCCCTATCAATACTCCGAAATACTGGCAATCCGTGTGCTCTCCTGCTGGCACTCGTCCGTCTGCGCTCCATCGCTGACATACGACCTTCGGTACGCCGCACTTGTAACAAACCACGTTCGCCGCGTACCTGATCCATCTCTGCATCTTACGACGCTCCTCCTCTGCCTGCTGACTGTGTTCTTGCCTGCATCGACTGATGCTATGTGTACTCGTCTGATTTCGGCTTCGACACATCACACAAATCCCTTTCCATCTTTCTAATCGCTGCAACAATTCCTCATGCCATGTCGCTTGCCTTTGCACTTGCCCAATGCGCCGGGCCTGCGGCACTGATCTTTGTCGTGCCTGCTCTGCCACCTCCCTCCTGATACGTCTCTCTTCCTCATCTATTGCCCCTGCCTCTACTACTGCTTGCACCGCTTCATACGATCCCGGTCGCTGACTTTTCCCCTGTTCTTGACACCAATCGCACCACGACTCGTCTGCTCTGCAACGCTGCCGTGTGCGATCGCCGTCCAAATATCCGTCGATGTCGATCCTTCTACACTGTCGGCGCTCGCGATCGACGTACCGCTTCACCCTGTCGTCTCCTAATCCTAAACCACCTCGGATGATGATCGCACGGCTCATTAATCCATCCCTTCCCGCCCTCCCGCTACCTTGACCGTAATCCCTCATATTGCGCGGCTCGTCCATATGCACGATCAACCGAATGCCTGCGATGTCGATCCCCATATTGAACGACCCACTCGCAACGACCACCTGGATCTGCCCTGTCCGGAACTCCTCCAACACCTCTTCCTTCCTCTCCTCTGTCATGTCTGCGTGAAACGGCTCGCATGGGAATAATCCGGCTTCGACGATCGCACTGATCTCGGGCTTGCTCTCACACATCACGACCACCTTACCATCCGGCTGGGTCTCGTCCCGTAGCGTGCTCGCCACTAACCCGGCCAAACACTCTATCCGTTTTGACATTTCTGCTGGTCCGTCGACAACGCTATACTCGATATTTTTCCGCACCGTCGACGCACGTATCAATCGCACTTCCGCTCGGCGCCAGTACATCCTATCGAACAACGTCTGCTCTTCGGTCGGCGGCAATGTCGCCGTCAATAACAACATCTGCGTCTCTGCGAACGCCAATTTGCCCAATTGTTGCAACTCTTGTCGGAAATCCCATCGGTCGTTCAAAATGACATGGCACTCATCGATAACGACTCGATCCAATCGTTGCGTCTGTCTCACGCGACTGATGAACGTACCAAATGCCGGCGACACTGCCTTCTCTGGTGTCACCAACACGATCGATGCCCCGTCTACCGCATGTCCGTGTTCCCACACCGCGCAACGGATGTTCACCTCGCGGCACCGAACCACCATATCTGCACGCAACGCTTTCAACGGCACGACCACGATTGTCACCCCTCCTACTTGTACGAACGCCGGTAACATAAACAACACGCTCTTGCCCGATCCCGTCGGCATAACGACGACGATCGGGCTCTCGCCTTGCTGGATCGCATGCATTGCGTCGCCCTGTACGCTACGCATCGTCACTTTCTTACGCATCATCCACTGTAATTCGGCTACGGCATCCATGCGCCGTAATGCTACTTGTCGTTCCGTCCTTGCTTCTTCGGCTTCGTCCTCGAACGGGCAACGCTTACGCTTTAATCCTTCTTTCTTCGCCTGCTCGGTCGACTGGAACCCCAAAAAACGGTGCCAATCCACACTGATTGCTCGAAATTGCTGTCTTCGGCTTGCTGTCGCACCTGCCAACTCCTGCGCATCTCTTGCGTATACGGCTCCGGCGACGTGTGGGGAATGCGTTGCCTGCTCGTCCGCTATCTCACCTGACGCGTCGTCCTGCAACCAATCGCCGTCGTCGTGCTGCTCGTCTGTTGTACTCTCCACCCCCTTACGAATCCATCGCCGGCTGATCGCAATGGCGATCTGGCGGTATCCTGCTACGTTGATCGACTGCCCTAAACCTGCCTCGCTCACCCGCTGTAACTCGTGCTTCATGCGTTCCGTCGTCCATTTTCGACCATCGGCGTCCGCCGGCCACAAATGATCGGATATTGTTTCCTGCTGCCACACCATCGCTTGCATCCGCTGGACGAACGGCAAAACCAACCACAAATACCACACCACCAACTCGCCCACCTCTCGCGGCAAATATCGATGGATGATCTTGACGTCACCTTTGACCTCGTAACCTTTATGGTATCTGGTCACAAACACTACCATCCCGTCTTCGATGAACAAATTGCGATGGCCACCTTGAACGGTATTACGGTGCCGGACGCTCAATATCTCCGGGCCACGCGCCGGCTGGCCTCCCGTCATGTGCATCAATACTAACAACTTGCCGCGGAATGCTGCAACCTGCCGTAACCAATTCCGCATCCGTTCACGATCGATCCCACTCGCCGTCCCTGCTCGAACGAACCGCTGGCGTAAATCCGGCCGACTTCCGATTCTCTCGTGCAACCAACTCTGCCCGTCGACCGGCAACCGGGACCGTTGATCGCGGATGAAACTCCAACCTGCCTCGTCGTTGCTTGGGTCGTCGTACAAATGCTGCCATGGCACGGCCGGGATGCCTCCTTCATCGGTCGCGAACATCAAATCTTCTAATAATGCTCGACGGGTGGCTTGGTGCAATCCCCCGACCATGCCACGAAACTCCGCCATGTTGAACTTCACCGCTTTGTACTCTAACGTGTCGCCGTCTCGCCAATTGACGTGACCTGCCGATGTCGTGTTGAAATCGATCTTCATCCCATAACCCCGTAAATCCAACATCCACTGCATCGGGCTACCGCACCCTCGTACCATAAATCCGTCCATCATCTTCCGTACCCATTCAAAACTGCTCTTACCAACTTTCCGTCTGCCTTCGCCTCTATCGGTTTGCGTCCCTTCACTCTCGTACCCGCTGTCTTCGAACTCACACGGGCTGCGACCCGGGCTGAACTCATCGCACTCGCCTGTTGTTGGCTGCGTTAATCGTTCGGCTTGCTGCACGATCATGAAATGGGCTACCTTGGTCACCGCCGACAAAATCGATGGATACGTATCGGCACCTCGAAACCCTCGACCGCTCGGGTTGACACCCAACGCTGCCAACCCGCAAACCAACGCCATGTCGTACTCGCGATTGTGAATCGTCTGGTTCAATAACTCGATGCAAAACGACAAACACGCCTGCTGTATCTCGGTCATCGCTGGTTTCCCCTCCTCACCTTCTGCTTCGCTATCGGTGTTCGTACTGTCGCTCTCGGTGTCACTCGATTCATCTGCTTCTTTCACCGTCGATCTTGCAACTGCCATCATCTGCGCAAACGCCCGGTCCTGCCTACGGTTGAACTTGTACGACGGGCTCTTCCACGAATGGACTCGTCTCGTGCGTACGAAAAACGTCACGATCTGCTGCCAATATCGACCTTGCCTCCTGATCTCGTCCCGATTTTGGTATGGTTCCAACGGACGGTAAACGTTCTGGTGCGCTTCCGTACGGATCGCCTCGAACCGTAACATGACTCCGCTGCGGGATACCGCGTCCTGGCTGGCCGACGCCAACTCGCCTATCGCCTCCCAAATCGCTGCTGCTGCTCGCTCATTATCGTTCGCTTCGTTTTCGCCTTCGGCTATCTCTTCATCGACGGTGGGTTCTCTTAAACATCGTAAAATGTCTTTGCGGTCGCAACCCTCTAAATACGGGATCCATCCTGTCCGTCTCAACCACGGATTGACCTCGTCTGTCTGGCCCGGCCGTATCGTTTCGTCTGATCGGATCTTGTCGTAATGCTGCGATGCCTGCTCCCACGCCTGCGACCAAACATCTTCTTCCTTACTTTGTCTGATGCTTCCTTCCCTTCGCTCTTCGCTGGATCGTACCTCGAAATATTGCGAATGCTCTTTTTGTACGAAAAATCGCTGGCATTGTACCTGTCGGCAATTCTGCAATATTTGACGGTCGATGTCTTCTTTCTTCAACATGCCTGACCCGCCTCGCTTTTGACCGACCGAATGTCCATGCGTCTTCCGCCAATGTTCTTTGATGACATCCATGTTGCGGCAAACGTACGCACATTGCCCTTCATCCAACTCGCATTTTACACCGTCCGTGTACACGGGCAAACCTTCCACGGCTTCTTCGACATATTCGGGTATTTTAAATTCGCCGGAAAATTGTGCGATACCATGCCATTGCTCGATCTCGTCCGAAATCCCTACGGCTTGCTTTCTGGGCATCCTATGTTGCCTATTTGTTAAATGACCCACTACTTGCCTCGGCCATACCGCATATCGACATTCCTTGCATACGACTACCTCCCACTCGGTCAAATGCTGAAAATGGCTGCTTGCCATTTCTTTCGTTCCGGGCGCGGTGTATGTACGGTTCGACTGTTTGGTGTCGCCTTGCTGATTGCGGGTATGAAACGAATGGGTGACGATTTTTTGCGCTCTCACTTGACGCCCTTCTCTCTAACATATATATTTTCACATTTTTCATCCTGTCCTTGGGAAAATTGTTTGTTTGTAACAATACTAATCTCCACTGCTGCGCCTCGGGTGGTGTGACACTTCTCATTGGTACGCTCGTCTGATCCCTGCATTCTACGACTGTGTTTACCTCGATTCCGACGACGATAACTCGACGATTATACAACTTATGGCGGTGCTTGCAACACAAAACTTACTTACATTGATGTGTACTACAACATATCAAAATTTGGGCGAAATTGGTGTTACTCCAAATGAATCCAACGGGCCTGAATCCAATGGGCCCTCTGCTGGCGTAACCCTAACGAAATTTGTATGCGGGCTGAATCCAATGCGTACGCGTTGGATTCGACATTTTTGGATTGTACACAGGCAGATTTGCAACAGGTGGATCGTTTGGTGAAGGGTAGATAACATCCGAAGGCACTCTGGCGAGAATGGAGAGTTCATCTACTACTGAAATGATAGCGCGACGCTGTTGTAATGTTAGGCGTTTATGATGTGTCCGAAGATGCTTGCTTAGATGCATAGGAACCACAGCATACTGACAACTCGTACAGATCAAGATGCGGGATCGTGAATCGACTGTAAAAAGATGATGAAATTCATCCATCACGAAGCAGAACATAAAAATGCAGACAAAGCCTTTAGGACTGCGAAAAAATCGTACTAGCATACTACTTTATAAAATTAATGATAGGCCTGCATAACTAGGTTTGTTTCGCTTTTATTATGGTTACGCCTGCTGCTTAGATCAATTGGTGAAGTGTTCTGTAGCCCTGACGCTAGATCAGTGTGCTTTGTGGGGAATAACCCTTGTATGAGCAGCGCCTCACTGCCCCTGACACCAAGATGTCGCGACTAATAAAGACAGCTATATAGGATTAATGTAGCTGTAAATTGGCATGCAAAGCGTTCTGATTTTTCTGTAGTCACCTACTGAATTTCAAGGAATTTGATGGACATTAAAGCAAAGGAATCATGGTCATTTCCGAAATTCTTAGGGTTACGTCTCACCTAAATTCAAAGGAATCATGGTCATTCCTTTGTCTTCTAGTGGTAGAGCTGTTCCTAGGTCGAAGTCTTTGTATCCTTAGTATTTCATATTTTCGTTAAAGAACATATTTCTCATCCTAATAACAGCCTTCTAAGATAGAATCCAGATCCTGTAGATGTTATACCCTTCAAATCCGACCAGATAACTAATGTGACAGTAAGGATCAAGTTTGTTCTTCCTTAGGAGGTCTCCTATTCTTGTCTTATAGGTATAGGCTCTTGCTCTAACTTTATAGATGTGAGCCACTAAAGGTTTCCGGCCTATTACTACCTCATATAGAGTTTTGAAGTCGAGTCCTTTGACTGGTGACCTGTTAAGTAGGTATGCAGCTGTTATGACCAATTCTGGCTATAGCCCTTTAGGCAAATTTCCTTCGATTGCTAGACTCTAAGCAATTATTGTAATCAATCCTCCTGCTCGCTCTATAGAGTCCTGTACAGGAGTATATAGAGCTGTAGGATGATGGCTAACTACATTGTCTCGTAATTGTATTTAGAAGATGAATCCCATCATTGCTGTATTATTATCAGTTGAGAGTACAACAATTCGATGTCCTAGTTTCTACACAAAGCGTCTAAGTTCCTAATAACATTCAACTAGAGCGAGTTAATTTACTAAAGCTATTGTCTAGACGAAATGCATCTTGGTTGCTTCATTGTAGGAGTGTAGCATATACCTGTCGCTATTAAATGCTTGATTGAATTCGAGGATATCAACTGCAATATGTGAGAATAGAGCAGGGAAACTCTGTTTGATCCTTGCACAGCATGAAATGAACCTGTATATCTTTGATTAGGCGCATATTTCGCATTCTGCTATCAATAGGGCTTTCGTTCCTGGTTAAAGTATCACCCCCTTAACTGCTGATTCTAGGTGAGATATTCTTTCTCTACCTATATGCCCAAAAATTGAGTGCTATTGTTCTGCACTTAAGTTTCTAGGATGTAGTGCCTTTCTGCTTAATTGAGCTGCAAAGGACTTATAGCAGCCATCTGATCATCATTCTTAGCATAGAACCTCACTTACTAGAAGTGGATCCCCTTTTGAGTTAGTGTAATGGTCAACCATACAAGGAATGGCAGAATAGCTATCTCTGCGTACGGCGGAGCGGTCAGCTGAGCTATAGCTAACTGCCCCGCATTGTACGTTTCCTCATATATGCAGCGTGCCCGCTGCGTAAGGGAAGCGGCAGCTTTCAGTCTCTGTGTCTCCTTCTCCTTTGGTAGAAGGACGATCTACTATACGCTGCCTACAACCCTTGATAGTCGTAACGTCATCGTAGGGGAAGCTGGACAGTAGGGGAAGCTGGACAGTCCGTGTAAATATGATACTGCCCTGAGGATATTTAATCATACACTTGGTATATTTGGTCCTGCCTGCGTACTGTCCAGCTTCCCCTAACGTCAATGATGGGGAAGCGGATCAGATGGGGAAGCGGATCACTACGCAGGCAGGACATATTCTACGCAGTACGTGCTTGAAACATCGCGCATCAGTATGAGATATACCCAGACTGATCCGCTTCCCCATCTGATCCGCTTCCCCATCATTGACGTTACTGTCCAGCTTCCCCTACAGTAACGTTATATACTTTTGAACCCTATGCGATATCGAATATTACAGTTAGTTGGCTAGTGCGTGATGTCTTTCTTCTCACCCTTCTGTCCATGTTTGAAGGTGAGGTATAGTAATTCTTCTTTTCTAACAATCTTTGTAAGAGCATTATCTACTTTATCTCTCTAAAAGTCGGTTTTACTATCGAGATACAGCCCTATCTTCCTTATTTAGGTATCTAAGACAATATTTGTGTGAAAGCCTAGAACATAGAGGACATTTTTCATATGAAGATCTATCTCGTCTCTATCTATATCAAGGAGAGTGATGCGAAGGTCTCCTTTAACTACAGCTGTAATCTCAGTGTCTCCTGTCTTGATTTTGGTATCGTAGGGTACTGATATCGGCTTAAATTCGCTAATTTGGACATCATTGATGATGTGACTATTAGATCCTCTATCTAGGAGCAGCTCGTCCTTAAGTGACGATACTCGAGCAGCATTAGATCTTACAATAGTTCTATTAGATGTGACTATATTGATTTCTCTAATTTGTCGTCTTAGTTTTGTTATTACTAGTTGATTCATTTCTGAGCGAATCTTCTTTACAAGTGGATCTCCAAATTTCTCATCTTGTATTACACAAAAGCAGCTATTCTTCCTTAGATAGTTCTTGTAATTTTAGAGATACTTCTGCTGATCTAGAGTTATCTCGCTCTGGTTTGGTTGTTTGCGATAATTCACAATTTCGCATGCCTTTAGGTTTAGGTACTGCTTGTGTTCTGGTTTTCTAGTGATGTTTCTGCATCCTCTTAGTCTCTCCCCTTTGTTATAGAGAGTCTTACTCTCGTAATTTGCATTTAATGCTATAACTTCTATGTAGTTTGACCTGAGTTTTATTTTCGCTAATTGTCTTTACATAAAGAGTCTGTATTCCTTAATCACTTCCTGAAGTATTAGTTTTGAGGAGATAATACGTCCTTGTGTAAGGTCGACCTTGTCTTCAAACATTCGGCAGAAGTTATTCTTCAAATAGATCATTTGAGGATGATTGACTTTCCTTATTCTCTTTTCTAGGTCAATCCATTTTGTAAAGAATAACTCTGTATCTTCCGATTTGGGTCCTTGTATTAGCCTCTTATGCTCTTTTATAAGAAGAGCTAGTCGAACCTCACTTTATAGAGCAAGTTTTCGAGTAATGAAGTCCTACCAAGTTGCTAGAGTATCACTCTCGTTATTCATTTCTGAAATATACATTCTAGGGATTGTCCAGTCGAGGTATGCCTTCTAGTTATGCTTGAGATTCTCAAATTTTTCGTACTCTCTGATTTCGCTGGTCTAGGATGTCATTTTGGCTGAATAGACTGTTTAGAGTCGTGAGAATATCCTCTATTCTAACTCTTCTACATATAGTGGTAGTGTATTTAGGAATTCTGGCTTTTTTGGATAGGTTAGTTCTAACTCTCTTATTAGGATGTTAGAACCTTTGTTATCATCTTGCATGTATCTCTATAGTCCTTTACTTATCGCCTTCGATTTGCTTTAAGTGCAATAGTTATTATAGTAGTAGTAGCTTTCGCAGATGATCTCCCTGTTTCTATACTCTTTCCCTCTTGACTCTTCTGTTCCGTATTCGTACAACATCATATCTTCCTCTTTCTTGTATTCTAAAGCAATAGGACACTCTGAGTTCTGTCTTTCGAGTTTTGCATAAAAGGTTTTGCGCTATTCCGGGCTCATAACTATTAGATTATAGGGGACTCAGAGTGATAGAATATTAACCATCGCTTGAATTTCTCAGTACTGCAGATTGGGAGGTATTTATGCCCTAACCCTCCCCCTGAATCCGGCTCATTCCCGAACTCTCTCCCTGAATTCCGCTCATGCCCGAGATCTCTCCGTGTAACTCCGTTTTCAGGCCGAGAGCCATTTGACATCTACTGTTCCATATCCCCTACAGTGACGTTATATAGTCTCCTCGATGGTAAGGTAGTAAATGTAGTCAGAGTCAAGACGCCAACTTAAGGTCGCCATATTCCTTGAACCCTGCCTCACGTTGCCGGTCATGAAGCAGTCTCCAGCTGCGTTAGGATTCGAGGCTGGGACGCGGCGGACCTCGATGCTATAGTTGTGGAGGGCCGGATGTGGGTCGGGTGCCTGGACTTCGACTACGGTGTTGAGGGATCTGATGCCATCTACCACCTCCCTGATGCGATAATTCATCAGAGTATTGCCTGCACTAATCCATGGCGTATTGCGGTTAAAACTCCGAGCGTAGCCAATTGGGTCTGACCGGAAGTGAGTTGTGAAGGTCCTAGGCTGCATCGGACGAGTGCGCCAAGGGAAGACACAGAACGGCACGCCGCGTGCCTCAACTTGGGCTGTCTGCACCTCAGTATTGGTGTTAATAGGCTGTGCAAATCCGAGGGAGATCCACGATAGGAGCAAAAACAGGCTGGAGAGAAGCTGCATGGCTGTAAGAGTTTAAGGGTAATTGAAAAGAGCGTATGATGTGGATCGGTCGTTTAGAGAGAGAGGTTAGGAGTGTTCTGGTGGTTGTCGCAGTGAGAAGGGTATCTTGATGACTTGACCTTGCTTAAATACCCTTCCGGCCCAGTCTTTTCTTGACTTGTATCCGATTTCGGCGCTGATTATTACTCAAGTTGCTACAGTTAGTCGAAATTATTAAACCCTGATATAGTGCCTTGCAAGAATACCCCAGCTTAAAGTGCAATTTCATTCTTAGCAAGGTCCGCGCTAAGAGAATAGGTTGGAAGGCTGAGCATTTTCGCTGCGCTCCACTTTTATAGTTTAACATACATATCATATAAACTTATGCGACATTGTTACTTGTATATTGTAGGATGGAAGTGTATTCTATATCGTCAGTAAGGTCTTGAACAAAGGTACTCTAGCAGTTTGAGAGGATACATACTGTCGTCGTACTTAGGATGTATGTACAGTCTATCTTTGGTGCTGCATCAGAACTTAACTAACTAGCGTGAAACATGTTTCAGAATAGACATCGCTTTAGTTTGATTCCGAAACTTCGTATCACTGCTCATATGGAATTGAGAGTGCGATAAGCGTATGTAGTGAGGCCTCAGTATGGCCTGTGTCCAAGAGCAATTTTAAGGAAGTTATTAGCGAGGGTTTGACACACAGTACTTAGAGTTTTGGCCTAGTAGTTTTACAGTACATTAGCCACTCAGGTAACTCGCTCGAGAGCGTGGCGCTTCTTTTTCTCATAATGCAAGGTTCGGGAAATATATCATGCTTCAGCTATTGAATTGTAATGGATGCACAATGCATTCTCAGGCAGAGCTCGCTAAGGCCTCCATAGTAAATTACCGCAAGGTCTAAGCTTTGAAGCTTCCCGAGAACAACTCTATACGGCTAACTATGTGAGGGGCCACGTTTACACTAGCCAGATAGGCTATATAATCAGAGTGCACCATGCGTGAATCTGCGAAAAACCCAGAGTAGCTTCCTCTGTCTTATCTGCTCATATACTATCCCTCTACCGAAGATCACCAGTATGCAGTTTACTATCCCACTCGTCCTTGCAGCACTTAGCAGCATTGGGTAATTCGAACCACTCTGGTATTGCTCAATATTCACCTTTGACTAATTATAACAGATTTGCCAGACCGCACCAGTACTGTGCCTGTCAGGATGCAACAGACGGGAGCATCAACATCGAGGCTACCGTCGAGGTTCATGACAAATACAGCCACGCATATACATGGGGTGCGTCTCTTGTAGTATACATAGTAGTACTGTACAGGTCTAACCAATTTGTAGCTCAGCCGGAAGGCCAATATTGGGTTGCCCACGAATCTGGACCAGGACCCCGCTTCGCAGGTGCATTTGTAAGTAATTTCGAACCTTTGAATTGATTGTACTTGCTAATAGGAGACTTCAAGTTGAAATCCGCCTCATCTTATCCGATCGATGGCAAAACATTCTATAATCAGTGCAGAGAGCTGGGTGGTGCAGATTCAACCTGCTTTAACTGTGCGAAATCTCATATGCATGACAATGCAATTTACTGCGACCAGAGCTAGGACTAGCAGCAAACAAGACTACAACTATTTGGAATAGATAGAACCAAGTTCAATATTGAGCGTCTAAATAAGTTCGGATTCAATTCATACTACATGCAAGCTATATAGCTTATAGCCAGCCCTGTTATTAACCAACCATTGGTTGATTGAGGGCATCTTCATGATTGCTTGACTCTGATTGGCCAATAGTTGATAATTGGTTGGTTGAAGTGAATTTGATCAATCGATAGTTGTAGTTGAGATAATGGTTGATTGGTATAGGAGCCTAAGGCTCCTAAAATAGTGGTTTGTGAAGTAACTGCCCTTGCAACTAGTATTTGGCCTCCTAGGCATCTTTTGTATGTAATCCTCACCAAATCCTTGTCTCCCTTGCTCTTTTGAAGTTGCCTTATCTCATGTTTGTGGTATAGCTGGTTCTAATGCCCTCAGAGGTGTTTCAGCCTCTAAGGCGCGCTTCTCACTTAACATCTTTGTAGTGGATCTCCTACTCCTTGCTCTTTTGAGAGGTATGCTGCTGGAGTCGTTTTTGTAAGTGAAAGGATGTCGGTTCGTACGCTCGGAGCCATATGGTATAAGGTGATGGCAGAGCCGTGAGTCGTGTTTGTAAGGTCGCTCGCTCGCTTGGAGCCTTGTTTGTGAGGTCGTGAGAAGTAGTTAATCATCACTAAAGGGAGCAATATCATGAAATGCAGCGTGGCTGTCTACTATACCATTCTTTAGGCAGCTCTTCATGCACTGATCAGCCTCGATAATGTCGCTCTTCAGGCAGTATCTGTCGTCTGTAATAAGTTGTTTGGCAGCGCTAAACGTGCACTCGCACTCACTACTCATGCCTAGCATTGCAAAGAGGTCATAGGCCATACTTGCGAGTATTGGATAGAAGGACTTGCTATGCTCGCGCTACTAATAGAGCAGCTGGTTTACATATGACTTAGTTAAGAGCTTGCCCTGCGAGAACTCAGTGTAGTAGATGTCCAATTCATCGTTCATGAACTAGTTAAGTTTACTCTCTTGCTGCTATTATAAGGTGCTCGTACACCTCTCAGTATCTATAAGGTGTTCGCCAAAGGCATTAGTCTAATCCTTATCATCCTCGTCATCCTCATCTTGAACAAAGAGCGAGTCTCGCTCAAGTGGTAATAACTCGCGCTTAGCGATAGCATGCCTGAAGTAGCCGTCAAACAGGCGCCAAGTCGACTCAGAGTGGTCAATGACCAACCCAGATTGCCAAGGATTGGTTGAATTGGTTGCCAAGCTTCGATCCAACCTCTGAGTTGCTTATGTAACTGACCAATCCAACCTGTAGCCTCTGGTTGGTTGGATTAGTCATTGTAGTGAAGTATAGACATATTTTGGTGTAGGTGAATGGTTTTCATAATTCCGAGGTAGACCCCAACCCTGACCCTACGCCTACAGGAGGTGCCGCTAACCAATCAGCACGCGTTCTCGTCCTATGCACGTGACCTTAAGACCTCCGAGACCTCCGCGATTGGGCACATCTCGATTAATGTCAACCACCCTGAAGCAGGACACACCTGGAAATGGGACACTCATAGTAGATATCATTACGATCAAAGTATGGTCTATACCAATGCGCATTCAATCAGTCATGCCTGCATAGTGTCCTGCTTCTATGTGTGTCCCGCTTCAGAGTGGTTGACATTACGCGATACTTGATGAAGAAGGATGGAAGTATACCTACTGCTGCTGGGTAGTTAGCAGTGGTATCTCTACCTATATCTGTAATGGAATACCCCGGGTTATACCGTTTAAAAACTTACGGTTATACCCAAAACCGACTTTTTGAACGGTAAAACCTAACTTTCTTTACTTTTTATTAAAGATTTAGACTCCTTAAGCCAAGTAGTACCTACTATGAAGTTTTTAGAAGATAATATCAAGATTTACTAATATAGATAGTAAAAGAGCTAAGCATCGATTAGGGTTTAGGGTAAAAGTGTAGAGTTACCTCTAACTTCTCCTCTAAAGGGAAATTTTAACTTTTTAGAGTAGATCTAGATTCTCCTTACTTGATAGAAATATCTAGTATATCTGTCTTTTAAAATATAGGTTCTTTAAGATATATTATCTATTTATTCTAATTACTTCCTAGGCATAACGTCACCGTACGGGAAGTCGGTCACTTCCGCGCGCTAGTCTCGCGTTAAAAATGATTTTTTGAGCGACGTATCTTCTTTCCTCCTTTTTATGCCTCCCTATACTGAAGATACGCTTACTACAGCTCTAATGGCCTACCGAAACAGCGGCTCTTACCAACCTTTCCCTTGAGAACTCCTACCCTTCTAACGCGATTTTTAACGTCGACGAGACCAGCTTCGCCCTCGGTACTACTTTACCTTCTAAAGTACTTATAAGAGAAGGAGATACTGTGGCTGTGTAGGTCGAGAGTCAATATGAAGCTTAAAGTTCATACAGCCATGAAAAACAATCTTGACCCTATAGGTCGAGAAAGATTCAAGGTAGTATACTGAACTTCAGAACAACCATAACAGTACTAGAGTCACAATAGTCAAGTGGGAGAGCAGACTGTGTTTTTAGTGACCTCTGATTGTTATTGTTACTACACGCGAAGCGTATAACTCCGATTTTAATCTCTGAAAAACAAAACTCATCTCTGTATCTGAAAAAACAAGGTGTCGCTAGTCTTCGCCCTTCAGGCAGTCGATAACTAATATAGCTATCTCCTACCCTTCGCTTTAAACCCTATCACGTGTTGACTACATAACTGCAGAATGCTTATATAAGAACGTAGAGTCTTATCCTTAAGACCTATACCAAATCCCATCCTGATGTTGTACCCTACGACATTTCCTCCCCTACCAACTATAGTATCGTCCTATGATATTAAAATTAGTTAAAGAAAAATAAGAAATCAAAGTCATTGATCCCAGAATTTTAAGCGAAGCCTTTCCTAATCCATAGGTCGAGAAAGATCTTAGCCACATCTATGTTAAAGTTCCTACCTACTAGGAGACATTCTACTAGCAGGACTGCTAAGGGATTCTACATTAGAGAAGTAGGGACTGCTAGATTAAGAGCGACGAGAACCTAAAGACTACATCAATTCACTACAGCCCTGAGTTCCCTATGCTAAATTGTTATTATCATTAGAGGATAACAAAGATGATAGAGTCCTGTTACTTGCAGATAATGATAAGGAGCAAGTGCGAATAGTAATGCCTAATTGGACAGGTGATACCAAATCATTATAAGCATTCTTAAAGACATCGAGATGCTTAGCCTTCTTGATTAAGCACTTCTCTCTATCTAGGGGAAGCTCATAATTGTTAAGCTTATATATACAGTTCTCTTTATTTATCTAATATAGATCCTATAGCTTACATTAAGTACGAGTATTATAATTATAAGTAGCATCTATAGCATCAGCTCTAAGAGTAGTCACCTTCTGCACTAAGTTAAATTAAGGATAGGCCCTAAAGAAAGATTTAGAACTGTAGGACATCTTCTCTAGCTTAACCATCCTGTCAAACAGTCTATTACTAGCGAACATTCTAGTGCTAACTATCTTAGCTAGAATGCGAACTCTATAGTGAGTAACAAAGTCACAGACTATAGACTAGAAGTTGTTACTATTATAGGTATAGTCTCTCTATCTATAGAATATATTACCTATCTCTAAATAAACAGCTCTATTATCCTAGGAGCGTTAGGCCACTAAGGTATCACAGACTAGACTCACATCCGTGATTTGCATAAAAGCTAGGAAGGGAGTGCTAACTTCGCTATATTTGTATAGGTATCCCAAAGGGGTCTTAGGCGGAGCAACACTAGTACTATGAGTAATGTACAGCTCATCGAAGGTAGTGTCGTGGGGTACGACATCAGGATGGGAATTGGTACAAGTCTGGAGCATAAGGCTCTGGGTTCTTGTATGAGCGTTCTGCAATCACGTGGTCAACACGTGACATGGTTCAAAGCGAAAGGTGGGAGACAGCTATATTAGCTGTTGACTGCCTGAAGGGCGAAGACCAGGGACACCCTTGTTTTTCAGATACAGAGATGAGTTTTGTTTTTTAGAGATAAATCGGAGTTACACGCTTTTGCGTATAGCAACAATGACAATCAGAGGTCACCAAAAACACAGTCTGCCCTCCCACTTGACTATTGTGACTCTAGTACTATTATGGTTGTTCTGAGGTTCAGTATACTGTCTTGAATCTTTCTCGACCCATAGGTCGAGATTGTTTTTTATAGCTGTATGAACTTCAGGCTTCAAATTGACTTCTCGACCTATACAGCCACATATTTGGTGCCGCTTCTGTGGATCGACCTTGCCTTCTAGAACAGTACGACTTGAACAATACAATATGGAATAAGCAGAACGACATCAACCACAGTTACAATACAGCGAGGGACGAGGCCAGAAAAGGGGGGCATCCCTTTGACCCTGACAGCAGGAGCTTTTGAAACCCCACAAATTTTAAGAGAGCTCTAACCAACATAGGCATAGTGGTCTGAATCTGAATTGGATTCAACAGGGATTATGAATATTCATATGAATCTGAATCTGAATTCGGATTCCTGAATATTCACCATACATTCAGATTATTCAGGTTACCCATAGTGTTAGGGTTGTAATTCGATCCTGCGGCTCCTCCATAGGTCCTCACAGACATAGTCTAGGGTCCAACAGACGTCCCTGATCCGCGTCTTACCGCATCAGGTAAGGCGCTCTCTCACAATTCCAGCTTGAATGACGTTTCAAGGGAGGGACCTTGGAGTCCAACGGCCGCTGCTCTGCAGATACCGGGATGAACGCAGGAGCTGCAACGTCGATCGCTGATGGTCAATGGCCTCACCAAGCCCACGCCTCGTCCTCTACCTCGCGAGCATCGAGCACCGATGGCGAAGGATGTTGGACACCTGATACAGTCCGATCTCTAAAGCGCAAGCGATCAGCATTCCCAAACACCAAAGAAGTCCACCCCGCCTGGACGTATGCTCGCACGCATCTACCGCACGAGCCTGAGCGCAACCGTCATTACCAAAAGCTCTTTTACTGCAAGCAATGTGACTACTGCCAACCAATTCAGAACGCTGAGCAGCATCTCCGGTCCAGCCATAGCGTGCGCCTCAAGCGAGTCACGGTGTCGCCGATTATCGACGCCCTGCAAAGACAGAAAGAGAAGGGCGAGTCGCTAAGTCGTACGGAACAAGAGAAACTACTATTCAATGTCCTAGATAAACGCTGTTTTCGGGATGCACTAGCGCGATTTATCGTGCGAGCGAATGTCAGCCATCGCGTAGTGGAGCTCGATGAGTTCGAGGAGCTTTGTAGAGCACTCAATCCGCAATGCGCGCAGACACTGTTGAGGTCGCACACATCTATACCACGGCAGATACATTCCAACTACGAGCGGCAGCGCCGTGTCGTGGCTCTGGCGCTGTAGTCTTCTGCATCATGCATCAATATTTGTACAGATAGCTGGACGAGCAGCGTCAACCATCAAGGGGAGTTCCAGTCTATCTATGCCAGATTCGTCAGTCGAGACGGCAGGCTCCAGCATGCACTTCTCGCTATGCCCGAGCTACGCTATGGACATGCTGGCGAGCTGGTCGCTC
The DNA here is from genome assembly GCA_023634325.1 of Cladosporium cucumerinum. NCBI lineage: Eukaryota > Fungi > Ascomycota > Dothideomycetes > Cladosporiales > Cladosporiaceae > Cladosporium > Cladosporium cucumerinum. The sequence goes on along the minus strand of JALDQA010000010.1, from coordinate 2,001,796 downwards.
CTCTTGTCATACACACTCTCGAATCGTACAGTATCGAGAAGAGGCTAGGCTACGTCACTGCTGACAATGCTAGTGCCAATGATATATTATGTCGGGCAATTGAGGAGTCCTTGTTAAAGCGCCACGGCCTCGACTGGAATGCTAGGCAAAATCGATTGCGCTGTCTTGGTCACGTGCTCAATATCGCTGTATAAGCCTTCCTCTTTTGCCGAAACGAGGAAGCCTTCGACATGGCCACACAGCGGGTACTCAACTCCGGCTCTGTAATCGAGGATGCTGTAGTTAGTGAGGGGGGCTTCGCGAGCTATAGCCCGTTGAACAAGGTGTATCGGCTGGCCGTTACAGTGCGCAACTTGGCACTGCACAAAGAGTTCAAAGACCTTGCGGGAAAAGTGTTGAAGCTCCCCGGCGAGACCCGGTGGAATGCCTGGTACGGGCTTCTCGCTGACGCACTCGAATGCTGCGATGCCATCGCTAGGATGATAGACTGCCACGTCCAGCTCGAAGCTTTAAAGCTAAGCCGCGACGAATGGCAAACCCTCTAGGACGCCTCCGATTTCTTGCAACTGTTTCACCAAATCACGATGCTGAGTCAGGGCGACCAGGCCACCTTCGATAGCTTTCAAGTGCAGATTGATTTCCTGATCAAGCACTATAGGGATAGCGAGCGCAAGTTCACTTCTAAAGCGACGCTGCTTACTGTAATCAACACTAGTTGGATTGCATTTAACAAGTATTACGAGCTGTCAGATGATGTGCTGGTGCACGCGGCAGCTGTTCTGCTCCATCCCGGGTATCGAAAAGCGTACATAGACAAAGTCTGGAAGAAACGCTGGATCAAGCCCGGCATCGAGAGGGCGAAGAAGCTTTTCCAGACTCGTTACCAGCAACGCACAACAGGATCTTCCATGCCTGACGCAGCGGAACTGAATGAAGCTCTAACGGCGTGGGACATCCATCGCACCAGCTTGTTACAGTCGCTCACGTCCTAAAGCCAAGACGAGTTCACTGCCTTCGTCAATGCCATGCCTACAAAGATTGCAGGAAGTCCTATCGAATGGTGGAGCCATCCTGATCAGAAAGCCGCTTATCCCCAATTGTGGCAAATGGCGATCGATTGCTTGAGTGCGATGCCGATGAGTGCCGCCAGTGAGTCAAGCTTCAGCGGGATGAGGAGGACGATCACCTGGTCGCGCAGCCAATTGGGCAGGCAGGTGATCGAAGAGGGAGAATGCCTCAAAGACTGGCAGCGCCGTGGCTATGCCTGCCAGATTGACGATGACTACGACTCGGATAGCTCTGATGACGAAGATTCGCTCGCGCCTGCTCGAGAACAGATTCGAAATAGTTAGACCGTTGACAAGCTAGTAACTTCACTCACCCTGACATCTGCCAAGACTTGCCAAGAAATGACGTATTGAATAAAACCTGAATACTGAATAATGGGTATCTGAATTGAATTGAATCTGAATACGAGTTTCTGAATCTGAATATTCAGATTCAGACCACTATGAACATAGGTTACTATAGGAAAAGGCAATAAGAGCCTTAGCACCAGGAGCTACTGATAACAGCTCGAAAAGGAATCTGGATAGCGATCCAGATTTACCCCCTGTTTCAGATTATACAGATGATAGCTGCATAGATCCCAGCAGTCACAATCTTAATTAGTGTGACTTACCTATTTTAGCAGTTAGCTACCGGAAGAAAATGCCTCCGAGACAGGCATATAACAGCAGCGCAACAGTCCGTATTTCGAGGAAGAATACAGAGACAGAGACGACGATAGCGCCGACAAAAACATTCATGAAAAACAGCATATGGGAACAGCCCATACATCCAGCAGTTAAATACAGTGCGATACCTGAGGATTCAGAGAAGGCGTATGCCTGAGACTGAGTCTACCTTTCTTTCTGTTTTTTATTCTTGTCTTTCTATTATACTATAGGTAGGAGGAAGAGGACTGTCTGTAATCATAGTGGATCAGGACTTTCTTCCTTCTGCTCTATCTGGATTTATGCTATAGGCTATAGAGGGTATTACACCTAACAGGATCCCTCTCGACCCGACTTAGCAAGCCCAAACAACTGAGTCATAGCCTTCTTAACGACATAGAGAGAGAACTCCTTCGACATCTTACTTATAGAGCTTTATAGCAATTCAGCCACTTCCTGCTCTGAGGTCTCTTAAGTCTCTAACCTTCGATAGTTATAACTTATCGACTTTCCTTCGAGAATATATACAGCTTTGCAAAAGATATCAAGTATCTGATAAGAGAGCGTGTAACCTCCTCGAAGACTACTATACTAAAGATGTGGGACCTGAGGTTCGCTAAATTGTCGCCCGAGCGAATAGTAGCCTTAGCACTCTTTAGGGCCTGCTCTGAACGAAGTACATAGCTATTGATAATAAGCGAATGTTGATAACTAAAGGCGCTCTAGAGCAGTTCGTGTTATAAGCAAAGGAACGTCCTTATAATAATGACCTCCTATTATATAGCAGGCAGTTCCAGATCATTACCTCCCGCATTAAAGAAGCTAGAAACACACTCTCTACTAGCCGAAAGACGACGCTATATCTACGTAGTCTCCTAAGGAAGATCATAGAAAAGGCAATCAGCTCGCTTCACATTTAGGCTATGTATATAGAGCTGGTCAACTTTGAACGAGTAGTAAGCTTCGTGGACAGCATTGCTTAAGCTGCTACCTGACGCCGTATTATTAAGATAGAGGACATTAATAGAGCAGTCTCGAGGGCTGTAAATCGATAGCGCAACCCCTAATGCATTGCCCTTCCTGCAGAAAAGATAGCATCTGCACTGCCTTCCTTGCTAAAGCGCTAGGAACCTCTGTACCCTAACTTGTAGAGAGGGGTGCAGGATCAGCAGTCCCTCTCTCTCGATGAGATGGTCGAGAAGTTTAAGGAGATAAAGCTGACAAAGATGGAGATCCTCAAGATGTTTGAGTCTCCTGATCTCATGTACCTCACCTCAATTCAAAGAGGGGATGTACTGATGCGATGCCTTCGTTTAGAGCCAAAGCCGAATCCACCAATTGCTGACTATAATAGATATCTATAAAGAACGCAAAGGGTGGCATTTCAGACGAACAATGCTATGCAGACTCCGCCTCAACAGCAGTATGCCAGCAGGGGCGCAGAACAGCAGCCACCTCTTGAATGTCATAGTTGTGGCAAGACTGGTTATACAGTGACGCGCTGCTAGCAGGTCGATAAGCTAGTACAGCAAGGATACATCCATTTTGGCCAGAACAACCGTATTTTGTTTGGGACTGCAGCCAACCCTAGCTGAGAGGTGCCTAGGTTGCCTCCGACTAACAGATATGATGCTTTGCTTGATATCCTTAGCTTAAGTGCGGATCAGGTAGATGCTACTACGCAACCAACTGCAGGACTATCAGGCAGAGCTATTACCCTATTGCATCCTTTTGATAGTGAAGAGGATTCTGATTAAGAAGTGTACTATAGCACTCGCGTTAAAGCTATCTGCGCACTGCAAATTAGTAGGGGAAAAGGTAAGGCTGCTAAACCACCTTAGCACGATCGCATTCTAACTATCTGTATAGATCGATCTGGACAGTATATTCCTAAAGTACAAGATTCACAAACGCAAGGCCGGACTCTCCCTCCTTAGGATGTGAGGAGAACCTAGGACTCTATAGATGTCGATGAGGATTACCTGACAGGCGTTCCGCCTATGAAGCCTGATAATACAAGGTAGGCTCCTCGAGCTCAGCGACTAGGCGATGTACTTAGCAAAGAGGATGCTGCTCCTGCAGAGATTCGGGTGATGAACCATATCTTGAATATGCCTGTTAGCATCCCTGTTCGAGATGCTATTAACTTAATACCTAGGGTTCGCAAATTGTTTATACAGCCTCTTCGCTAAGAGACAGTAGAAGCACTAAAGGCTCTAGGACGCGGGAATATCTCAGTGAATAGTTAGGATATTATAGGAAGCGACAGTAGCGTTCTAGATGAGCGCCTTATTAGAGAAAATCTTTCTCGACCTATAGGTCGAGAAAGATTCTCTGCTACTAACGCGATGTCTATAGCCCTACTCACGACTAAGCAGCTTGACGAGCGCCTTAGGAACGTTAAGACGTACTGAGCGAAGTGTCCTCGTATCTCTATACAGGTTAGAAGAGAAGCAGTATAGGCACTAGTCGACTCTGGGGCCGAAATCAATATTATAAAGGAGAGCTTCGCACTACGCGCAGGACTGCTAATCAACTCGCTCCCTCCTGTAATAAAGGGCGACAAATTGATCTTAGCAAATAGAACTAGTGATCCCTTTGTGGGAATAGCGGAGACTCGCATGTTTATTAGAGAGACAGGGACCTCTTTCTGGACGACCTTCCTTATTACTAAAGACTGCACGAGTGAAGTGATTCTTAGAGAACCCTTCGCACTGCGGTCTTCTATAGCGACCTCCCAGACTCTATCTGGCCGCGTTACTATCCTAATAACAACAGAGGACAGTACGCGTACTTGCGAGATAAGGTCTATTAATAGGTACGAGAAGGAGCTTAGAGAAGATAACGGCTAGGGGGAAGTGTAATGGGGTGTACTCGGGGTAGGAATACCTAGCGAGGTACTAAGGGTTTCAGGGTAAGGAAGAAGGGTTCTGAGTAGCACAATGATCAAGTTGCGTTATGAACAATGACTCCAAGTTAGTTACTTAAGTTGAGCACGAGGCTCCTATGAAAGATGGAAACTCCACTGTCCTATATACCAAGGAGGCTCGTGTATGCTTAGTCCTCGACTGAGCAATCAATGCTCATACTCGATCCGAGATCGAGCAGTCATTGCTCGCCTTGCTCGCTCATATGACTCCTTACGTGTGAGTGGCTCGCTTCGCTGGCTAACCAGCGAAGATCACTTCCAGGACTTCTGGGGTGCTTATTACACTATCCCCCTCCTGGCCTAGCTTCGTCCCTAAAGCTTATGTATAGCCGTGACGTGCCTTTCCAACTTCGAAGTTCAAGTTGCGATGTCTTCCTCTAAATCTCTTTCTCGTAAATAACTTGCTTTCGAGATAACGAAATCTAGTTATGAAATAGCGCCTTATACTACCTGTCGAAATGCGAAGCCCCTGAGGAGTGAAACCGAAGTTCCTAAATGCATCGTTGGTCCCTAATCTCTAAAATGCTCCGAGTGTGTGCGCAAGGGCAAACCATACTGCGACGTGTCCCTTTCGAATCCGCAGTAGATGAAGCTTTGCGATGCCCAGGACGCCTTGTATTGTAATATCGAAAAGATCGAAGAGGAGGAGATTGAGATATTGCAGAAACAGTCCAAACTTCTGCAGGACTTGACTGCCTGTCGGATAAAGGAATCCGACTGCGCAAACAATTGCGCCTCTCCGAGTCCCAAGTTAATGCTGCAGTTGCCAAAGAGCTGGAAGAGTTAGAGGCGGAGGATGCTCTAGAGCAAACTCTGCTTCCGGCCGAAGAAACCTTTAGCGTAGAGGCGGCCGAACAACCGTTCGCCTTTTATAGCATTCTTGAAATGCTGCCTGCCTCTTAGGATGACATCTGGAACCCAGATGCTACGACCGCTGCTATTGATAGAACTCATCAATTGGCCTCTACGACTTAAAGTGTTCTCTGAGTTGCTAAGAGTCTTCTGTATAGTCGTATCCTTCCTATCGTACTAAGTACTATTGCTGACTGCGAACAGTTTGTTCCCTAAGGATCCGCTCGACTTAGTAGATAGGTTCTTGTATTTCGGGATCGATGTCCCTAACACCCTGTTGTAGCGTAGCGTCTGGTATTACAGGTTCTAGTAACGATTTATGGAACACTGGGTATATGCGTATTCGTTTAGGTAGCTCTAGTTCGAAACTGACTAGTCCCTTAAACTTCCGAATCTTGAATGGTCCTAGTTTGACTGCATCCAATTTCTTTGTTGGTTTATCGGATTTGATATTGCGCTATAGGAGATAAACCTTATCCCCCTCCTTAAAGGTTGGTCCTCCAAGCCTTTTACGGTTTGCGTGCTTCACTATTTATTGACGTCGGAATGTCAAATCGAGCCGAAGGTTTTCGTGCAACTTTTGCATCTCCTTCGCTCGCCAGGTAGCTGCTGAGTTGTCTGATGTTTCTCCTATAGCTCCTAAGATGTCCTTCAGTTCAAAACCGAAATTCGCATAGAATAGCAATATGCCTGTCGTGGTTGTTAGCGACTAGTTGTATGCGATCTGGGCGACTAGTAGCAAGGCTACTTAGTTGTCCTGGTTGTCGTTGACATAACATCTGAGATACTGTTCTAGGATCTGGTTAAGTCTCTCTGTTTGTCTATCTGTCTGGGGGTGATAAGCTGTGCTGAGCTTGTGCTTCACGCCTACTATCTTTATCAATTCTGTCCAGAAGTTGGATGTGAACAGCTTGTCTCGATCCGAGATTAGCTGATGTGGTATACTATGGTTGGCGACTACTTCTTTCACGAACACGCAGGCTAACTGCTCTGCTGTCCAGGTTTCCCTATACAGAATAAACCTTCCAAACTTCGTGAACCGATCGGTTACCACTAGGATACTATTATAAGGTTCCTGAGTTACTAGATCGTCCGATGATAGTAGTTTAACAACAAAATCTATAGCTACTGACTGCTAAGGCTGTATGGGTACTAGAAGTGCCTAAAGCTTACTATACAGTAGGTGTCAGTTATACTTCGTTCGTCGACAGATGTTGCACTTCTTAATGTAGTCTTCGATAGCAAGTCTTATCTTAGGAAACCAAAACTGAGCTTATACTGTCTGGACTATCTTGGTGACTCCAGGATGTCTACGAATCGGGCTATTGTGATGCACCTGTATTACTTGTTCGCGTATCGGAGGAGGAACATAGATTCGTCCTTCGAATTCGAGCAATCTATACCTGTCCTAGAACTCCGAATGTTCCTTAGGGGATTCTCTTACACTTCTTGCTAGACTGTTATTGCGCAGGGCTTTCCGGATTATATTAAGAATAGCGCTCGCATCTACGACTGATATCGTAGTAATCTTGTTAACTTAAAGAGTGCTATCTGCATTGCGAACTAGTAACTGAATGCCTTTCTTGGGTTCGCCCTTTATGTAGTCTTCTCTTCTGCTTATAGCGTCTACTCGAGCATTCTCGGATCCCTTCTGGTAGTAAATCTTCATTCAGAAGGTTATAATATCCTGGTACTACTGCATCTGTCGTCCTGTCATAATGTGCATTGTTAGGAATCGCGAGAGATTCTGATAATCCGAGATGACCTTCGTCTCATAGGCTTGTCCCTCGATATACACTTGCTAATGTCGAAAAGCTTCGATAATTGCGAGGAGTTCCTTGTCGTGGACCTCATAGTTGCTTTCAGCTAGGGTAAACTTCCTTAACAAGTATGCTACTGGTCGAAGTTTTCCTTTATTGTCGGCCTAGCTCAGACATGCTCCGATTGCTTTGTCTAAGGCATCCGTTTCTACCACAGAAGGTCTCTTCGGGTCGAAGATTATAAGGATCGGTTTAGTGGAAAAGCGAGTTTTCAATTCTTGAAATGCTTCTTCAGCCTCAGCCAACCATTCGAACACCTTGTCCTTCTTGGTAAGTTCTGTGAATAGGGCTGCGATCTTCGAATAGTCCTTAATAAACTATCGATAGAAATTTGCAAAACCTAAGAACAATTGAACTTCCTTAACTATGCCTAGCTTCGGCCAGCTAGTCACCATAGTGGTCTGAATCTGAATTGGATTCAACAGGGATTATGAATATTCATATGAATCTGAATCTGAATTCGGATTCCTGAATATTCACCATACATTCAGATTATTCAGGTTACCCATAGTGTTAGGGTTGTAATTCGATCCTGCGGCTCCTCCATAGGTCCTCACAGACATAGTCTAGGGTCCAACAGATGTCCCTGATCCGCGTCTTACTGCATCAGGTAAGGCGCTCTCTCACAATTCCAGCTTGAATGACGTTTCAAGGGAGGGACCTTGGGGTCCAACGGCTGCTGCTCTGCAGATACCGGGATGAACGCAGGAGCTGCAACGTCGATCGCTGATGGTCAATAGCCTCACCAAGCCCACGCCTCGTCCTCTACCTCGCGAGCATCGAGCACCGATGGCGAAGGATGTTGGACACCTGATACAGTCCGATCTCTAAAGCGCAAGCGATCAGCATTCCCAAACACCAAAGAAGTCCACCCCGCCTAGACGTATGCTCGCACGCGTCTACTGCACGAGCCTGAGCGCAACCGTCATTACCAAAAGCTCTTTTACTGCAAGCAATGTGACTACTGCCAACCAATTCAGAACGCTGAGCAGCATCTCCGGTCCAGCCATAGCGTGCGCCTCAAGCGAGTCACGGTGTCGCCGATTATCGACGCCCTGCAAAGACAGAAAGAGAAGGGCGAGTCGCTAAGTCGTACGGAACAAGAGAAACTACTGTTCAATGTCCTAAATAAACGCCGTTTTCGGGATGCACTAGCGCGATTTATCGTGCGAGCGAATGTCAGCCATCGCGTAGTGGAGCTCGATGAGTTCGAGGAGCTTTGCAGAGCACTCAATCCGCAATGCGCGCAGACACTGTTGAGGTCGCACACATCTATACCACAGCAGATACATTCCAACTACGAGCGGCAGCGCCGTGTCGTGGCTCTGGCGCTGTAGTCTTCTGCATCATGCATCAATATTTGTACAGATAGCTGGACAAGCAGCGTCAACCATCAAGGGGAGTTCCAGTCTATCTATGCCAGATTCGTCAGTCGAGACGGCAGGCTCCAGCATGCACTTCTCGCTATGCCCGAGCTACGCCATGGACATGCTGGCGAGCTGGTCGCTCCTCTTGTCATACACACTCTCGAATCGTACAGTATCGAGAAGAGGCTAGGCTACGTCACTGCTGACAATGCTAGTGCCAATGATACATTATGTCGGGCAATTGAGGAGTCCTTGTTGAAGCGCTACAGCCTCGACTGGAATGCTAGGCAAAATCGATTGCGCTGTCTTGGTCACGTGCTCAATATTGCTGTACAAGCCTTCCTCTTTTGCCGAAACGAGGAAGCCTTCGACATGGCTACACAGCGGGTACTCAACTCCGGCTCTGTAATCGAGGATGCTGTAGTTAGTGAGGGGGGCTTCGCGAGCTATAGCCCGTTAAACAAGGTGTATCGGCTGGCCGTTGCAGTGCGCAACTTGGCACTGCACAAAGAGTTCAAAGACCTTGCGGGAAAAGTGTTGAAGCTCCCCGGCGAGACCCGGTGGAATGCCTGGTACGGGCTTCTCGCTGATGCACTCGAATGCTGCGACGCCATCGCTAGGATGATAGACCGCCACGTCCAGCTCGAAGCTTTGAAGCTAAGCCGCGACGAATGGCAAACCCTCTAGGACGCCTCCGATTTCTTGCAACCGTTTCACCAAATCACGATGCTGAGTCAGGGCGACCAGGCCACCTTCGACAGCTTTCAAGTGCAGATTGATTTCCTGATCAAGCACTATAGGGATAGCGAGCGCAAGTTCACTTCCAAAGCGACGCTGCTTGCTGCAATCAACACTAGTTGGATTGCATTTAACAAGTATTACGAGCTGTCAGATGATGTGCCGGTGCACGCGGTAGCTGTTCTGCTCCATCCCGGGTATCGAAAAGCGTACATGGACAAAGTCTGGAAGAAACGCTGGATCAAGCCCAGCATCGAGAGGGCGAAGAAGCTTTTCCAGACTCGTTACCAGCAACGCACAACAGGATCTTCTATGCCTGACGCAGCGGAACTGGATGAAGCTCTAACGGCGTGGGACATCCATCGCACCAGCTTGTTACAGTCGCTCACATCCTAAAGCCAAGACGAGTTCACTGCCTTCGTCAATGCCACGCCTACAAAGATTGCAGGAAGTCCTATCGAATGGTGGAGCCATCCTGATCAGAAAGCCGCTTATCCCTAATTGTGGCAAATGGCGATCGATTGCTTGAGTGCGATGCCGATGAGTGCCGCTAGTGAGTCAAGCTTCAGCGGGATGAGGAGGACAATCACCTGGTCGCGCAGCCAATTGGGCGGGCAGGTGATCGAAGAGGGAGAATGCCTCAAAGACTGGCAGCGCTGTGGCTATGCCTGCCAGATTGACGATGACTACGACTCGGATAGCTCTGATGACGAAGATTCGCTCGCGCCTGCTCGAGAACAGATTCGAAATAGTTAGACCGTTGACAAGCTAGTAACTTCACTCACCCTGACATCTGCCAAGACTTGCCAAGAAATGACGTATTGAATAAAACCTGAATACTGAATAATGGGTATCTGAATTGAATTGAATCTGAATACGAGTTTCTGAATCTGAATATTCAGATTCAGACCACTATGCTAGTCACGGTTTTAATCTTCTTCTAGTCCATCTTAAGTCCTTCTTACAATACGATGTATCCGAGAGACTTGACTTTAGTCTTGTGGAACTCTGTCTTCTCAGGCTTGATCTTTATCTTCGCGTCTGCGAGAGCCTAAAGAACCTTCTGTACATCTCGAACATAATCATCGTATGTCTTTGAATACATAAGAATGTCATCCAAATAGACTATAATAAAAACATCGAGGTACTTCTGAAGTACATTGTTGATGTATACCTAGAATGTGGCTAGCGCGTTTGTCAGCCCGAATGGCATAACCAGATACTCATATAGTCCAAATCGAGTTCTGAAGGCTGTCTTCTATTCGTGTCCTACCTTAATCCTGATTCGATTGTAGGCTCCTAGTATGTCGAACGCAGTAAACCACTGAGCTCCCTGCAAGCAGTCTTGCAGCTTATAGATCAAGGGTAACGAGTAACTGTTTTTTACAGTTATGTCGTTTAATCCGTAGTAATCTATACATACGCAGTACTCTTCGCCTTTCGAGACAATATGTAGCAGGTATCCTATAGGTGATTCCGATTCGCAGAGATGTCCTTTCCGAAGTCCTTTATCGACATATTTTCTAATGTACTCGGCTTTCTCGGCCGACATTAGTCGCAAGGGTTCCTTCTTCGGTTCTGTGCCTTCCTTGATCTTGATCTCATAATCCTATAGCTGGTGTAGTAGTAAGGCGTCTTTGTCAGCTTCCTTCTCGAAAAGATGTCTAAAGTCTGAGTATTTAGGCGGAATGTCTAATACTAGACCTTGTTTTACTTCCGTCTTCTTGCAGTATATTGTCTGGACTTGTGTTAGGTCCTGTTCTACTGTATTGTACAGTTCCTGTGCAGATATTGCACGAACGTCGATCTCCTGAGATACATCCTATACCTTGCGCAAGAGCATCAGTAGTGAGTTTCCAAATTGGATCGTCTCACTGTTCCAGTTTATCGTTGGATTAGATTCCTTAAGCTAAGGCAATCCCAAAACCACATCACATCTAGGTGCTTCGGTGATGTCGAACTGAACCTTCTCTACGTAGCGTCCTATTATCAGAGGTAATCTTTGTGTTTCCTGTGATACAATACCGTTATTATACATCATAGGCTTTCCGTCAAAACCTATGAGTGGAAAGGGCTCTTTTTTCCTTCGTGTCCTAATATCGTGTCTCTTAACAAAGGCTAAACTAATGAAATTTCCTGTACATCCTAAATCGATCAAAGCTCTAGCAGGTGTACTGCTAATCTGTATCTACACAACCAAGTTGTTAGCATACCAAGCTTTGTTTATAGCTATTCGTTGTGGCCCAGGTCGATCCTTCTAGGATTCTTCTTCTAGAGGATCTCCTAGTTTCCCTACCGAGAAGTCCACACGTCTCGTGGATCTTTGGTCGTATATAGCAGTCTATCCTGGATGAGCTGTCGTCTGGGGTCGAGCGTTACTAGCTTAACTGTATATCCAGACGTCATACGAGAGTCTCGCTATAGCATAGCGCTCGTACCTACCTATACATATAGTGTCGGAGGTCTGTCTTACAAAGTTATAGGCTGTTTCCGAGCCTGCAGCTCTTCGCTATATTGATTAGGCAACTGCTATTCAATCATGTAGACTTTTGCTCTTTCTGTCTATAGTTTCCGATCCTTTTGTTCCTTTCGTTCCGTGGCGTACTCATTCTTAACCTCTATCACTCTCATCCTCATAGTCCGAGTGATACAGATGCCGTCTTTCGTGAAGTACCTGCCTTATGGAGTGAAACAACTCCCTAGCAGTAGAAATTCTTGAACAATCTAATAGTAGTCGATGCTATTTTTTGTATAAGGCATTTCCCACAAGATCTTCCTCATCTTAGTGAACAATTCCCAGAGTTCACTTTTATCGACTATCAGGTTCCTGCCTTCCGAATCCCACAGAAGCAGTAGAGGTCTGCTATTAGCTACAGCCTCTAGCAGTCTCAATATTAGATCGTTATTGTAGAAAGTACAGGTAAATTCCGTGACTCCTACTAGTTCGTTGACAGATTCTGTCTCGGAGACTTCTCCCTCCTTATCGCTAGATTCTTCCTACTAAGGCGGGTATCTGGCAGGGTATCGGACGACCTGTCCTAGTTCCTGCTCGGGCTCTGATTCTCCTTGTTCGGATTCCTCCTTAGTGGAACTGTCTTCCGGCGAGGGGTGTCCTCCGACGAATCGTACTGCCTAACTTGGCTGTCCGATTGTTCGATAAACACTCTAAGTCTTCCCTTAAGGCTAGTACCCAGATCTGTACTTGTCGCTATAGTGAATAGCGCAATCGTCGTTATAGTAAGCTATCTAAGACACTGCTGAGTGGCTGTCTACAATGCATAGTGCTTAGCTCACGTCGCGTCTTAATATAGCATTCTTGGGAAGATGGAGGAGTGTGTTGTACTCGATCCTTCCCTCTAGTTCCATATCCTAGTAGCCTCCGCGTCCTTGCGTAGCCTTTAGGGATTAAGGTTGTTCAACAACTTTATTTCTAGTGCTTTTCGTCGCTCGAAAAGACTTATCCTGGTTTCGATGCTAGCCAGATCCTTACAGTTTATGACGCTGCTTCCGGGTATTGTATTCGTTCTTATAATAGCCTTTTATGCCACAGCTGTAGCACTCAATGTTAGACTTGTCAGCTGTCCCTTTCGTTTTCGGCTAAGGTCTTTTGTTGTTCTGTCCCTTCTTAGGGCCTTTTGTTATTGTTGGAACCAGGCTTGCTGTTAGTTGCATCGATCTGCATCTTCTGCAACCTATAGTAATTGTCCTTCTAAGCGGGTACCTCCCACTGAGACTTGGTGTTGGCTCTTCCTTAGAAGTAATTACCTTTCTTTTCTATCTATACTTCGAAAATGCGGGAGTCAATCTCAATAGCGAGGTCTACTATGTCCCTGAGAGTCGATAGTCGTTTGTGGCGTATCGTAATCTCCACCCTAACCTGCTCCTTCAGTCCTCGATAGAACTGAGAGGCTAGCGCATCATTGTTCCACCTAACCTTAGCTGCGAGAATCGAGAACTCCGCTCGATATGCAGCAGCAGACGTCTTCTGGCGTAGTGCCCTGAGGTCTTAGTTAGCTTCTAGTATGTCGTTTCCTATGTTAAACGTTTCCTTAAGTGCATTAAAGAACATAGTGTCGTTCCTTAACAACTCTAAGGTTTGAGCATTTGCTCCTGCTCTAGAAGGATGATCAATAAAGTCTTCTATATAGGGCTGAATCTATTCTAGTGCTTTTCCGCAGAGATAAGACATAGCGAACAACAGTTTGTTGCATTAGTTGTTGCTGAACTTGTCGGGGTTCATCTCCCAGTACAACTTGCACTGTAGGCGGAATGACTTGATCTGGTCGCGTCGACTAGTGAATTCTATTAGTGGGTTCACCTTAGTGGCAGCACCACCAGGCATCGCAGTCCTGTCTCCAGTAGGCGCTAGTGTAGTTAGGCGGCCACGCGGATTGCTGTTGTCACCCATCTCGAGGTGTAGGTTATCGAGTTAGCTAGTAACTTCGGGTAGCGATTGGTTAGTGATTGATAGGGTAGCTGGTTCGTCAGGAGTCTCTTCGTCGCTAGACTCGTCGGACGACTCCTCTTCTGACTCGATATCTTCGACAGATGGATCATCCTCCCTTCTAGACATACACAATGTCTAGACCTAAAACACTTCTCGAAGGTATCCGAGAACGGTGCTCAAAGTGTAATAGAGTGTACTCGGGGTAGGAATACCTAGCGAGGTACTAAGGGTTTCAGGGTAAGGAAGAAGGGTTCTGAGTAGCACAATGATCAAGTTGCGTTATGAACAATAACTCCAAGTTAGTTACTTAAGTTGAGCACGAGGCTCCTATAAAAGATGGAAACTCCACTGTCCTATATACTAAGGAGGCTCGTGTATGCTCAGTCCTCGACTGAGCAATCAACGCTCATACTCGATCCGAGATCGAGCAGTCGTTGCTCGCCTTGCTCGCTCACGTGACTCCTTACGTGTGAGTGGCTCGCTTCGCTGGCCAACCAGCGAAGATCACTTCCAGGACTTCTGGGGTGCTTATTACAGGAAGGCGAGGTAGTGCAGTAACCGGCACTGCACCTAACCGAATGCTATCGCTAGACGATAACAACACTACGCATACTGATGTGGAATTTCCTAGTAGCGCTGAAGTATGTCTTGATGAATGCTGCCGCGCTTCCCTTCCCTTACCAACTAATGCCGGGGAAACTCCGGATAATCTTTCCCGACCCATAGGTCGACATTGTTCAAAACTTCCTTATAAATGCATTCGCGTATAGGCTATTACCAAAACACAAAAACACTTAAAAAATGACAAACAGACCTCAAAAACATGTGCGACAGAGCTAGTCGACCTTGTACACGTCTTTCAGGCGTCGCTAGGAGAAGGCATTAGGCGATGCTCAAGAAGACGAGATGAATACAGCCTATATACCATTTCGCACCAATAGCAAGAAAGCAGAGCTATAGAGCTAAATACACTATACAAGAAGAAGGCGGACAAAATCAGGCCTTTGGATACTGCGCTTCTAGACGGAAGCATGCCTAACGGAAATCCGAATTAGAGGCAAGACCTCCTAGCAGAACAGCGCTGCGCTCTTAACCCTATTAGAGCACCTAGCCCTTATGACCACTTGTTCGAACCGAGGTACTAGTAAGAACCACGAGGTTATCGTATCACTATAGAGCACTAGGAGAAGATGGTGATAGATAAAGACATTTGGCCCTAAGAGAAGGAAATGTTAAAAGAAATGATATACAACAGGGAGAAGGCCCTTGTATAGGATTTCACAGAGATCGGTCGCTGTGATGAACAGGTGGTACTACTGCAGGTCATCCGCATAGTAGAACACAAGGCATAGCAGGCGAAAAGTTTCCCTATGCCGAAGGGACTTCGGGATGAAGTAGTATCTATACTTTAGCAGCGAATCGATGCTTCTGTGCTAGAACGAAGCCACAGACCTTACTGCAATCCTTAGTTCCTAGTACAGAAGAAGGATAAGAAGCACCATCTGATCAACTCTGCTACCAACATTAACGCTGTTACTATCAGAGACGCCATACTCCCTCCTAATGTAGATAAATTCTCGGAGCACATTGCTAGACGACCTGTGTGCACCCTGCTGGACTTCCTCTCTAGATACGATCAGATCATGCTCTATCTAGCGAGCAGGGACATAACTGCTATCCAAACTCCCCTTAGACTCCTTCGGCAAACGACTCTACTATAGGGAGTAACAAATTCAGTAGCTTAATTCGTGCGAGCTGTTATGCATATCCTACACCTGCACCTGGCGGAGAAGGCTAGTCCATTTATAGATAGCATTATTATGCATTCACCTCGGACAGGGAATCTCACTAAACTTGCACTACCTGGCGTACGAAAGCATGTGCTTCAACACCTGCAATAGATTGATAGAGTGCTAGCTGACATTAAGCGATCTGGCTGTACTGTATCTAGAGGAAAGTCACACTTCTGTGCTCCTGCCTTTAAAGTAGTAGAGTACATTTGTGGCTAAGATAGGCAGAGACCTACAGATAGATATGTGAAAGCAATCTAATAGTAGCCTACTTATAAGAACATCACTGCATTACGAGGATTCCTTAGAGCTTGTACGTACTATCGGATCTGGATCGAGCACTTTAGCGACATTGTATCACTTTTGTTTGCCTTGCTTAAGAAGGATGTGGAGTACTGCTAGGACATTAAACAGGCTCAGGCAATGCAATCTCTGAAGGATGCTCTAACATCTGCACTAGTATTGATGCCTCTAGATTACTCCCCTGATGCTAGCAAAGTAATCCTTACTGTGGATTCCTCCGTAACTGGGTTCAGTAGAGTATTGATGCAACTCAATCAACAAGGGAAAAGGCATCTATACAGGTACGAGAGTAGACTCTAAACTGCTGCAGAGAAGAAGTACGACATTAGGAAGCTTGAGTGTCGTTCCCTCCTACATATGCTATGCAAATGCAGACTGTAGCTATATAGGATCCGATTCACTATAGAAACTGATGCAAATACGCTAGTCGCCCAGCTTAACAGAACTACGACTGACTTGCCCAGAGCCTTAGTGACTCGTTAGCTTGTATAGATAAGACTCTGAGATTTTGATATGCAGCACATACCTAGGAAACAGAACATTGTTGCTAATGCATTGTCGCGCATACTATAGGACGATAATACAGTTAATACACGACAAGATAACTTAGATGCTTTTGTTAACTACGAACTTAGCAGCATGCAGATCAGCCCTACAGCTACTACACCAGAGAACGTTCTCCTTCCTGAATATAGCGAGAAGTCCTAGCGATACGCTCTTTAGCTTACTATACTTTAGTGGCCTCTAGAACTCTCTATAAAGGAGTTTGTTACATTTAAGAAGGAAGCCCTAAAACATCTCGTGCAGGGAAGGCACCTATTTAGAAGGCAGAACAAGAATGCTCTCCTAAGGCGTGTAGTAGATGACTTAGACAAATGAAGAGATATTATTCGTGAACTGTATAATAAAAGTGGCTATCGAGGGAGAGAAGGTACCTACTAAAGGATTGCTGATCGATTCTACTAGGCTGGCCTGTTTAAGGATGTAGAAAAGCACGTTAACACCTGTTTCGCCTACCAGACCCGAGCACATAATCGGTCAGACGAGGCTCTCTACCCTACCTAGTCCTCCTGTATAGGAGAGAAGTGGGCTATCGATATTGTTTATATACTGCTATATATAGGATACTCGTACCTTGTACTAGGAAGGGAGGATCTGTCTAGATGGGTTAAAGGAAGAGCCCTTCGCGAGAATGACTTAAAGAACGTTTCAAAGTTTATATTTAAGGACATCATCTGTAGGCATAGAATGCTATTACGCTTAGTAAGCGACAGTAGTCTAGAGAACAAAGCACTTACTGATGAGCTTCTTGCTCGGTACAGAATCAAGCATACCTGGATATTAGTGTATCACCCTCAGGCAAATGGCATGATAGAGAAAGGACATCAGCCTGTTGTAAATGGGCTGGCTAAGCACATAGCTACTACAGGAGTTAGGTGGATTGACGCCTTACCTGCAATGTTGTAGGCTGATCGAACAACTGTTAAGTCGACTACTAGAATGACTCCTATTCGGGTTATCTATAGAGCTAAATACATACTTCCTATTGAGATCGACATTGGTTTATAGCAGACGATCGCTTAGAATACTGTAAGATCTACTACGGATCTTCTCGCTGCTCGCTATGCTTAACTAGACAGGCGGGATAAAGCCCTAGAGGAAGTGCTGCTCTGTGTACATAGGCAGCGAGAGGCTAATAAGGAATCCTATGATGACTCGCATCGCATTCGGACAGAGGAGTTTAAAGTAGGCGACCTTGTGTTGCTCTAGGACTCTCGCTAAGAGGTTAACAAATCTTCGGCCCTGAAACTTCATCCCTACTAGCTTGGCCTATACCGTATACTAATAACAGTTCAGACATTTGGCAGTTATCGACTAGCTAAGCTAGATGGTACCAAACTGACTAGAACATTTGCAGGAAAGCAGTTAAAGCTTCTAAAGTTACGAACTAAAGAATATAGAGTAGCAAAAGAACCTTAGCAGCATCAATACTCTTAACGACAAGCAACTGATCAGAGAAGTCTGCCTTCGACTCGCATGAATTGGGCACATAATAGTCGCTATCCTACAGTCGAGATTCCTCAGCCTCACTCTGACTTAGCGAACATTCCGATAATCTAGGAGAATAGCGATGTCGATATGAACGACGGGAGTGTGTTAGATGACTCCTTATAGGTTCCTAGTAACCTCCGATTTTGATTACCTGGCGTTTTTCTTGGGCAACTAGCATTAGAACTTTCTCGACCCTTAGATCGACATTTATTCATTTTTTAAAGCACCAACCTGCGTAGTACTTAAGAACCTCCTTGGATTCCTAGACATTCCCTTCTTCTTTCTTTTTTTTCTTTTTTCCTTTTCGAGATAGGTATATAGTTATCAGCAACTGGCGCTAGACTGGCATATATAGCGGATGTAAGAACCAGCCAGACTAGGCAAAGACAGGAGTAAAACGAACATAGTGTATTCGGAAGAGAATAGGGGACGAGGAACTGCTATACCGTGCTGAACGCAACAATAACAGAACGGATAAGCGAGCACAGGATTGTATCAGCTAAGAAACGGCTATAACAATCTTTCTCGACCCATAGGTCGACATTGATCGGAGACTCCTTAGCCTGCAATAAACCTGTAGTAAACCAACGATGCGTGCTTCACACTTCACTCTAAGGTGCTTAGCACTCCTCAACTCAACAAGAAGCCCCTATGTCACAGGAACAGTGCTGAGAACTAGAAACGTCACGTGCTGCGAACACTGTAGTTAGCAGGGGAGGTGTTTGATACCTCAGTTAATAGTAGTGAAGGATGGGTTTAGCAAAGTCACGTGAAAAGAAGGGATACTTCCTCTGAATCCTTCACTTGTGAGGAAGGAACTCCTTTATCGGTAATGAAGGAACTCCTTCACTTCAAAGGAGGCGACTGTTGCTTACAGACTCACTAACAGGCCAATCACAAGCCTTAAAAGGCGCATTTGATAGTCACGAGCCGATGCTTTTAATGGTCACGAGCCTTCAGTTATAATAAAGGAACTCCTTCACTTCAAAGGAGGCAACTGTTGCTTACAGACTCACTAACAGGCTAATCACAAGCCTTAAAAGGCGCATTTGATAGTCACGAGCCGACTGTTCCTGTTTGCTACAAAAAAGGCGCTAATGCTGTTTAGATGTTTGGGAAAACATATTAACCTGCTGCCCTCCTACACTTACGACTTCTTCTTCTAACCGTACCAACAACCACCCTCTCTCCCCTACCTTTGCTCGCGCTCATAACTCGACTCGACAACACGACTCGATAACACAAAGGCACACCCTCTACCTTTCTCACTCGGCCGATTTTGCGGTTATCGGCTTCCTCCCTCAGCCACCATGGCATCGCAAACCCCCTGCACCCCTCGGAACCCTCCTCGGCGCGCTATCACACAGCGACCTACGAACCTAGAAGCTACTAATGCAGCAGCTAATAGCGTGCATACTCTTATTGCTATAGGCAACATCTCTCATAACAAACTCCGCAACTTCTGCTCTAAGAGCACGAAGGTGACTTTAGAAGACCTCATTTCCTTCCTTAACAAGCAAATGCTAGCAGTTCGTGGAGCTATACAGTATAGCCTGCTCGAACTTGCTGATACGGCTTCAAGCGAGATTGCGGATCTTGCCTCGCATTTCTACGACTACTGCGACTACGACACTGCATAGAAGAACAACAATCCTAGTAGCCGGGTCCTAAACAGCCTCCCTAAGGACTTTCCAGAATTCCACCAATTGGCAGAGCTCGGCAAGAGTACGCGTAACTGCAAGAAAGAGGCCTAGGATGGCATTCAGGCAGTGTACCCTTTAATTGCGAGTAATCGCTCTATCAAGTCAATATGCACATCAGACAAGGCTACTCGTTCCCTTTGGGCAGTCTATAGGCAGGTACGCGCTAATAAGAATACTCCTAGTAATGTGATCAAGCGCTTGAACGTAGCCCTGCTAGACAGGCTTAATAGCGTTGGTCAGACACGCAATCAGGGAGTGTCAAGCAAGCGTATCCTTCTCACCTGTGATTACAACAAGGCTGCTACCTATAGCACATTAAACAGTGTGAGCACTACTAACCTGGACCGACGTGCGCAGGAACATCTCTTGATTCGGAATGACGATGGTATCTATGCTGATCCAGAGTTTGCTATTCATGCCAGTCCGTCTCAAGGAGTGGCTTCTCTAGGCATTTTCCTAAGTAGCAGGATTGCTAGCAGTGTAGGACTCCGTGATTCTCCTTCTCCTTCTATCGGCAGCCTAAGCGACTTTGTTGCCAATATGAGTGTTTATAGCACACTACAGCCGCCTAAGAAGCGTAAACAGCGACTCGATATGATGGGGCCTACTAGCAGGCACTGCAACACATCTACCTGTAGCAGTGGCGACCTCAAGTGCTTTACAAAGGTACCACAGTTCATTATCGACTATATCAACAACCTTCTAATTCAGGCTAAGACTACTGCAGAGCGCTGTGCTATTCTAAAGCAGGTCTCTGTAGTTGGTCGCCTTAATAGACAGAATAACAAGAAGCTTTGCTAGAAGCATATATAGCGACTTAGAGCCGCTCTTAGTATGATGACCAATTCGGCGACCTGAGATAAACTCCTTACTCGAATTGAGACCATAATAGCTAGAAAGGACTCTGAGGGAGGCCTTGAGGCTCTTCAAAATAAGGACAGACATTTTAACTAGTGGCGTAAGGGATGCTGTCCTACTGTTGAGGATGATACTCTGGGGGTATACTGCTTCTTCCTAAGGCGTATGCCTTTCCGTACAGAGGTTTTTGATAGACCTTTCAGATTTATAGAGACTTATGCTATCAAGATCGCTCTAGCTATAGGCATAACTCAGGACAACTATGAAAACGGATTGTAAGGCAGCTATAGTAGCCTCAAATCGAACAACATAATAGACTACCTAAAGCAATCTAGAATGCTTGTACTTATGCGTGCAGAGTTCTATATATAATACTAGCACTAGCATAAGCAATGTATTGAGATGGGATAGCAACAAAACCAGTTTGGGAGCCTTGCTTAACAAGTTGTTCGTCAGGATCCTAGGTACTGGTTGCTTAATGTAGTGGCTCGCAGCGACCACTTGTTTACACTCACAACCAGCCCTTACTACGTGAAGTACGCTATACAAGGACAGAGTAATGGGTTCCATCACCTTGATCAGAACCTGCGTACACTCGCTACTAAAGGCAAGGGCAAGGATCAGTGGCAGGGATCCCTCTCTCTAGATGACGAAGATAACAACAACTGCACTAAGCTTTGTACTGGCTTTAATAATATAGCAAAGATTAAGAGGTTCGCTAACCTCCTTAAGAAGAAGGGTAAGCTGGGTGACGGGTTTGTTAAGCAAATAAACAACACTATTCTGGATGCTACTATAGTTAGGTCACTGAATATTCGTTAGGCTCCTCACTCTTGTGTTACTGCTCAGATTCGCCTCACTTCGCCTCTCCTTCTATATAGTTCTACTACTTATGGCACGAAGCTTCGCTGTGCTATCTATCTATGGTATATAGGCTTCCTAGTAGGTAAGGGTTCTGCAGAGGTACCTAAAGGCCCTACCTTCGATGAGCTCCGCATCGCTCATGCTACTGGCGTTGCTCCGCCTAAGACTCCCTCAGGATACCTATACAAATATGGCGAAGTCAGCACTCCCTTCCTAGCTTTTGTGCGAATCACGGATATAAGTCCAGTCTGCAATGCCTTAGTAGCTTAACGCCCCTAGGATGATAGAGCTGTTCGTTTGGAGATAGGCAATATATTCTATAGATAGAAAGACTGCACTTATAACAGTGACGACTTCTAGTCTACAGTCCGTGATTTTGTTACTCACTACAGAGTTCGTATTCTGGCTAAGATAGTTAGCACTAGCACGTTCGCTAGCGATAGACTGTTCGACAAGATGGTTGAGCTAGAGAAGATGTCCTACAGTTCTAAATCCTTCTTTAGGGCCTACCCTTAGTTTAACTCAGCGCAGAAGGTGATCACTCTTAGAGCTGATGATATAGATGCTACTTACAATCGCAACACTCGCCCTCAATCTGAGCTTTAGGATCCATACCAGATGAACGAAGAGAACTATATATATGAGCTTAGCAATTATGAGCTTCCCCTAGATAGAGAGAAGCGCTTAACCAAGAAGGCTAAGCGTCTCGATGTCTTTAAGAATGCTCGTGATGGTTTAGTATTACCTGTCTAATCTGGCATCACTATTCGCACTCGCTCCTCATCTTCGTCAGCAAGTAATAGGCCTTTGTCATCTTTGTCTTCTTCCGATGATGATAACAATCTAGCATAGGGAACTCGGGGCCGTAGCGGATCGATGTAGTCTTCAGGTTCTCGTCGCTCTCAATCTGGCAGTCCCTACTTCTCTGATGTACAGTCCCCTGGCGGTTCTGCTAGTGGCATGTCTCCTAGCAGGTAGGAATAGGAACTTTGAAATAGGCGTGGCTAAAATCTTTCTCGACCTATAGGTCAAGAAAGGCTCCACTCGGAATTCTGGGATTGATGACTTTTGAATTCTTGTTTTCCTTTTTCTTTAACTTCTTCTGGCATTATAGGACGATGCTATGGTTAGCAGGGGAGGAAATGTCGTAGGGTACGACATCAGGATGGTAATTAGTACAAGTCTAGAGCATAAGGCTCTGGGTTCTTGTATGAGCATTCTACAGTCACATAGTCAACACGTGATATGGTTCAAAGCGAAAGGTGGGAGACAGCTATATTAGCTGTTGACTGCCTGAAGGGCGAAGACCAGGGACACCCTTGTTTTTCAGATACAGAGATGAGTTTTGTTTTTTAGAGATAAATCGGAGTTACACGCTTTTGCGTATAGCAACAATGACAATCAGAGGTCACCAAAAACACAGTCTGCCCTCCCACTTGACTATTGTGACTCTGGTACTGTTGTGGTTGTTCTGAGGTTCAGTATACTGTCTTGAATCTTTCTCGACCCATAGGTCGAGATTGTTTTTCATAGCTGTATGAACTTCAGGCTTCAAATTGACTTCTCGACCTACACAGCCACAGTAGGACCTTTAGGTACCTCTATAGAACCCTTGCCTACTAGGAAGCCTATATACTATAGATAGATAGTATAGCGAAGCTTCGTACTACGAGCAGTAGAACCATATAAAAGGAGAAGCGAAGTGAGGCAAATTTGAGCAGTAATATAAGGGTAAGGAGCCCAATAAAGATTTAGTGAACTAACTATAGTAGCATTTAGAATAGTGCTATTTATTTGCTTAACAAACCTGTTACTTAGCTTACTTTTCTTCGTAAGGAGATTAGTAAACCTCTTGATCTTTGCTATATTGTTAAAGCTAGTATAAAGCTTAGTGCAGTTGTTATTATCTTCGTTATCTAGAGAGAGAAATCCCTACTACTGATCTTTGCCTTTGCCTTTAGTAGCGAGTGCATACAGGTTCTGATTAAGGTGATAGAACCTAGTGCTCCATCCTTATATAGCGTACTTTATATAGTAAGGGCTGGTTATGAGTGAAAACAGATAGTTGCTATGAGCCACTACATTAAGCAACTAGTACCTAGGATCCTGACAGACAACTTGTTGAGCAAAGCTCCTAAACTGGTTACATTGCTATCCCATCTCAATACATTGCTTATGCTAGTGCTAGTATTATATATAGAACTCTGCACGCATAAGTACAAGCATTCTAGATTGCTTTAGGTAGTCTATTATGTTGTTCGATTTGAGGCTACTATAGCTGCCTTACAATCCGTTTTCATAGTTGTCCTGAGTTATGCCTATAGCTAGAGCGATCTTGATAGCATAAGTCTCTATAAATCTGAAAGGTCTATTAAAAACCTCTGTACGGAAAGGCACACGCCTAGGGAAGAAACAGTATACTCCTAGAGTATCACTCTTAACAGTAGGATAGCATCCCTTACGCCACTAGTTAAAATGCCTAACCTTAGTTTAAAGGGCTTTAAGGCCTCCCTCAGAATCCTTTCTAGCTATTATAGTCTTAATTCGAGTGAGGAGTTCATCCCAGGTCGCCGAATGAGTTATTATACTAAGGGCAGCTCTAAGTCGCTACATGTGCTTTTAGTAAAGCTTCTTATTGTTCTAACTACTAAGGCGACTAACTATAGAGATCTGCTTTAGAATAGTATAGTGCTCTGTAGTAGTCTTAGCCTAAGGAGAAGGAGAATCATAAAGTCCTACACCTCTAGCAATCCTGCTGCTTAGGCAAATGCCTAGAGAAGTCACTCCTTAAGGCGGACTACAATAAACAGCAAACTCTAGATCAGCATAGATACTATTGTTGTTTTGAATTAAGTGATGTTCCTACGCGCATTAGTCTAGGGTAGTAGTGTTTACGCTGTTTAATATGCTATAGGTAGCAGTCTTGTTATAATTGTAGGTAAGAAGGATACGCTTGCTCGACACTCCCTAGTTGTATAACTAACTAATGCTGTTAAGCCTATCTAGCAGGGCTAGGTTCAAGCATTTGATCACATCACTAAGAGTGTTCGTATTAGCGCATACCTGCCTATAGATTGCTTAGAGGGAATAAGTAGCCTTATCTGATGTGTATATTAACTTGATAGAGCAATTGCTCGTAATAGAAGGGTATACTACCTAAATGCTATTCCAGGCCTCTTTCTTATAGTTACGCGTACGCCTACCGAGCTCTGCTAATTAATAGAATTCTGGAAAGTCCTTAGGGAGGCTGTTTAGGAATCAGCTGCTAGGATTGTTGTTCTTCTATGCAGTGTCATAGTCATAGTAGTTATAGAAGCGTAAGGCAAGATCCGCAATTTCGCTCGAAGCTGTATCAGAAAGTTCGAGTAGGCTATACTATATAGCTCCGCAGACTGCTAGTATTTGCTTGTTAAGGAAGGAAATGAGGTCCTCTAAAGTCACCTTCGTACTCTTAGAATAGAAATTACAGAGTTTGTCATAAGAGATATTGCCTATAGCAATAAGGGTATGTGTGCTATTAGCTGCTGCATTAGTAGCAGGGTGTGCAACAGCCAAACCAGTTTGCCAAGGTTTGTTTGAACTGTTTGCCAAGAAACAGTTCAAACCTGAGATCTAGAGTGGATCAAACAGTTCAATCTTGAGGGTCTGTTTGTTTGGTTTGTTTGATCTAGTGGTATAGGTAGATTTTTGGTGTGAGTAAGTGGTTCTTGTGATACTGATGATGACCCCAATCCTAACCCTACTTTCGCGGAGACCACTCTGAGCTAATCAGTGCGCGATTTCGCTATATATATATGCCTTCGAGATCTCCGAGACCTCCGAGACCTTTACAAATAGGCAAATCTCGAGTATCTCGAAAATACGCTCTCCTAGCTTATAGTATACACTAATGCTCCTTATTTAATACACTACAGCTAATACAGTATGGCATCAGAGAATGATACTAAGTCATCTTTAACTACTAAACTAGATGATCCAATAGTGCTATATAAAAAATCTTGCCTACCTACAGAGTATTACTTATGCTGAATTAAACTGGCTTTTTGATTAGAGCAGACTAACTTTTAGATTACATACTACTCCCTACTAGTAAGATACCTACTAGATCATAAATTTAGGACTATAGTTAACGTCATCGTAGGGGAAGCGGGTCAGTAGGGGAAGCGGGTCACAATGTTAGCTTCTTTACTTAGATTTCGATCAACTACTCGCTACGATAATACAATCACTCTCGCTCTCATATATATTCTCATCGATACCTTCCTCTTCCTCGTCCTCGATTTCGGTAGTCGTAGCCCTTGTCGTTTGTTTCTTTTTCGACTTTCTCTTCGACGCCTCTGCTTCTGCTTCTTCGACGAGTTCGAGGATTTCCTTCGTATTAAAGACAAATTTACCCTTAACTGCAATGCGCTTCCCCTTCTTACGTTCCTTACGTACCTATAGTAGCTCCCTAGCCTTAGTAAGCTCTTTCCGTAAAAGAGTATCCTCTGAGGTCGTCCTTTCGAAAGCTACTCCTGCTCACTCGATATACTGCTTTAACGTCAATGATGGGGAAGCGGATCAGATGGGGAAGCGGATCAGTCTGGGTATATCTCATACTGATGCGCGATGTTTCAAGCACGTACTGCGTAGAATATGTCCTGCCTGCGTAGTGATCCGCTTCCCCATCTGATCCGCTTCCCCATCATTGACGTTATAGGAGTCTCGAGAGTAGAAGAACGAACAATCGAGTTAACTAGCGAAGTCGCCTCCTGTAACTCTATACCCGCCGGCAGCGAACTATCTAGTAGGGAGCGGTCTAGGTCGTTCGGGGTCGTAATTGGCAGCGAGGTTACCCAGGGGGGTAGGCGTAGGCATTCGGAGAGTCGAGAGGATAGTAATCGGACTAAGCAGGTAGATACCGGACGCCCGAAACGACGATTCGACGTTCCTAGTCTTAAAGGCCTTAATACGAGCTGTTATATAGGCCTCTGTCCACTCGATTTAGGGTATTCGTCGGGTATCTAAGCGGAAGAGTTTCTCGATTTCGGCTGATAAAGCCCGCTTTAGAGGGCTAAATACGCTGATGTCGAGAGGCTGTAAGATATGCGAAGTATGCAGCAGTAGTACTACGAGATCGATATCCTTATTAAGGCAAAAGGCGATAAACCTCGCTATAAGGTGAGATCCGTGTCCGTCGAGAAGTAATAGCCTCCGTTTTCCGTTGTTTCGGCGCATTTTGGGCTCGAATAAAGTAGTTAACTACTCGTAGGCGTAATTATCGGATGTCCACCCGCTAGTAGACGTTGAGAACCTCCACTTCTCGGGCGTAGAAGCTGGTATCTATACTGTATTTGTATATTTCGCCTTAAAGATAAGAAGCGGAGGTAAAGCAATCCCCGAAGCTCTGATGCACTCGATCGCTGTTATCCACTCTTGCTTTCCGCTTATTCTCTTAAACGCCTTATTATCCCCTCTTCTTATAAGTACTTTCGAAGATAAGGTAGTACTGAGGGCGAAGCCGGTCTCGTCGATGTTAAAGATTGCGTCGGAAGGGTAGGAGTTCTTAAGGAAAAGGTCAGTAAGAGCGTCGAAGTAGGCATTTACGATCGGATAAGTAACTCCCTCAAAGCAACTCGCATCTAAGGATCGAGAGTAGACCATCTTTAGTTCGGGATATCGTTTCTAGAACCTATCGATCCACTGTATGCTTATAGGAGGGTAGGAAGTCGGAGTCGAGCTTAGGTAGAAGCAGGAAAGGCGGATTTCTTTAGCGAGCTCTTACATTAATGCGAGAGTAATCAGGCAACCCGACTTTTCGAGCCGTATAATAGCCTTTAGGAGAGTCTCCTCTTCGGTAGTTGAGAGTATTTGTTGTGATTCGTGCGATTTAGAGCGAGAAGTTCGAGTCGTAAGCTGGGAAGTAAGTGTAGTATGCAGGATATTAAACGCGTACGCACATATCCGAATCGAGGTATATTTACCATTACGGTACGCCGATATAGCGCTAAGAAGGTCTTCCTCAGAATAGGTAGGCACAATAAAGGATTAGAGAGGAGTATCGCGTAAAAATCTGATATTAACGCGAAACTAGCGCGCGGGAGTGACCCGCTTCCCCTACTGACCCGCTTCCCCTACGATGACGTTATATAATTAGACTTCTCACAAAGTAGAATAAAGTTCTTAAGTATTAGCTTTACCAGATCTGTTATAACAAAGATCCTCCTCTAAGATTATCCTTATATATAATCAATACTAAAGTAACGACTATCAAAGTGATTAACCACTTTGAGGATCTTCACTAGTTTAATAGGCTTAGTAACAAACTATACTAACACATATCTAAGAAGCAAAAGGGATAGAGCTTTAAGGCCTAGAGCTAATAGCGAGATGCATATAACTCGGTATTTGATAAAGAAGGATAGAAATCAACCTACTACTATTAGTTCGTAAGTAGTAGTATATCTCTCTACTAGGCTATATTTAATAAACTAAGAGACCTCCTGTGCTTTTAGAACCCTTATATATAGGAGCTAATACCCTAGTTGCTAAATACTATGTGTATATAGATATTTATAGAGTACGCGAGATACTACATATCGATCGTCTAATCGATTACTAATATAAGAGGCAGAGTCATAATCTCTTTTGATAGATAGAAGGCTTATAATGTGGCTGTGTAGGTCGAGAAGTCAATATGAAGCCTAAAGTTCATACAGCTATAAAAAACAATCTTGACCTATGGGTCGAGAAAGATTTAAGGCAGTATACTGAACTTCAGAACAACCATAACAGTACCAGAGTCACAATAGTCAAGTGGGAGAGCAGACTGTGTTTTTAGTGACCTCTGATTGTTATTATTGCTACATGCAAAGCGTGTAACTCCGATTTTATCTCTGAAAAACAAAACTCATCTCTGTATCTGAAAAACAAGGTCTCGCTAGTCTTCGCCCTTTAGGCAGTCGATAGCTAATATAGCTATCTCCCACCTTTCGCTTTGAACCCTGTCACGTGTTAACCACGTGACTGTAGAACACTTATACAAGAAACCAGAGCCTTATGCTTAAGACCTATACTAAATCCCATCCTGATGTCGTACCCTACGACATTTCCTCCCTTGCTAATCATAGCATCGTCCTATAATACCAAAAGAAGTCAAAGAAAAAAGAAAAACAAGAATTCAAAGTCATCAATCCTAGGATTTCGAGCAGAGCCTTTCCTGACCTATAGGTCGAGAAAGATCTCAGCCACACTTATATTAAAGTTCCTACCTGCTAGGAGACATGCCACCAGCAGAACCGCTAGGGGATTATACATCAGAGAAGTAGGGACTGCCAGATTAAGAGCAACAAGAACCTGAAGACTACATCGATCCGCTACAGCCTCGAGTTCCCTACACTAAATTGTTGTCATTAATAGAGGATAACAAAGATGACAAAGGCCTATTACTTGCAGATGATGATAAGGAGCGAGTACGAATAGTGATGCTAGATTGGATAGGTGATACTAAACCATCACAGGCATTCTTAAAGATATTAAGACGCTTAGCCTTCTTAGTAGAGCACTTCTCTCTATCTAGGGGAAGTTCATAATTGTCAAGCTTATGTATGCAGTTCTCTTCGTTTATCTGGTACAGATCCTAAAGCTCAGATTGAGAGCGAGTATTACAATTATAAGTGGTATTTATAGTATCAGCCCTAAGAGCAGTCACCTTCTGCACTGAGTTAAACTAAGGGTAGGCCCTAAAGAATGATTTGGAACTGTAGGACATCTTCTCTAGCTTAACCATCCTGTCGAACAGTCTATTACTAGTGAATATGCTAGTACTAACCATCTTAGCCAGAATGCGAACTCTGTAGTAAATAACAAAGTCATAGACTATGGACTAGAAGTTATCGCTGTTGTAGGTATAGTCTTTCTATCTATAGAATACATTGCCTATCTCCAAACGAACAGCTCTATTATCCTAGGGGCATTAGGCTACTAAGGCATCGCAGACTGGACTCACATCTGTGATTCGCATAAAAGCTAGGAAGGGAGTGCTAACTTCGCCGTATTTGTATGAGTATCCTAAAGGAGTCTTAGGCGGAGCAATACTAGTAGTATGAGCGATATAGAGCTTATTAAAGGTAGGACCTTTAGGTACCTCTATAGAACCCTTGCCTGCTAGGAAGCCTATATACTATAGATAAATAGCACAGTGCAGCTTCGTGCCATGAGCAGTAGAACTATGTAGAAGGAGAGGCGAAGTGAGGCGAATCTGAGTAATGACACAAGGGTGAGGAGCCTAACGAACGTTTAGTAAGCTAACTATAGTAGCATCCAGAATAGTGCTATTTATTTGCTTGACAAACCTATCACCCAGCTTATCCTTCTTCTTAAGGAGGTTAGCGAACCTCCTAATCTTTGCTATATTATTAAAGCTAGTGCAAAGCTTAGTGCAGTTGTTATTGTCTTCGTTATCTAGAGAGAGAGATCCCTGCTACTGATCTTTGCCCTTGCCTTCAGCAGCAAGTGCACGCAGGTTCTGATCAAGGTGACAGAACCTAGTGCTCTGTCCTTGTGTGGCGTACTTCATATAGTAAGGGCTGATTGTGAGTGCAAACAGGTAGTCGCTGCGAGCCACTACATTAAGCAACTAGTACTTAGGATCCTGACGGACAACTTATTAAGCAAGGCTCCTAAACTGGTTTCATTGCTATATTATCTCGATACGTTGCTTACGCTAGTACTAGTGGTACATATAGAACTCTGCATATATAAGTGCAAGCATTCCAGATTGCTTTAGGTAGTCCATTATGTTGTTCGATTTGAGGCTACTATAGCTACCTCGCAATCTGTTTTCGTAGTTGTCCTGAGTTATACCTATAGCTAGAGCGATCTTGATAGCATAGGTCTCTGTGAATCTGAAAGGTCTATTAAAAACCTCTGCACGAAAAGGCACACGCCTTAGGAAGAAGCAGTATACTCCCAGAGTATCATCCTCAACAGTAGGACAGCATCCCTTACGCCACTAGTTAAAATGTCTGTCCTTAGTTTGAAGAGCCTCAAGGCCTCCCTCAGAGTCCTTTCTAGCTATTATGGTCTCAATTCGAGTAAGGAGTTTATCTCAGGTCGCCGAATTGGTCATCATACTAAGAGCGGCTCTAAGTCGCTATATATGCTTCTAGCAAAGCTTCTTGTTATTCTGTCTATTAAGGCGACCAACTACAGAGACCTGCTTTAGAATAGCACAGCGCTCTGCAGTAGTCTTAGCCTGAATTAGAAGGTTGTTGATATAGTCGATAATGAACTGTGGTACCTTCGCAAAGCACTTAAGGTCGCTACTACTATAGGTAGATGTGTTGTAGTATCTGCTAGTAGGCCCTATCATGTTAAGTCGCTATTTATGCTTCTCAAGCAGCTGTAGTGTGCTATGAACGCTCATATTGGCAACAAAGTCGCTCAGACTGCTAATAGAAGGAGAAGGAGAATCACGGAGTCCTATACCTCTAGCAATCCTGCTGCTTAGGAAAATGCCTAGAGAAGCTACTCCTTAAGACAGACTAGAATGAACAGCAAACTCTGGATCAGCATAGATACTATCGTCATTTTGAATCAAGTGATGTTCCTGCGCACATCAGTCTAGATTGGTAGTGTTCACACTGTTTAATGTGCTATAGGTAGCAGCCTTGTTATAATCACAGGTGAGAAGGATACGCTTGCTCGACACTCTCTGGTTGCATATTTGACCAATGCCATTAAGCCTGTCTAGCAGGGCTAGGTTCAAGCATTTAATCACATCACTAGGAGTGTTCTTATTAGCGTGTACCTGCCTATAGACTGCCCAGAGGGAACGAGTAGCCTTGTCTGATGTGCATGTTGACTTGATAGAGCGATTGCTCGCAACAGAAGGGTATACTGCCTAAATGCCATCCTAGGCCTCTTTCTTGCGATTGCGCGTACTCTTGCCGAGCTCTACCAATTGGTGGAATTCTG
This sequence comes from Cladosporium cucumerinum, assembly GCA_023634325.1. NCBI lineage: Eukaryota > Fungi > Ascomycota > Dothideomycetes > Cladosporiales > Cladosporiaceae > Cladosporium > Cladosporium cucumerinum. Next base: position 1,970,401 of record JALDQA010000010.1, on the reverse strand, counting down.
GAAAGTCCTCAGGGAGGCTATTTAGGACCCGGCTGCTAGGATTGTTGCAGCCATGGCAACAACCAACCTTTTGGTTGGTTGGTCGTAAATTTTGGTTGGTTGACGCTTTTCTATGATTGGCTGATAAATGGTTGGTTGGATAGAAATTAATCAACCGTTGGTTGAATGTAGTGAAAGATTGGTTGTTGGTTGAAGTGGTATAGGCCAAGAAAAAGGTGTTTTTAAGGGAATCTGCTCTATACAACTAGTATTTAGCCTCAAAGGCATCTTCTGTATGTGTTCCTCACTAAATCCGTGCCTCCCTTGCTTCTGAAAAGTTGCCCTTATCTCGTGTTGTTAGTATAGCCGAATCTAAGGTCCTCAGTAGTGTTGAGGTATCCGAGGCAGAGATGCGACCAATCAGTGCAATTCTCAATGGGGGTCCAGTGCACTGGTTACGTAATCAGTGCAGTGCACTGGTAGGCTCCTACCAATCGATGTAAGTGAGGTCTACCAGTGCACCGATTCACTGGTAGATATTAGGGATTCCCTAACCCTAACCCTAAGCACGACTCCCCGGGTTATCTCCACACGGGAAGCGCGGCAATGCTCGGCCCGAGCTTGAACAGCTACGTACTAGCCCGATTAGGACAGCTCTGCACGCCTCCATGCGACTCCTCGAATTCCTAAATCCTCTAATTTTTGGTGAACAAAACTCTGCCCACTTTTAAGATCTCAATAACCATAGTATCTACTACTATAAGCAGCCTTTCAAGTGCTCCTCTAACAGAGGAACTTGTCGTTCTATCAGAAGTACAACGCGTAGACGACTTTAGGAGCACTACTACGAGCAGAAGTACTTCGAGCGTCCTTAGCTGTGCAGACCAGAATATCGACTGGAGTCGGCTCTATAGCTATATTGCAACACCACGCTTATCTAAGCGCCCCAAATCGTTTATCTGGCTTCATAGATATAAGATAAAAGACATAAGAACTAATCTGGAGTACTAGCTCTGTAAGATCTGTTACAAATAACAATCATACGCACGAGAGCCTATAGGCTATATATATCGCTGTGATTCTACCACTATAGCGATTGGTCATATAGAGAAGAAGCACTGGATCAATCAATATGGCTCTATGCCTACAGATTCGCCTATAAACACACAGCGAACGATCGACTCTTTCGACAGCCTGATTCGCGAGAGAAACTCGGCAATAGCTGAGTTCGACTTAGCCGTATTCAAATCGCTTCTGGTTCGACTTTTCTTAGTAGAGCAGTTAGCACTCGCAAAGGTGGAGTCTCAGGCCTTTAGGGATCTCCTAATTTACCTGTAACCGAACCTCTGTAGCTCTATTCCTTATAGGAAGTCGCTCATGAAGTATATTATATATGCCTACGAGGAATCGCTTGTAATAGTCGAAACTGCATTAGCCCATACCAGAACTAAGATCAACTTATCTTTTGACCTGTGGACATCCCTAGGCCGCCGTTTGTCGCTCCTAGGTGTTGTAGCACACTACCTAGATGATCAATAGAAGCCTATAAATGTCCTCCTTGCCCTACTAATAATGCATAGCAGTCACACGGGAATTAGCATTACGAAGCAGATTTACGCGATTTTGACGCATTTCCGCATTTCTGAAAATTTCGGCTACACCATTGCTAACAATGCCTCTAAGAACACTGTATGCCTAGACCACCTATCGGAGCTCCTTAAGGTCGACCTAGACAAGCGCCGCGTGATGTATATGGGCTATGTTATCAATCTAGTAGCACAGCAGTACCTATAGGGCTCCGATGTAGATGCCTTCGAAGAAGAGCTAACAAATGTCACTATAGAAGAAATTGAGCTACACGAGTGGCGAAAAAGAGGCTCTATTGGCAAGCTACATAATCTAATCCAGTACGCTTGCCCCTCATCTAAGCAGAAGGACTTACTCAAGACGATTCAGCGATCTCAGTACCGCTGCCTATAAGCCAGCCAAACTATAATATCGCTACCCCTAGAGCCGCTCTGTGTTTACGACCTTATCCTTGACAATATAACACAGTGGAATAGCTAGCACGACGCTACTGCTCGCGCACTCAAGCTGCGTGCTACGATCGATAAGTTTGTTAACTATGAGACTGCTAATTACAATGCTGCATTAGTAAGGTATGCAGGCAGTCGCTCGCTTAAAAAGAGACCACTGAAGGAGCCTTCACTCCTTTTAGATCTGCTCTTGGCCGATGATTGGTCTATCATCACGCAGTACGTTAAGCTGCTGCAGCCCCTAAAGCGTACGACTATTTTCCTTTAAGGCTACGTTAGTACATCTGCAAAGGATGATAAGCCAGTCAAGGGAGCTATCTGGCAGGTGCTTCCAATCTTTGAGACAATGATGAGCGCGTTCGAACAAGCGCGAGAGCATTATTTGCCTAAGGCGACTTTAAGCTATCGCTCTTAGCAAGCTGACTGGCAACCGTCTGCTCCTTCGTCACCACTCGCTACACTGTCTCCCACACCAGTACGCACTACAAGGAGCTCTCAGAGTATACCTATACCTCGGATCTCCGCATCTACTAATAGCTCTGCGACCCAAAATGAGCCTATAGCAAGTGAGGAGCAGACGACTGAGCCAGATGATGCCAAAGATGATAGACCGTCAGAATCCTAAAAACACTTCTTAACTAATATAAATCTCGCGTGGCAGAAGCTTAACATCTATTTCAACAAAACCGATGCCACGCCAATCTACTGTGCAGCAGTAGTACTTCATCCACATATGAAGTAGCACTGGTTCGAGCGTTATTAGGAGAAGAAGCCTGAATGGCTTAAGGCAGCAAGGGAGGCAGTCGAGGAGTTATAGAAGCAATATAAGGATGTCGGAGGGGATGAGGGCTAACACTCTAATCCATCGTCGCCTATAGCTATACACAATGAGTGGACCCTAATAGATGGTCAGACCGACAAGACTGATCAGTTTAAGGCCTACCTTAATGAGCATTGGGCGCAGGTGCCCTTACACCAATCGCCTATCCCCTATTAGATTAGCAAGCTAACTGTATGGCCACAACTCGTACAGATGGCCCTTGATATCTATTCGACACCGGCCTATAGCGATAACCCTGAGCGTGTGTTTAGTAAGGGAGGCGCGCTTCTTATGCCACAGCAGCAACAACTCTTAGGAGATCACATGCAGCAGATCTTATGCCTAAGGAGCTGGCAAAGGAGTGGCATTGTAGCACTTGATAGAGCATTATTCGAACAGGCAGTGCGACGAGCAGACGGCGCACCAATTAGCGATCAGCTTCCTATCCCTAACAACACCTACGAGAGCGACGATGAGGTACTATACCATAAACATGAATGACAGTAGATAGATCACTGTACCTATAGGGACCTCTGCGGCCTAATTCACGAAAAATCGTGACTCCTTGCATCTTTGCATACCACTCGCTTGGCATTGAATGATTATCTAATCAGTGCAGAATCAGTGCACCGGTGCACTGATTACCTAATCAATCAGTGAATCAGTGGAGCCCTCTGCTACCAGTGCACTGCACTGATAGGGTTATCAGTGCAGTGCACTGATTGATCGCATCTCTGATCCGAGGCACGCTCTTCACCAAATTTGGCTATAAATCTTGCCTTCCTTGCTCTTTTGAGGTTATGTAGTGAAGTGAGCTCGTACACTCTAAGGCATATAGTATAGGATGATGGCGGAGTCGTAGGTCGTGTTTGTGAGGTCGCTCGGAGCCGTAGTTTGTGAGGTTGCGTGCTCAGATTAGGTGACTACAGAGTTATCGTCATCGATATAGGATGAGATGCTGGCGCAGGCAGCATTGCAGTCGATTACCTCGTTTTTGAGCCAGTTCTTAAGGCACTGATCTGCTTGAATTATGTCAGGTTTGAGGTTATAGTGCTCATTAACGATCATCCATTTAGCAGTACTGAATGCGCGTTCGCACTCGCTACTTATACCTGGTATTATAAAGAGGTCGTATGCTATAGAAGCAAGAGTCGGATAGAGCATCTCGCCACGCTCGCGCCACTAACAGAGTAGTTGATCCACGTATGACATAGTCACAATCTTGCTATAAAGATGCTTGGTATAGTAGGTATCCAGCTCATTATCTATAAACCTGTCAAGTTCCGTCTCTTACTAACGCCTAAAGCTCGTGTTGCGCTTATTATCCTTGATGCGCTTGCCAAATGCTATAGCCCAATCTTCATCTTTATTATCGCTTTGTGTAGTATTACTGATAAACAAGGCCTCAGGCTCGGATGAGGATTCGCGCTTAGTGATCGCGTGAGCGAAGTATTCTTCGAAAAGGCACTTCGTGGCCTGTTTTGCATTATAGATAGCGCAGTCGCTGCTAGTAGTCTTGCTCTAATTATTGTCAAAGTAAGTGAAGCATCAGTAAGGGTGAAGAGCCACAGCAGCAGCACAATATGGTGACTCGTCAACCTTTGTGTAGTACTTAGAGAGCTTCGCAAATGCATAATTAAGAGCAGTTATATAATAGTTAGTGAATAGGATAGGTCTCTTACTGACCTCGTCGGAGTGTTTTTTCAGCTTTGCAAAGAGATAATCTATTGTAAGTAGGACCTCCTATAAGGCTCTATAGCTCCCTATAAAGGCATTACCTTTAACATGCTTTATAGCCTTTTCGAAGTAGTGTAGGAGCTCCTCAAAATGATGCAGTTCTTCCTAATCTTGAGGATCTAAGAAGTCCTTCTTCAGGTCATACTGCTCGCCCTTAGTAGGCTACTAGTCTCAGCAATATCTCTCAATTGCTAATTGTAGTCGAAGCGCTTATCGGATCATGTAGTAGGTGCTATTCTACCTCATTCTGAAGTCCTTCTTTAGGTGTAGTGTTCGCTTAAGGTTGCTAGCTACAATCTTTTGTATAGCCTCGAACTCGCAGAGGCGGCTGTCTAATTGCATAATATAAGTGACGAGATTGTGAAGCCAGCTGATTGCTCCATACTAGTGCCAAAGCTTAAAAGCATCTTCGTCGCTTGCTTCTCGTAGTTCCTTTTAAAAGGCGGAAGTCTTAGTGCCAAAAAGGAGTGCCTTGACTACAAGATTGACGATATGGCTAAGGCACTAGAGCTGTATTTGTAGGCCTAAGCTCATAGTTGCGAGAGCCGCATCATTATTAGTGGCATTATCTATCTGGTAGGTACTGACCTTGCCCTCGAGATTGTAAGTTATGATTACCTCACTAATAATAGTTGCAATATCAGCACCTATATAGCTACGCATAGGGCAGAGTCCTAATAGAGCTGTCTTAAGGGAGTAATGCTTATCAAGCTAGTGCCTAACCACTCCGAGGAGCAATAAATAGTTAGGAGCCGACTATGCATTGAGCGATAAGACGACCTTACTTCTTGCTATATGTAGCGACTCCTTAATGTCGAACTGATAGTTAGAGTAAGTACTTATTAGCCACAAGTGGATAGTATTTCCAGAAGGTAGTAGGCTTTTGACTATAGGGCATTCAATCAATATAAGCTTCTGTAAAGCTAGATGTATAACTTCCTTAAAGGTCATATCTGTTTCGACTACCTAATCAACGAAGGCTATCTTCTATCGCTATGCAAAGAGTGGATGCTGTTGGTCATCTAAAAAGTCGTTAATTAAAGGAGGTATAGGTGTTTGTAGCCCTTGGCCTAGCGGATAGATTTGGTGCTTGCTTAGGTAAGTACTATAGCTAGTCGTAGAGGCATTTAGCCTTAGTTTCCTTATACTATTGTTATAGCAGTGTTTGCAGAGCTAGTATTGCTTCTATATGCCCTTCTCGTTCTTCTTCTCGATCTCAATACCATGTAAGTAGATCTATGAGATCTTGCCTTAGCCTAAGGCACATAGGGTGCGCAGTCGAACCCTATATCTATCTAGGTCACCTAAAAAGTCGACTCTGAAATAGCATCGCCGAGATGCAAAGATCTTTATTGTCCTAGTACGAGATATGCTACTGGCTAACTCTAAGGGTAATATAGATGAGTCCTGAGAAGGGGATAGCGACAGGGAGCGCTGTGGTGGTGGTGTTGGTGTGTTCCTTAGTGGTAACTCTCGAAGTGTTGGCTGGCTAAATAGTAGCTTAGACTGCTTTTGCCTAGCAGTAGCTACTCGAAGGGGTTACAACCTCGTAAATGATACGCCCTCTTCAGAGATGCTTTAGCTATATGTTCGCTTAACTGCGCGTGGTTGTGAGACTATTGTAGTGATGCAGTAGTAGTGTTTTAAGAAAGGGAACTTAGTAAGGAGCTAGCTTTGAATGTATGAGAGACACGCGTTAGAGGAGAAGGAGAGGAATTCAAAAGATCCGGAGTCATATAACACTAGTTAGTTCTGATACTGCTAGCGTATATTAGAGTAACCCTGACCCTTAACCTCGAAATCGAGACTTGGGGTTAAGATCACACTCCATCAAAATCCAAAAATCAGGCATCATATATTATAACAACATCAACCAAGCGTTGAAGGTTGGTTAATAACTATCTATAATTGATTGATGGTTGGCTGACTATATCACAACTGCTCAACGGTTGGTTGAAGGCCTATTTTACCAATCAACCATCAATAGTTGAAAAATTATGGTTGGTTGTTGCCAGGGCTGTTGTAGAGAGGAGTGCAGGATCAGTAGTCCCTCTCTCTCGATGAGATGGTCGAGAAGTTTAAGGAGATGAAGCTGACAAAGATAGAGATCCTCAAGATGTTTGAGTCTCCTGATCTTATATACCTCACCTCAATTCAAAGAGGGGATGTACTAATGCGATGCCTTCGTTTAGAGCTAAAGCCAAATCCACCAATTGCTGATTATAATGGATACCTGCAAAGAATACAAAGGGTGGCATTTCAGACGAACAATGCTATGCAGACTCCGTCTCAACAGCAGTATACCAGCAGGAGCGCAGAACAGCAGCCACCTCTTGAATGTCATGATTGTGGCAAGACTGGTTATACAGTGATGCGCTGCTAGCAGGTCGACAAGCTGATATAGCAAGGATACATCCATTTTGGCTAGAACAACCGCATTTTATTTGGTACTGCAGCTAATCCTGGCCGAGAGGTGCCTAGATTGCCTCCAACTAACAGATATGATGCTTTGCTTGATATCCTTGGCTTGAGTGCGGATCAGGTAGATGCTACTGCGCAACCAACTACAGGACCATCAGGCAGAGCTATTACCCTGTTGCATCCTTTTAATAGTGAAGAGGATTCTGATCAAGAAGTGTACTATAGCACTCGCGTTAAAGCTATCTGCGCACTACAAACTAGTGGGGGAAAAGGCAAGGTTGCTAAACTACCTTAGTGCGATCGCATTCTAACTGTCTATACAGATCGATCTAGACAGTACATTCCTAAAGTACAAGACTCACAAATGCAGGGCCGGACTCTCCCTCAGGATGTAAGGAGAATCTAGGACTCTATAGATGTCGATAAGGATCACCTAACAGGCATTCCGCCTATAAAGCCTGATAATACAAGACAGGCTCCTCGAGCCTAGCGACTAGGTGATATACTTAGCAAAGAGGATGCTGCTCCTACAGAGATTCGGATGATGAACTATATCTTGAATATGCCTGTTAGCATCCCTGTTCGAGATGCTATTAACTTAATGCCTAGGGTTCGCAAATTGTTTACACAGCCTCTTCACTAAGAGATAGCAGAGGCACTAAAAGCTCTAGGACGAGGGAATGTCTCAGTAAACAGTTAGGATACTATAGGAAGCGATAGTAGCATTCCAGATGAGCGCCTTACTGGCGAAAATCTTTCTCGACCTATAGGTCGAGAAAGATTCTCTGCTACTAATACGATGTCTGTAGCCCTACTCACGACTAAGCAACTTAATAAGTGCCTTAGGAATATTAAGGCATACTAAGCGAAGTGTCCTCGTATCTCTATATAGGTTAAGAGAGAAACAGTACAGGCACTAGTCGATTCTAGGGCCGAAATCAATGTTATAAAGGAGAGTTTTGCACTATGCGCAGGACTGCTAATCAACTTGCTCCCTCCTATAATAAAGGGCAACAAATTGATCTCAGCAAATAGAACTAGTGACTCCTTTATAGGAATAGCAGAGATGCGCATATTCATTGAAGAGACAGAGACCTCTTTCTAGACGCTCTTCCTTATCACTAAGGACTGTACAAGTGAAGTGATTCTTAGAGAACCCTTTGTACTGCAGTCTTCTATAGCGACCTCCTAGACTCTATCTAGCTGCGTTACTATCCTGATAACAACAGAGGATGGTATGCATACTTGCGAGATAAGGTCTATTAATAGGTACGAGAAGGAGCTTAGAGAAGATAACAGCTAGGGGGAAGGCAAGGTGGTGTAGTAACCAGCGCTACACCTAACCGAACGCTATTGCTAGATAATAATAATACCACGCATGCTGATACGGAATTTCCTTGCAGCGCTGATGTATGTCTTGATGAATGCTGCTATGCTTTCTTTCCCTTACCCTTTCCCTTACCAACTAATGCTAGGGAAACTCCGGATAATCTTTCCCGACCTATAGGTCGACATTGTTCAAAACTCCCTTATGAGCGCATTGGCGCACAGGCTATTACCAAAACACAAAAACACTTAGAAAATGACAAACAGACCTCAAAAACATGTGCAATAGAGCTAGTCGACCTTATGCACATCTTCTAGGCGTCGCTAGGAGAAGGCACTAGGCGATGCTTAAGGAGACGAGATGAATACAGCCTACATACCATTTCGCACTAACAGCAAGAAAGCGGAGCTATAGAGCTAAACACACTATACAAGAAGAAGGCGGACAAAATCAGGCCTTTAGATAGTGCGCTTCTAGATAGGAGCATGCCTAACGGAAATCCGAATTAGAGGCAAGACCTCCTAGCAGAACAGTGCTGCGCTCTTAATCCTATCAGAGCACCTAGCCCTTATAACCACTTGTTCGAACTGAGGTATTAGTAAGAGCTACGAGGTTGCTATATCATTACAGTATGCTAGGAGAAGATAGTAATAGATAAAGACATTTGGCTCTAAGAGAAGGAGATATTGAAAGAAATGATATACAACAGGGAGAAGGCCCTTGTATAGGATTTCACAGAGATTAGTTGCTGTGATAAACAGGTGGTACTACTGCAGGTTATCTGCATAATAGAATACAAGGCCTGGCAGGCAAAAAGCTTCTCTGTGCTAAAGGGACTTTAGGATGAAGTAGTATCTATACTTTAGCAATAGATCGATGCTTCTATACTAGAACGAAGCTATAGGCCTTACTGCAATTCTTGGTTCCTAGTACAGAAGAAGGATAAGAAGTACTATCTAATCAACTCTGCTACCAACATCAACACTGTTACTATCAGAGATGCTATACTCCCTCCTAATGTAGATAAATTCTTAGAGCACATTGCTAAATAACCTGTGTACACCCTGCTGGACTTCCTCTCTAGATACAATCAGATCACACTCCATCTAGCGAGCAGGGATATAACTGCTATCCAAACTCCCCTTAGACTCCTTTAGCAAATGACTCTACTATAGGGAGTAACAAATTCAGTAGCTCAGTTCGTGCAAGCTATTATGCATATCCTATACCTGCACCTAGCAGAGAAGGCCAGCCCCTTTATAGACGACATTATTGTGCATTCACTTCGGATAAGGAATCTCACTAAACTTGCACTGCCTGGCATACGAAAGTATGTGCTTTAACACCTATAATAAATTGATAGGGTGCTAGCTGATATTGAGCGATCTGGTTGCACTATATCTAGAGGAAAGTTACACTTCTGTGCTCCTACCCTTAAAGTAGTAGAATACATTTATGGCTAAGATGGGCAGAGACCTACAGATAGATATATAAAAGCAATCTAATAGTAGCTAGCTTGCAAGAACATTACTATGTTATAAGGATTCCTTAGAGCCTATATATACTATCGGATCTGGATTAAGCACTTTAGCAACATTATATCACTTTTGTTTGCCCTACTTAAGAAGGATGTGGAGTACTGCTAAGATATTAAGCAGGCTTAGGCAATGCAATCTCTAAAGGATGCTCTAACATCTATACTAGCATTGATGCCTCTGGATTACTCTCCTGATGCTAGCAAAGTGATCCTTGCTATGGATTCCTCTATAACTAGGTTTAGTAGAGTTTTGATGCAACTTAATCAATAAGGAAAAAGGCATCTATGCAGGTACAAGAGTAGACTCTAGACTGCTACAGAGAAGAAGTACGACATTGTGAAGCTTGAGTATTATTCCCTCCTACATATACTATACAAATAAAGACTGTAGCTATATAGGATCCGATTCACTGTAGAAACTGATACAAATATGCTAGTCGCCTAGCTTAATAGAACTATAACTGACTTGCCTAGAGCCTTAGTGACTTATTAGCTTGTATAGATAAGACTCTAGGATTTTGATGTGTAGCACATACCTAGAAAACAGAACATTATTACTGATACATTGTTGTATACACTATAGGACAATAATACAGTTAATACACGATAAGATGACTTAGATGCTTTTATCGACTACAAACTTAGCAATATGTAGATCAGCCCTACAGCTACTATACTAGAGATTGTTCTCCTTCCTAAATATAGCGAGAAGTCCTAGCAATATGCTCTTTAGCTTATCACACTTTAGTAGCCTTTAGAACTCTCTATAAAGGAGTTTATTACATTTAAGAAGGAAGCCCTAAAACATCTCGTATAGGGAAGGCATCTATTTAGAAGGCAGAATAAGAATGCTCCTCTAAGGCGTGTAGTAGATGACTTAGACAAATGAAGAGATATTATTCGTGAACTGTATAATAAAAGTGGCTATTGAGGGAGAGAAGGTACCTACTAAAGGATTGCTGATCGATTCTACTAGGCTAGCCTATTCAAGGATATAGAAAAGTACATTAATACCTGCTTCGCCTACCAGACCTGAGCACATAATTAGTCAGACAAGGCTCTCTACCTAACCTGGTCCTCCTGTATAGGAGAGAAGTGGGCTATCGATATCGTTCATATACTACTTTATATAGGATACTTGTACCTTGTACTAGGAAGGGAGGATCTATCTAGATAGGTTAAAGGAAGAGCCCTTCGCGAGAATAACTCAAAGAACATTTTAAAGTTTATATTTAAGGACATCATCTGTAGGCATAGAATGCTATTATGCTTAGTAAGCAATAGTAGTCTAGAGAACAAAGCACTTACTAATAAGCTTCTTGCTCAGTATAGAATTAAGTATACCTAGACATCAGCATATCATCCTTAGGCAAATAGCATAATAGAGAAAGGACATCAGCCTATTGTGAATAGGCTGGCTAAGCACATAGCTACTATAGGAGCTAGGTGGATTAATGCCTTACCTACAATATTATAGACTGATCGAACAACTATTAAGTCGACTACTAGAATGATTCCTGTTTAGGTTATCTATAGAGCTAAGCACATACTTCCTATCGAGATCGATGTTAGTTTATAGCAGACAATTGCTTAGAATGCTGTGAGATCTATCAAGGATTTTCTCGCTGCTCGCTGTACTTAATTAGATAGGCAGGACGAAGCCCTAGAGGAAGTACTACTCTGTGTATGCAGGCAGCAAGAGGCTAATAAGGAATCCTTTAATAACTCGCATCGCATTCGGATAGAGGAGTTCAAAGTAGGCAACCTTGTATTGCTCTAGGACTCTCGCTAAGAGGTTAACAAATCTTCGGCCCTGAAACTTCATCCCCACTGGCTTAGCCTATACTGTATACTAATAATAGTTCAGACATTTGGCAGTTATCGACTAGCTGAGCTAGATAGTGCTAAACTCACTAGAACATTTGCAGGAAAGCGGTTAAAGCTTCTAAATTTACGAACTGAAGAAGACAGAGTAGCAGAAGAACCTCAGAAGTATCAATACTCTCAATGACAAGCAACTGATTAGAGAAGTCTGCCTTCGACTCGTATGAATTAGACATATAATAGTCGCCATCCTACAGTCGAGATTCCTCAGCCTCACTCTGACTTAGCGAACATTCCGATAATCTGGGAGAATGGCGATGTCGATATGGACGATGGGAGCGTATCAGACGTCTCTCTATAGGTTCTTGGTAACCTCCGATTTTGATTACCTGGCGTTTTTCTTAGGACTTACTTGGCATTAGAACTTTCTCGACCCTTGGATCAATATTTATTTTTAAGCACCAACCTGCAGCCATTTCCGCCTGTAGTGGTACTTAAGGACATCTTTGGCTTCCTAGACATTCCTTCTTTCTTTTCTTTTTTTCCTTTTATCCCTTTTCGAGATAGGTACACAGTTATGGGCAACTAGTGCTAGACTGGCATATGTGGCGGATATAAGGACTAGCCAGAGTAGACAAAGACAGGAGTAAACGAACATAATGCAGTCAGAAGAGAATAGAGGACAAGGAGCCGCCTTACTATACTAAATGCAACAATAACAGAATGGATGAGCGAACATAGGGTTGCATTGATTAAGAAACAGTTATGACAATCTTTCTCGACCTGTGGGTCGATATTGATCAGAGACTCCTCAGCCTGCGATAAAACCTTCAATAAACCAACGATGCGTGCTTCACACTTCACTCTAAGGTGCTTAGCACTCCTCAACTCAATAAGAAGCCTCTACAGAAGCCCTGGTGTAAGACTACTCGCTATTGCTTAGCCCCTACTTCGTAGGGATAGCACTAAAAACAGTAAATGTCACATACTGCAAACACTATAGTTACTAGAGGAGGTAGTTGATACCTCAGCTAATAGTAGTGAAGGATGAGTTTGGCAAAGTCACGTGAAGAGAAGGGATGCTTCCTCTGAATCCTTCACTTGTGATAAAGGAACTCCTTCACTTTAAAGGAGGCGACTATTGCTTACAGACTCACTAACAGGCTAATCACAAGCCTTAAAAGGCGTATTAATGGTCACGAGCCGACTGTTTCTGTTGATTACAAAAAAGGCGCTAATGCTGTTTGGATGTTTGGGAAAACATATTGACTAGCTGCCCTCCTACACTAACGACTTCTTCTTCTAACTGTACTAATAACTACCCTCTCTCCTCTACCTTTGCTCACACTCACGACTCGACTCGATAACACAAAAGGCACACCCTCTACCTTTCTCACTCGGCCGATTCTGCAGTTATCGGCTTCCTCCCTTAGCCACTATGGCATCGCAAACCCCCTGTACCCCTTAGAACCCTCCTCAGCGCGCTATCACATAGCAACCTACGAATCTGGAAGCTACCAATGCAGCAGCTGATAGCATGCATACCCTTGTTGCTATAGGCAATATCTCTTATAACAAACTCCGCAACTTCTGTTCTAAGAGCACGAAGGTGACTTTAGAAGACCTCATTTCCTTCCTCAATAAGCAAATGCCAGCAGTCTGCAGAGCTATACAATATAGCCTACTCGAACTTGCTGATACAGCTTCGAGCGAAATTGCGGATCTTGCCTCGCGCTTCTATAACTACTGCGACTGCGACACTGCATAGAAGAACAACAATCCAGCCCTGGCAACAACCAACCATAATTTTTCAACCATTGATGGTTGGTTGGTAAAATAGTCCTTCAACCAACCGTTGAGCAGTTGTGATATAGTCAGCCAACTATCAATCAATTATAGATAGTTATTAACCAACCTTCAATGCTTGGTTGATGTTGTTGTAATATATGATGCCTGATTTTTGGATTTTGATAGAGTGTGATCTTAACCCCAAGTCTCGGTTTCGAGGTTAAGGGTCAGGGTTACTCTAATATACGCTAGCAGTATCAGAACTAACTAGTGTTATATGACTCCGGATCTTTTGAATTCCTCTCCTTCTCCTCTAACGCGTGTCTCTCATACATTCAAAGCTGGCTCCTTACTAACTTCCCTTTCTTAAAACACTACTACTGCATCACTGTAATAGTCTCACAACCACGCGCAGTTAAGCGAACATATAGCTAAAGCATCTCTGAAGAGGGCGTATCATTTACGAGGTTGTAACCCCTTCGAGTAGCTACTGCTAGGCAAAAGCAGTCTAAGCTACTATTCAGTCAGCCAACACTTCGAGAGTTACTACTAAGGAACACACCAACACCACTACTATAGCGCTCCCTGTTGCTATCCCCTTCTCAGGACTTATCTATATTACCCTCAGAGCCAGCTAGTAGCATATCTCGTACTAGGACAATAAAGATCTTTGCATCTCGGCGATGCTATTTCAGAGTCGACTTTTTAGGTGACCTAGATAGATATAGGGTTCGACTGCGCACCCTATGTGCCTTAGGCTAAGGCAAGATCTCATAGATCTACTTACATGGTATTGAGATCGAGAAGAAGAACGAGAAGGGCATATAGAAGCAATACTAGCTCTGCAAACACTGCTATAACAATAGTATAAGGAAACTAAGGCTAAATGCCTCTACGACTAGCTATAGTACTTACCTAAGCAAGCACCAAATCTATCCGCTAGGCCAAGGGCTACAAACACCTATACCTCCTTTAATTAACGACTTTTTAGATGACCAACAGCATCCACTCTTTGCATAGCGATAGAAGATAGCCTTCGTTGATTAGGTAGTCGAAACAGATATGACCTTTAAGGAAGTTATACATCTAGCTTTACAGAAGCTTATATTGATTGAATGCCCTATAGTCAAAAGCCTACTACCTTCTGGAAATACTATCCACTTGTGGCTAATAAGTACTTACTCTAACTATCAGTTCGACATTAAGGAGTCGCTACATATAGCAAGAAGTAAGGTCGTCTTATCGCTCAATGCATAGTCGGCTCCTAACTATTTATTGCTCCTCGGAGTGGTTAGGCACTAGCTTGATAAGCATTACTCCCTTAAGACAGCTCTATTAGGACTCTGCCCTATGCGTAGCTATATAGGTGCTGATATTGCAACTATTATTAGTGAGGTAATCATAACTTACAATCTCGAGGGCAAGGTCAGTACCTACCAGATAGATAATGCCACTAATAATGATGCGGCTCTCGCAACTATGAGCTTAGGCCTACAAATACAGCTCTAGTGCCTTAGCCATATCGTCAATCTTGTAGTCAAGGCACTCCTTTTTGGCACTAAGACTTCCGCCTTTTAAAAGGAACTACGAGAAGCAAGCGACGAAGATGCTTTTAAGCTTTGGCACTAGTATGGAGCAATCAGCTGGCTTCACAATCTCGTCACTTATATTATGCAATTAGACAGCCGCCTCTGCGAGTTCGAGGCTATACAAAAGATTGTAGCTAGCAACCTTAAGCGAACACTACACCTAAAGAAGGACTTCAGAATGAGGTAGAATAGCACCTACTACATGATCCGATAAGCGCTTCGACTACAATTAGCAATTGAGAGATATTGCTGAGACTAGTAGCCTACTAAGGGCGAGCAGTATGACCTGAAGAAGGACTTCTTAGATCCTCAAGATTAGGAAGAACTGCATCATTTTGAGGAGCTCCTACACTACTTCGAAAAGGCTATAAAGCATGTTAAAGGTAATGCCTTTATAGGGAGCTATAGAGCCTTATAGGAGGTCCTACTTACAATAGATTATCTCTTTGCAAAGCTGAAAAAACACTCCGACGAGGTCAGTAAGAGACCTATCCTATTCACTAACTATTATATAACTGCTCTTAATTATGCATTTGCGAAGCTCTCTAAGTACTACACAAAGGTTGACGAGTCACCATATTGTGCTGCTGCTGTGGCTCTTCACCCTTACTGATGCTTCACTTACTTTGACAATAATTAGAGCAAGACTACTAGCAGCGACTGCGCTATCTATAATGCAAAACAGGCCACGAAGTGCCTTTTCGAAGAATACTTCGCTCACGCGATCACTAAGCGCGAATCCTCATCCGAGCCTGAGGCCTTGTTTATCAGTAATACTACACAAAGCGATAATAAAGATGAAGATTGGGCTATAGCATTTGGCAAGCGCATCAAGGATAATAAGCGCAACACGAGCTTTAGGCGTTAGTAAGAGACGGAACTTGACAGGTTTATAGATAATGAGCTGGATACCTACTATACCAAGCATCTTTATAGCAAGATTGTGACTATGTCATACGTGGATCAACTACTCTGTTAGTGGCGCGAGCGTGGCGAGATGCTCTATCCGACTCTTGCTTCTATAGCATACGACCTCTTTATAATACCAGGTATAAGTAGCGAGTGCGAACGCGCATTCAGTACTGCTAAATGGATGATCGTTAATGAGCACTATAACCTCAAACCTGACATAATTCAAGCAGATCAGTGCCTTAAGAACTGGCTCAAAAACGAGGTAATCGACTGCAATGCTGCCTGCGCCAGCATCTCATCCTATATCGATGACGATAACTCTGTAGTCACCTAATCTGAGCACGCAACCTCACAAACTACGGCTCCGAGCGACCTCACAAACACGACCTACGACTCCGCCATCATCCTATACTATATGCCTTAGAGTGTACGAGCTCACTTCACTACATAACCTCAAAAGAGCAAGGAAGGCAAGATTTATAGCCAAATTTGGTGAAGAGCGTGCCTCGGATCAGAGATGCGATCAATCAGTGCACTGCACTGATAACCCTATCAGTGCAGTGCACTGGTAGCAGAGGGCTCCACTGATTCACTGATTGATTAGGTAATCAGTGCACCGGTGCACTGATTCTGCACTGATTAGATAATCATTCAATGCCAAGCGAGTGGTATGCAAAGATGCAAGGAGTCACGATTTTTCGTGAATTAGGCCGCAGAGGTCCCTATAGGTACAGTGATCTATCTACTGTCATTCATGTTTATGGTATAGTACCTCATCGTCGCTCTCGTAGGTGTTGTTAGGGATAGGAAGCTGATCGCTAATTGGTGCGCCGTCTGCTCGTCGCACTGCCTGTTCGAATAATGCTCTATCAAGTGCTACAATGCCACTCCTTTGCCAGCTCCTTAGGCATAAGATCTGCTGCATGTGATCTCCTAAGAGTTGTTGCTGCTGTGGCATAAGAAGCGCGCCTCCCTTACTAAACACACGCTCAGGGTTATCGCTATAGGCCGGTGTCGAATAGATATCAAGGGCCATCTGTACGAGTTGTGGCCATACAGTTAGCTTGCTAATCTAATAGGGGATAGGCGATTGGTGTAAGGGCACCTGCGCCCAATGCTCATTAAGGTAGGCCTTAAACTGATCAGTCTTGTCGGTCTGACCATCTATTAGGGTCCACTCATTGTGTATAGCTATAGGCGACGATGGATTAGAGTGTTAGCCCTCATCCCCTCCGACATCCTTATATTGCTTCTATAACTCCTCGACTGCCTCCCTTGCTGCCTTAAGCCATTCAGGCTTCTTCTCCTAATAACGCTCGAACCAGTGCTACTTCATATGTGGATGAAGTACTACTGCTGCACAGTAGATTGGCGTGGCATCGGTTTTGTTGAAATAGATGTTAAGCTTCTGCCACGCGAGATTTATATTAGTTAAGAAGTGTTTTTAGGATTCTGACGGTCTATCATCTTTGGCATCATCTGGCTCAGTCGTCTGCTCCTCACTTGCTATAGGCTCATTTTGGGTCGCAGAGCTATTAGTAGATGCGGAGATCCGAGGTATAGGTATACTCTGAGAGCTCCTTGTAGTGCGTACTGGTGTGGGAGACAGTGTAGCGAGTGGTGACGAAGGAGCAGACGGTTGCCAGTCAGCTTGCTAAGAGCGATAGCTTAAAGTCGCCTTAGGCAAATAATGCTCTCGCGCTTGTTCGAACGCGCTCATCATTGTCTCAAAGATTGGAAGCACCTGCCAGATAGCTCCCTTGACTGGCTTATCATCCTTTGCAGATGTACTAACGTAGCCTTAAAGGAAAATAGTCGTACGCTTTAGGGGCTGCAGCAGCTTAACGTACTGCGTGATGATAGACCAATCATCGGCCAAGAGCAGATCTAAAAGGAGTGAAGGCTCCTTCAGTGGTCTCTTTTTAAGCGAGCGACTGCCTGCATACCTTACTAATGCAGCATTGTAATTAGCAGTCTCATAGTTAACAAACTTATCGATCGTAGCACGCAGCTTGAGTGCGCGAGCAGTAGCGTCGTGCTAGCTATTCCACTGTGTTATATTGTCAAGGATAAGGTCGTAAACACAGAGCGGCTCTAGGGGTAGCGATATTATAGTTTGGCTGGCTTATAGGCAGCGGTACTGAGATCGCTGAATCGTCTTGAGTAAGTCCTTCTGCTTAGATGAGGGGCAAGCGTACTGGATTAGATTATGTAGCTTGCCAATAGAGCCTCTTTTTCGCCACTCGTGTAGCTCAATTTCTTCTATAGTGACATTTGTTAGCTCTTCTTCGAAGGCATCTACATCGGAGCCCTATAGGTACTGCTGTGCTACTAGATTGATAACATAGCCCATATACATCACGCGGCGCTTGTCTAGGTCGACCTTAAGGAGCTCCGATAGGTGGTCTAGGCATACAGTGTTCTTAGAGGCATTGTTAGCAATGGTGTAGCCGAAATTTTCAGAAATGCGGAAATGCGTCAAAATCGCGTAAATCTGCTTCGTAATGCTAATTCCCGTGTGACTGCTATGCATTATTAGTAGGGCAAGGAGGACATTTATAGGCTTCTATTGATCATCTAGGTAGTGTGCTACAACACCTAGGAGCGACAAACGGCGGCCTAGGGATGTCCACAGGTCAAAAGATAAGTTGATCTTAGTTCTGGTATGGGCTAATGCAGTTTCGACTATTACAAGCGATTCCTCGTAGGCATATATAATATACTTCATGAGCGACTTCCTATAAGGAATAGAGCTACAGAGGTTCGGTTACAGGTAAATTAGGAGATCCCTAAAGGCCTGAGACTCCACCTTTGCGAGTGCTAACTGCTCTACTAAGAAAAGTCGAACCAGAAGCGATTTGAATACGGCTAAGTCGAACTCAGCTATTGCCGAGTTTCTCTCGCGAATCAGGCTGTCGAAAGAGTCGATCGTTCGCTGTGTGTTTATAGGCGAATCTGTAGGCATAGAGCCATATTGATTGATCCAGTGCTTCTTCTCTATATGACCAATCGCTATAGTGGTAGAATCACAGCGATATATATAGCCTATAGGCTCTCGTGCGTATGATTGTTATTTGTAACAGATCTTACAGAGCTAGTACTCCAGATTAGTTCTTATGTCTTTTATCTTATATCTATGAAGCCAGATAAACGATTTGGGGCGCTTAGATAAGCGTGGTGTTGCAATATAGCTATAGAGCCGACTCCAGTCGATATTCTGGTCTGCACAGCTAAGGACGCTCGAAGTACTTCTGCTCGTAGTAGTGCTCCTAAAGTCGTCTACGCGTTGTACTTCTGATAGAACGACAAGTTCCTCTGTTAGAGGAGCACTTGAAAGGCTGCTTATAGTAGTAGATACTATGGTTATTGAGATCTTAAAAGTGGGCAGAGTTTTGTTCACCAAAAATTAGAGGATTTAGGAATTCGAGGAGTCGCATGGAGGCGTGCAGAGCTGTCCTAATCGGGCTAGTACGTAGCTGTTCAAGCTCGGGCCGAGCATTGCCGCGCTTCCCGTGTGGAGATAACCCGGGGAGTCGTGCTTAGGGTTAGGGTTAGGGAATCCCTAATATCTACCAGTGAATCGGTGCACTGGTAGACCTCACTTACATCGATTGGTAGGAGCCTACCAGTGCACTGCACTGATTACGTAACCAGTGCACTGGACCCCCATTGAGAATTGCACTGATTGGTCGCATCTCTGCCTCGGATACCTCAACACTACTGAGGACCTTAGATTCGGCTATACTAACAACACGAGATAAGGGCAACTTTTCAGAAGCAAGGGAGGCACGGATTTAGTGAGGAACACATACAGAAGATGCCTTTGAGGCTAAATACTAGTTGTATAGAGCAGATTCCCTTAAAAACACCTTTTTCTTGGCCTATACCACTTCAACCAACAACCAATCTTTCACTACATTCAACCAACGGTTGATTAATTTCTATCCAACCAACCATTTATCAGCCAATCATAGAAAAGCGTCGACCAACCAAAAGGTTGGTTGTTGCCATGGCTGCTCTACAAGTCAGGGTATAGAGGTTCCTGGCGCTTTAGCAAGGAAGGCAGTGCAGATGCCATCTTTTCTGTAGGAAGGGCAATGCGTTAGGGGTTGCGCTATCGATTTACAGCCCTCGAGACTGCTCCATCAATGTCCTCTATCTCAATAATACGGCGTGAGGTAGCAGCTTGAGTAATGCTATCTACAAAGCTTACTACTCATTCAAAGTTGACTAGCTCTATATATATAGCCTGAATGTGAAGCGAGCTAATTGCCTTCTCTATGATCTTCCTTAGGAGACTACATAGATATAGCATCGTTTTTCGGCTAATAGAGAGCATATTTCTAGCTTCTTTAATGCGAGAGGCAATAATCTAGAACTGCCTGCTATATGATAGGAGGTCATTGTTATAAGGATATTCCTTTGCTTGCAACACGAACTGCTCTAGAGCGCCTCCAGTTGTTAACATTCGCTCATTATTAACAGCTGCGTACTTTGTTCGGAGCAGGCTCTAAAGAGTGCTGAGGCTACTATTTGCTCAGGCGACAATTTGGCGAACCTCAGGTCCTACATCTTTAGTATAGTAGTCTTCGAGGAGGTTATATGCTCTCTTATCAGATACTTAGTATCTTTTGCAAAGCTGTGTATATTCTCGAAGGAAAGTCGACAAGTTGTAGCTATTAAAGGTTAAAGACTTAAGAGACCTCGGAGCAGGAAGTGGCTGAATTGCTATAAAGCTCTGCAAGTAAGATGTCGAAGGAGTTCTATCTCTATATTGTTAGGAAGGCTGTGACTTAGTTGTTTGGGCTTGCTAAGTTAGGTAGAGAGGGATTCTACTAGATGTAATATCCTCTATAGCCTATAGCATAAATCTAGATAGAGCAGAAGGAAGAAACTCCTGATCTGCCATAATTGCAGACAGTCCTCTTCCTCCTACCTATAGTATAATAAAAAGACAAGAATAACAAACAGAAAGAAAGGTGGACTCAGTCTCAGGCACACGCCTTCTCTGAATCCTCAGGTATCGCACTGTATTTAACTGCTGGTTGTATAGGCTGTTCCTATATGCTGATTTTCGTGAATGTTTTCGTCAGCTCTATCGTCGTCCTCTCCCTCCTACTCGCATTCGTAATACGGACTGCTGCGCTGCTATTATATGCCTGTCTCGGAGGCATTTTCTTCCAGTAGCTGACTGCTGAAATAGGTAAGTCACACTGATTAAGATTGTGACTGCTAGGATCTATACAGCTATTATCTGCATAATCTGAAATAGGGCATAAATCTGGATCGCTATCCAGATTCCATTTCGAGCTGTTATGAGTAGCTCCTGGTACTAATGCTCTTATCGCCTTTTCCTATAGTAACTTATGTTGGTTAGAGCTCCCTTAAAATTTGTGGGGTTTTAAAAGCTCCTGCTGTCAGGGTCAAAAGGATGCCCCCCTTTCCTGGCCTCGTCCCTCGCTGTATTATATCTGTAGTTGATGTCGTTCTGCTTATTCCATTTTGTATTGTTTAAGTCGTACTGTTCTAGAAGGCAAGGTCGGTCCACAGAAGCAGCACCAAATATGTGGCTGTATAGGTCGAGAAGTCAATATGAAGCCTAAAGTTCATACAGCTATAAAAAACAATCTTGACCTATAGGTCAAGAAAGATTTAAGGCAGTATACTAAACTTCAGAACAATCACAACAGTACTAGAGTCACAATAGTTAAGTGGGAGAGCAGACTGTGTTTTTAGTGACCTCTGATTGTTATTATTGCTACATGCAAAGCGTATAACTCTGATTTTATCTCTGAAAAACAAAACTCATCTCTGTATCTGAAAAACAAGGTGTCGCTGGTCTTCGCCCTTTAGGCAGTCGATAGCTAATGTAGCCATCTCCCACCTTTCGCTTTGAACCATGTCACATGTTGACCACGTGACTGCAGAACGCTTATACAAGAACCCAGGGCCTTATGCTTAAGACCTGTACCAAATCCCATCCTGATGTCATACCCTACGACAATATATAAAAGCAATCTAATAGTAGCTAGCTTATAAGAATATTACTATATTACGAGGATTCCTTAGAGCCTATATGTACTATTAGATCTAGATCGAACACTTTAGCAATATTGTATCATTTTTGTTTGCCCTGCTTAAAAAGGACGTAGAATACTGCTAGGACATTAAGCAGGCTTAGGCAATACAATCTCTAAAGGATACTTTAATATCTGTACTAGTATTGATACCTCTAGATTACTCTCCTAATATAGGCAAAGTGATCCTTACTATAGATTCCTCTATAACTAAGTTTAGTAGAGTTTTGATGCAACTTAATCAATAAGGAAAAAGGCATGTATATAGGTATAAGAGTAGACTCTGGACTGCTATAGAGAAGAAGTATAACATTATAAAGCTTGAATGTCGTTCCCTCCTGTATATACTATACAAATGCAGACTGTAACTATGTAGGATCCGATTCACTATAGAAACTGATACAAATACACTAGTTACTTAACTTAACAGAACTATAACTAACTTGCCTAGAGCCTTAGTGACTTATTAGCTTATATAGATAAGACTCTAGGATTTTGATATTCGGTATATACCTAAAAAACAGAATGTTATCGCTAATACATTATCGCGCATACTATAGGATAATAATACAGTTAATACACAATAAGATGACTTAGATGCTTTATTAACTACGAACTTAGCAGTATATAGATTAGCCCTATAGCTACTATACTAGAGAACGTTCTCCTTCCTAAATATAGCGAGAAGTCCTAGCAATATGCTCTTTAGCTTATCACACTTTAGTAGCCTTTAGAACTCTCTATAAAGGAGTTTATTACATTTAAGAAGGAAGCCCTAAAACATCTCGTACAAGGAAGGCATCTATTCAGAAGGCAGAATAAGAATGCTCCTCTATAGCGCATAGTTGATAAGTTAGACAAATAACAAGATATCTGTGAAGGGCGAGCCCTTAGGGAGTACAGCGCAGGCGTGGCCTGTGCTCCGAATTGGAAGCTGCTGTCCTTATCGGCTTCCGCCTTAGAACCCTCTTACTCCTATATCGAACTTGTTGAATACTACATTGAGTCTCTGCGTATGCATCGCTCTCCCATAACATTAAGTTCGATCCAATGAATCTACTATAGTCCAGCGATTATACCCTAGACACCGGATCGTCACAGTCGGGCAACGAGAATAAGGACCTACAGAGTATCTTATAAGAGATGTATACTTGCTAAGGACGTATAGAAGCCGACATGGCTACGATGCTCGCCGCGCTTCAGCAAGCTGAAACCGCTCATCAACAAGCAGAGCAGCTAAGACAAGAAGAGGAAGTACAGCATCAAGCGGAGATAGCCTAGCTCGCAGAATCCTCATGTTAATATACAGTTCCCCTTACGAACCGAACGGAAGAAACCTCAATAAGCTCCCTTATGCGGACTCTTATTAAGACACTGACTACGAACTCAGCCCTACGACCTACTAGAGAAGCAATAGGCCCTAGAGAATAGAAGCCGCCCTCTTAGAATGGTCGTGCAGAGACTTTTAGGGATTACCTATTAAGAATAAAGAGCTCATTAAAGGTGCGCTCTACGATAGAACCGATGCTCCCTAAAGAGTACTACTAGGACACCATTTATAACACTCTTCTAGTAAGGGAGCAAGATCGTATGCGTCATTTCTGGGAGAAAGAACACTCTATAAAGGGGAAGGAAACTGAAGCATTCTTCGCGCAATTTAAAGAAGTTTTCACAGACTCTAATGAGTAGGCAAAGGCCCTAGAGCAGCTTACCCACTTGCAATATGTAGTAGGACAACCTTAGCACGAATACTAGCTAGAATTCGATGGACTCCTACTAAGCGCAGACAGAGACAGTTAGAACGACATTACGAAGATCGGATACCTAAAGAATATGTTCTCTAATGCAGCGAGGGTCTACACAGCTGCTATAGCAAAAACAATGGATTACTACGCCTTCTCTAAGGAGGTAGAGAGGATCATAACTAACCTCGAAACTACAGATCAGTTTAAGGCTGCTAATAAGCAATAGTCGAAAGAGAAGAACAAGGATACTTAGCCTATTATAACAGTCTCCGCGCACTCGCATCGCTCTGCTGTAGTAGCTAGGATAGATGCAGATAGAGATACTATTATAGCTCCTATACAAGCCTTAGGAGACTGTTAACGACTCCGCAGAGATAGTAAGCTGTCGCCTAGTAAGCAAAGGGCGAAATAGGTCGACTCTGCTAAGCGCGAGAGGCATAAGGAGAGAAGGCTCTGCTTCTATTGCGGAGGCGATAGACACTGCATCTAGGAATGCCTATACGCTACAGCAGTACAACCTATAGGCATCTATATTAGCTCTATTGCACTATTGCTAGAAGACAAAGACGAAATAGAGGAACCTACTCATTTTGAGTTAGGAAAAGAGTAGCTCCTGCTCGAAGATAGGAGCTAGGAGGGAAGAAGTCATTAACACAAGATTAGAATGAGGTGCAGAGCAGAATGAATAGAAACCTGGTATATACTGATATAACTCTTCAAAATAACCTAGGAACCTCTGCTCTGATTAATAAAGGCTATCAATGTTACGCTATAATTAACAGAGACCTTATAAAAGGTCTTAGACTCTATTTTGTGAGTCGCGAAATAAGAGAAGTTAAAGGAGCATCCTCGTTCATAAAGAGCTCTAAGATCGAAGGAGTGGTCGTATTCTATATGAGAATCGCTGGATTCTGCTAGAAAGTCTATACATATATGGTGCTAGGACTTACCTTCCCATTTATCTTAGGAGACCTATAGAAAGCGCACAATAAGGTGCAAACTGCGCCAGAAGAATGACGATTCTACTATAGAAGAGCATAGAAGTGGATCAAAGAAGGTCGTAACTACAAGGATCGACAGGACTATAGAGATTTAATAATGCTAGCTGCAGCTATAGCCTCGGACATCGAGAAGGCTCTTCAGACGAAGGAGTACCCTTCTATTAAGGAACTCTGGAATAAACTCTCTCCAGAAGTTCGCGATATAGCACTGCTATTTTGTTAATAGGAAGCGGACAAGTTACCACCTTACTAGCCTAGTATCGACCACTGTATTAACCTCTGCGAACTCCCAGACGGATCCCTGCCAACTCTACCCTAGGGCCCGCTATATGGGATGTCAAAAGAGGAACTGCTGGTCCTGCGTAAATCGCTAGATAACCTCCTTAGGAAAGGTTATATCCAGCTATCTAACTCGGAGGCGGCAGCACCTGTCCTTTTTGTTCGGAAACCTGGAGGAGGACTATGATTCTGCTATGATTACTGTGCGTTAAACGCAATCAGCAAGCAGGACTGCTACTCCCTGCCACTAATCCCAGAAACCTTAAGAAACCTAATAGGAGCTAAGTACTTAACGAAGATTGATGTAGTCGCTGCTTTCAACAAAATCAGAATGGCCGCAGGCCACGAAAACAAGACTAACGTCATTGACCCTGAAGTCGGACAGACCCGGAAGTCGGACAGAATTTACGACTCCTTACCTTGAATTGAATCTACTACTCGCTACGATGATACAATCACTCTCGCTCTCACATATACTCTCCTCGATACCTTCCTCTTCCTCATCCTCGATTTCAGGAGTTATAGCCCTCGTCGTTCGTCTCTTTTTCGACTTTCTCTTCGACGCCTCTACCTCTGCTTCCTTAACGAGTTCGAGGATTTCCTTCGTATTAAAGACGAACTTTCCCTTAATCGCTATGCGCTTCCCTTTCTTACGTTCCTTATGTACTCTTAGTAGTTCCCTAAACTCGGTATTCTCTTTCCGTAATAAAGCAACCTCAGAGGTTGTCCTTTCGAGAGCTAATCCCGATCGCTCGATATACTGCTTTATAGGAGTCTCGAGAGTAACATCATCGTAGGGGAAGCGGGTCAGTAGGGGAAGCGGGTCACAATGTTAGCTTCTTTACTTAGATTTCGATCAACTACTCGCTACGATAATACAATCACTCTCGCTCTCATATATATTCTCATCGATACCTTCCTCTTCCTCGTCCTCGATTTCGGGAGTTGTAGCCCTTATTGTTTGTTTCTATTTCGACTTTCTCTTCGATGCCTCCACTTCTGCTTCTTCGACGAGTTCGAGGATTTCCTTCGTATTAAAGACAAATTTATCCTTAACTGTAATGCGCTTCCCCTTCTTACATCTCACGTACCTGTAGTAGCTCCCTAGCCTTAGTAAGCTCTTTCCGTAAAAGAGTATCCTCTGAGGTCGTCCTTTCGAAAGCTACTCCTGCTCGCTCGATATACTGCTTTATAGGAGTCTCGAGAGTAGAAGAACGAACGATCGAGTTAACTAATGAAGTCGCCTCCTGTAACTCTATACCCGCTGGCGGCGAACTATGTAGTAGGGAGCGGTCTAGGTCGTTCGGGGTCGTAATTGGCAGCAGGGTTACCCGAGGGGTAGGCATAGGCATTCGGAGAGTCGAGAGGATAGTAATCAGACTAAGCAGGTAGATACTGGATGCCCAAAATGACGATTCGATATTCCTAGTCGTAAAGGCCTTAGTATAAGCCGTTATATAGGCCTCTGTCCACTCGATTTGGAGTATTCGTTAGGTATCTAAGCAGAAGAGTTTCTCGATTTCGACTGATAAAGCCCGCTTTAGAGGGCTAAATACGCCAACGTCGAGAGGCTGTAAGATATGCAAAGTATGCAGCAGTAGTACTACGAGATCGATATCCTTATCGATACAAAACGCGATAAACCTAGCCATAAGGTGAGATCTGTGTCCATCGAGAAGTAATAGCCTCCGTTTTCTATCATTTCAGCGCGTTTTGGGCTCGAATAAAGTAGTTAACTACTCGTAGGCGTGATTATCGGATGTCCACCCGCTAGTAGATGTCGAGAACCTCCACTTCTCGGGCGTAGAAGCTGGTATCCACGCTGTATTTGTATATTTCGCCTTAAAGATAAGAAGCGGAGGTAAAGCAATACCCGAAGCTCCGATGCACTCGATTGCTATTATCTAACGTCACTGTAGGGGAAGCGGAACAGTAGGGGAAGCGGAACACTTTGACGCGTAATTCTCGCGAACCTTTAGATCTCTTACGCGATATACTTATCTTAGAATACTAGTATTTATATATTATGTATTTTAGGTATTTAAAATGCATTTTATATACCTTCTATCATTATTTGCTCTATATTCTAATTATAACGACGCGCTCTAAGTAGTCAAACTTTTGAAACTTTATCTAAGCTTATCCTTACTTTTAGCCTTCTTGACTTATATATTAAGTATATCTCTTTGATATCTCTATTTGAGTATAATCTATTGTACTAATAGTATAAAGTATAATTTATATATTTTTCCTGGATTTTGTTAATTTTTAAAATAGCTAAAGTGATTTTCTACCCTTCGTATTTTATATCATGCTCGAAGAAGATCTAGGAACAGACTACGAAGATCTGATACTGCCTGCGTAGTGTTCCGCTTCGCCTACAGTGACGTTACTCTTGCCTTCCACTTATTCTCTTAAACGCCTTATTATCCCCTCTTCTTATAAGTACTTTCGAAGATAAGGTAGTACTGAGGGCGAAGCCGGTCTCGTCGATGTTAAAGATTGCGTCGGAAGGGTAGGAGTTCTTAAGGAAAAGGTCAGTAAGAGCGTCGAGGTAGGCATTTACGATCGGATAAGTAACTCCCTCAAAGCAACTCGCATCTAAGGATCGAGAGTAGACCATCTTTAGTTCGGGATATCGTTTCTAGAACCTATCGATCCACTGTATGCTTATAGGAGGGTAGGAAGTCGGAGTCGAGCTTAGGTAGAAGCAGGAAAGGCGGATTTCTTTAGCGAGCTCTTACATTAATGCGAGAGTAATCAGGCAACCCGACTTTTCGAGCCGTATAATAGCCTTTAGGAGAGTCTCCTCTTCGGTAGTTGAGAGTATTTGTTGTGATTCGTGCGATTTAGAGCGAGAAGTTCGAGTCGTAAGCTGGGAAGTAAGTGTAGTATGCAGGATATTAAACGCGTACGCACATATCCGAATCGAGGTATATTTACCATTACGGTACGCCGATATAGCGCTAAGAAGGTCTTCCTCAGAATAGGCAGGCATAATAAAGGATTAGAGAGGAGTATCGCGTAAAAATCTGATATTAACGCGAAACTAGCGCGCGGGAGTGACCCGTTTCCCCTACCGACCCGCTTCCCCTACGATGACGTTAGAAGAACGAACAATCGAGTTAACTAGCGACGTTGCCTCCCGTAGCTCCGTACCCTCTGGCAGCGAACTGTCTAGTAGGGAGCAGTCTAGGTCGTTCGGAGTCATTATAGGCGGCGGGGTTACCCGAGGGGTAGGTATAGGCATTTGGAGAGTTAAGAGGATAGTAATCGGGCTAAGTGGATAGATACCAGTAGCTTGAAACGACGATTCGACATTCCTAGTTGTAAAGGCCTTAGCCCGAGCTGTTATATAGGCCTCTGTCCACTCGATTCGGAGTATTCGTCGAGTATCTAAGCGGAAGAGTTTCTCGATCTCAGTCGATAAAGCCCGCTTAAGAGGGCTAAATACGCTGATATCGAGAGGCTGTAAGATATGCGAGGTATGTGGCAGTAATACTACTAGATCGATACTCTTATCGATACAAAACGCGATAAACCTAGCCATAAGGTGAGATCTGTGTCCATCGAGAAGTAATAGCCTCCATTTTCTATTGTTTCAGTGCATTTCGGGCTCGAATAAGGTAGTTAACCACTCGTACGCGTGATTATTGGATGTCCACCCGCTAGTAGATGACGAGAACTTCCAGTCTTTAGGCGTAGAGGCCAGTATCCATGCAGTATTCGTATATTTCGCCTTGAAGATAAGAAGCGGAGGTAATGCGACTCCTGAGGCTCTGATACACTCGATCGCTGTTATTCCACTCTTGCCTTCCACTTATCTTCTTAAACGCCTTAGTATCTCCTCCTCTTATAAGTACTTTAGAAGGTAAAGTAGTACCAAGGGCGAAGCCGGTCTCGTCAACATTAAAAATCGCATCGGGGGAGTAGGAGTTCTTGAGGAAAAGGTCGGTAAGGGCACTAAAGTAGGCATTTACGACCAGATAGTTAACTCCCTCGGATCGGCTTGCATCTAGGGATTGAGAGTAGACCGTCTTTAGCTCGGGGTATCGTTTTCGGAACTTATCGAGCCACCTTTTACCTAGAGGAGGGTAAGAAGTTGGAATTGAGCTTAAGCGGAAGCGGGAAAGGCGGATTTCTTTAGCGAGATCTCTCGTTAATGAGAGGGTAATAGGGTACCCCAAATTAGAGAGTCGAGTAATCGTCTTTAAGAGGGTCCTCTCTTTAGCAGTCGAGAGTATCTTTTGTAATTCGTGCGATTTAGAACGGGAAGTTCGAGTCGAGAGTTAGTCGGAGAGGATAGAGGCCGGGATATTAAACGCATAAGCACACTTTCGGATCGAAGTATATTCGCTATTACAATAAGCCATTATAGCATTCGTAAGGGTTTCTTCAGAATAGGTAGGCATAATAAGAGAGAAGAGAAGATTGTCGCGTAAAAAATAGATAATAGCGCGAAAATTACGCGCAGAGGTGTCCGACTTCCGGGTCTGTCCGACTTCAGGGTCAATGACGTTACATTCTGTACGAGATTCGGCTCTTTCGAATGGCTGGTCTGTCTGTTCAGTCTCTCAGGGGCTCTAGCCACATTCTAATGCTATATCAACACTTTGTTACGGAAATACCTTAACGACTTTGCCTCTGCGTATATAGATGACATTATGATCTATTCAGACGGAACTAGAGAAGACCATTTCTGTAAGGTACGCACTATACTCTAGACCCTTTAGGATGGAGGCTTCTTCCTTAACCCGAAGAAGAGCAAGTTCGCTCAGAAGAGAATTAAGTACCTAGGATTTATTGTCTATGCCAATGGAAAGGGCATAGGTCCAGACGAAGAGAAGGTAGAGGCTGTCCGAAACTGGAAGGCTCTAAAGACCCAGAAAGAGGTTCGGCGCTTCTTAGGATTCGCTAACTACTACCAAGTGTTCATCCTAAACTATTCGAAGATTGCTGCGCTATTGATGTCGCTCACTAGCAAAGGAGTACTATTCACCTAGGGAGAGAAGGAAGAAAAAGCATTTAAAGCATTACAAGACCAGTATTGTCGGGCATCAGTGCTTTCTCACTAGGATCTAGCATTACCAATGTTCCTTGAGACCGATTGTAGCAGGTTCGCACTAGGAGGCGCACTTATATAAGAAAAGAATAGAATCCGTCAACCTATTGGGTTTTTCAGCTAGAAACTGAACAAAGCAGAAATCAACTACAACATTCACAATAAGGAAATACTAGCTGTGATTTGCTGCCTAAAGTTCTAGGAACCCGAGCTTAAAGTGTACAGTTCTTTCAAAATTTAGATAGATCATAAGAATCTCGAGTATTTTATAGTGAAACAGCAACTATCAGAGTGCTAGATCTGTTGGTATAAAGTCCTCTCGAAGTTCTAATTCTCTCTAGTGTACTACCTAGGAGCCGAAGCAATCCTACTAGATGCCCTATCCCACTAAGAATAAGACATGCTAGGGGAAGACGATAAGCTCTCCCGATTTCGAAGGTTCCTAAACCCGGATTTCGCTCTAAACTAGCTAGAGGCTAGAGGGAAGAAGGGGGTAGAAGTAGCTACTTCGTTAGTCTAGCTCCTTATTATGCAATTTGACTTAGAATCTGCGCAGAACGAGCAGGATGCTAGAAGTCCCTTCTAGGACTACAAACTCAATAGCCTTTAGAAAGTTATAGCAGAAAAGGACATAATGTATAATACTATATACCATGCGATACGGGATAGCGCCTGTAGTCTACTAAGCGATATCAAGGTGAAAGTTCAAGTAGGAGACTGTATAATTAACGATAGAGGCTACCTCTGCTATAGAGGGAGATTATGGATGCTAGGAGTTCTAGCAGCAACGGACGCTAAGTACAATAGCACGGAATTTAGCATCTGCGAAAATGACATATTGAGAACAAAACTTATATAGTCCATCTATGATTCGTCGGTTTACAGTCACCCAGGACAGGATGCCACCTCTTCAATACTAGCACGCGACTTCTACTAGCCTCTTTAATCCCGATATGTCTGCTAATTCCTAAGGAACTATAACTATTACGGAAGGAATAAGGTTTGGAGGGAATATAAACACGGCCTCCTATACCCACTCCCAGTTCCTGATCGATTCTTCTAGGAAATCTCTATAGACTTCATTACTGACCTACTAGACTCCGAAGGTAACCAGTACCTTTAGGTAATTAAAGACAGACTGAGTAAATAGGTAGTTCTAGAAGCAATGCCTAATATGAAAGCTGAGAATTGCGCGCGAAAGTTCATAGAATGCTAGGTTAAATACCACAGAATACTAAGAGCGATCATAAGCAACTAAGGAACTAATTAGACTAGTACCTTCTGGAAGGAGCTCTGCTGACTTCTAGGAGTAACTCAGAGGCTAAGTTCTGCTTACCACCTACAAACAGACGGAGGCCTAGAGCGTATGAACTAGGAAGTTTAAGCTTACCTATACAATTATATTAACCAAGAACAATCCGATTAGTTGGAATAGCTTCCTGCAGTGCAACTTGCACTTAATAGTAGATACTAAGCGGGACTCGGGATAAGCCTATTCTTTATAACTTATAGCTATGAATCTATGTCTCCTATAGCACTAAAACCAGAGTCTGGAGAATTGTCGACTCTTACTATGACTAAGAGGGCGTCAAATTTTGTTAAGAAACTGAAGGAGATCAATAACCTTTGCTAAACAAGTATAGCAGCTACTGCACAAAAGCAAGAGGAAAGCGCAAATAAGACCTGTACACTAGTGCTAATCTACTAGAAAGGAGATAAGGTGTGGCTAGATCTGTATAACTACTACACGACTAGGCTAAAGAGGAGCTTAGATACCAAGCATACAAAGTACACAGTCGCTGAGGTTATTTCACTAGTATCTATTCGCTTGTCGGATATACTAAAGAACATTCATTCTATCTTCTACCCAGATCTCCTAAGGCTAGTAAGCTAGGACCCACTACCTAGCTAGGAATCTAATAACAAATAGCTAGAACTAGTGCTAGTAGAGTCGCATAAAGAATACTTTGTTGAAGAAATCCTATGCGCAAGAACAAAGAGAAGAGGACGAACTTAGTAAAGAGAAGTCCTTATAAAATAGGCTGGATACCAGGAACTAATATAGGAACCTGCAGACAAACTTTTAGACAATACTATGATAGATGCTTTTAAGGAAAAGTATAGCAACCCCTATAAGCACGATGGCCTAAGATCTAGATAGGAGAAGATAGCTACCAACAGTCCCTAGCTTAAATCAAAGGATCACCTTCGAGAATAGCATAGAATGCAGAGAAAGGGGATAGGAGGGAGCGAAGAAGGAGGAAAAGGAGGGATCTGTAAAGAAAATAGCAAGTCCTATATAGGAACAAGAGGTAGCGAAAGAAAAGCTATAGAATAAGAAGAGAAAAAGGGGATCCTATGAAGAAAATAACAGAATCCTAATTATCAAGAATAGAGGACAAGTTGGAATTAAAGATACAGATCCTAGCTAGAATGTCGTAGGACGAGATTGAATCTCGTTATAAAAATAAGCGTGAAAGGGGAGCGAAGACGATATAAGGCGAACTAAGGGAAAGATTGCTCTAATCAGCTATAAATGGACTAATTAACTTTAACAAAGCACGATTATATGCGGATCCTGCTACATTTAGTACAGATACTAAAAGAGACAAACTGAAGTGAGAAATCATTTCATTATATGATTGCATTTCTTATCAGAATCGGCTTTTCCTGTAGGAAATCCTATAGAGCCTGCCACTTATTCCTTAGCAGAGTCGAACTAACCCTTATCCTTATCTTCTTTATTAGAGTTAGCAGCTGCACAGCGAGACTTCTTAGAGCTTTTGATGGCTCCTTTAGTGCGACGATCCCCTATCCTTAAAGCACTAGCAGTTCTATAACTAAAAGGGTACTTAGCGATAAAAATGTAATAGAATCTGAGAATAACTCGCCTCTGGTTACTAGTCACAAGAGCATTAGCTACAGTATTATTAATAGTAGGAAGGAAGTGACTGTTTTCTAACAGTTAGCGAGGGAGAACAAACGGAAGGCACGATATATTACCTAGCCAGTATACCAGCCTTAGCCAAGGGCTGGAGCTGCTTATGGGCCTTTAGAGTCTTCTTAAGGAAGGCAAGGGCATTAGTGCTAAGAGAAGTTAGGCTTCTAATGATAAAGGCGAAGGGACTGCTACTCACGAGCTAGCATTACTGGAACGAGTCCAAGCAGCATAGGCAATATAGGCTATCTCCAGACTGAAAACAATAGTTAGCAGTGGTTTTTGGATAGAGGCCGAGTGAAATAACCCACAGTTCGATATAAGTAGTCTTAGCCTTAGTACAAGCAAGATAGGCTCTCTTCTTAGGGGCAGTTTTAGTGAGGTCCTTCTAAGAAGCTAGCTAGAAATGTTAGCTTTCTGCTAAAAGAGCTCAGGAACTGCGACTTACCTTATTATAATTGTTTTCGCAGTCTTAGATACAGGAAGTACAGTGGATGCAGTAGATGCGGTCCTGCTTTAGGACTTAGTTAGTTCTCTACAGAACCTATTGGCTTTTCGAAGGAGTCTGTCAGTTTTTTAGAGGAGTGCTAGGGGAATAGGGTAGGGTGCGACTTACTATAATGATCGATTTGTATGGTAGAAGAAAAGGAGAAAAGGGGGCGGAAGCAAATACTTATGTTATAGTGGTAGGGAGCTCCTGTCCGCAGGTGATAGCGCACTGTATTTAGCAAGAACGAGAGGTGATAAGGAAGTGAGGCTTCTAAAGAACGAAAGATGCAGCTTCTATTAGAAACTACACAGGACACACTAGTTTTTAAGTAGAACTCGTAATAAGGATGTTCACTTTCGATTCACTAGCTAACAAACCACATCGAGTGAAGGTTTATATGAATATAAAAAGAAAGAATCTATCGATAACTTTGCTAAATCTAATACATTATGCTTAGAATCCGCGAGAAGAGTCGTTCATTCGAGTAAGAGAGAAGATGTCATATGACAACATTCGACTTCACTCTACCTCTACTATGTCACGAAAACTGCAGACAATGCAGTAATAAGTGGTATCCGAAGGGAAACGCGTGAAGGCCTACGGATAGGGAATAGGGAGGAGGAGGGGTAATATGAAGGGCGAGCCCTTAGGGAATACAGCGCAGGCGTGGCCTGTGCTCCGAATTAGAAGCTGCTGTCCTTTCATCGGCTTCCGCCTTAGAACCCTCTTACTCCTGTATCGAACTTGTTGAATACTACATTGAGTCTCTGCGTATGCGTCGCTCTCCCGTAACAATATCATTTATAAACTGCATAATAAAAGTAGCTATCGAGGGCGAGAAGGTACCTACTAAAAGATTGCTAATCGATTCTACTAGGCTGGCCTATTTAAGAATATAGAAAAGTATATTAATACCTGCTTTGCTTGCTAAACCCGATCCTATAATCAGTCAGATGAGGCTCTCTATCCTACCTAGTCCTCCTATATAGGAGAGAAGTAGGCTATTGATATCGTTTATATACTACTATATACAGGATACTTGTACCTTGTACTAGGAAGGGAGGATCTATCTAAATAGGTTAAAAGAAGAGCCCTTCACGAGAATGACTTAAAGAATGTTTTAAAGTTTATATTTAAGGATATTATCTATAGGTATAGAATGCTATTACGCTCAGTAAGCAATAGAGGTCTAGAGAACAAAGCACTTACTAATAAGCTTCTTACTTAGTATAGAATCAAGTATACCTAGACAGCAGTATATCACCCTTAGGCAAATAGCATAATAGAGAAAGGATATTAGCCTGTTGTAAATAGGTTGGCTAAGCATATAGCTATTATAGGAGCTAGGTGGATCGATACCTTACCTATAATGTTATAGGCTGATCGAACAATTATTAAGTCAACTACTAGAATGACTCCTGTATAGGTCATCTATAGAGCTGAGCACATACTTCCTATTAAGATCGATATTGGTTTATAGCAGATAATCGCTTAGAATACTAAAAGATCTACTAAGGATCTCCTCGCTATTCTCTATGCTTAACTAGACAGGTAGGATAAAGCCCTAGAGGAAGTGCTGCTTTATATATATAGGTAGTAAGAGGCTAATAAGGAATCCTATAATGACTTGTATCGCATTCGGACAGTGGAGTTCAAAATAGGCGACCTTATATTGCTCTAGGACTCTCACTAAGAGGTTAACGAATCTTTAGCCTTAAAACTTCATCTCTGCTAGCTTAGCCTATACTATATACTAATAACAGTTCGGATATTTAGTAGTTATCGACTAGCTAAACTAGATAGTACCAAACTGACTAGCACATATATAGGAAAGCAGTTAAAGCTTCTACATTTATGAACTAAAGAAGATAGAGTAGTAGAAGAAACTCAGCTGCATTAATATGCTTAACAACAAGCAACTAACTAGAGAAGTCTGCCTTTAACTTATATAAATTAGGCACATAACGTCACTGTAGGGGAGTTGGGCCAGTAGGGGATTTCGGCCAGGCCCGCGCGCTAGTTTCGCGTCAAAACTGATTTTTCACGCGATATGCTTTCTTCCTTCTTTATTATGCCTACCTATTCCGAAGATATGCTTACTACTGCCTTAACGGCTTACTGTAACAGCGAGTATTCTTCGATTCGGAAGTGTGCTTACGCATTTAATATCCTGCGTACTATATTATCTTACTAGCTTTCGAATCGAACTTCGTACGTAAAATCGCACGAATCGCAATAAATACTCTTAGCTACCGAAGAGAGGACTCTTTTTAAAGCGATTATTCGACTTTCTAAGTCAGGGTGTCCTCTTACTCTCCTATTAACGAGAGATCTCGCCGAAGAAATCCGACTTTACTGCTTCTGCCTAACCTCGACTCCGACTTCTTACTCTCCTATTAGTAAACAGTGGATCGATAGGTTCCGTAATCGATATCCTAAACTAAAGACAGTCTACTCTCGAGCCCTAGATGCGAGCCGCTTTAAAGGAGTTACTTATCCGATCATAAATGCCTACTTTGATGCCCTTACCAACCTTTTCCTCGAGAACTCCTACCCTTCCGACGCGATCTTCAACGTCGACGAGACCGGCTTCGCCCTTAGTACTACTTTACTCTCGAAGGTACTTATAAGAAGAGGGGACACTATAGCATTTAAGAAGATCAGTAGAAGGCAAGAGTAGATAACGGCAATCGAATGTATCGGAGCTTTGGGAGTCGCATTACTTCTGCTTCTTATCTTTAAGGCGAAATATACGAATACTGCGTAGATACCGGCCTCTATGCCCGAAACCTAGAAGTTCTCGACGTCGACTAGCGGGTGGATATCTGATAATCACGCTTACAAGTGGTTAATAACCTTATTCGAACCCGAAACGCACTGAAACGATAGAAAGCGAAGGCTATTACTTCTCGACAGACACGGATCTCACCTTATAGCGAGGTTTATCGCCTTTTGCCTCAATAAGAATATTGACCTCGTAGTACTACTGCTGCATACTTCGCATATCTTATAGCCTCTTGACGTCAGCATATTTAGCCCTCTAAAGCGGGCTTTATCGGCTGAAATCGAGAAACTGTTCTGCTTAGATACTCGACATATACCCCAAATCGAGTGGATAGAGGCCTATATAACAGCTAGGGCTAGGGCTTTTACGACTAGGAACGTCGAATCGTCGTTTCGGGCATCCGGTATCTACCCGCTTAGCCCGATTACTATCCTCTCGACTCTCCGAATGCCTACCCCTACCTCCTAGGTGACGCCGCTGCCTATTACGACCCCGAACGACCTAGACCGCTCCCTACTAGCTAGTTCGCCGCCGAAGGGTACGGAGTTATAGGAGGCGACTTCGCTAGTTAACTCGATCGTTCGTTCTTCTACTCTCGAGACTTCTGTAAAGCAGTATATCGAGCGATCGGGGTTAGCTCTCGAAAGGACGACCTCAGAGAATACTCTCTTATAGAGGGAGAACGCCGAGTTTAGAGAGCTATTACGAGTACGTAAGGAATGTAAGAAGGGGAAGCGCATCGTAGTTAAGGGTATATTCGTCTTTAATACGAAGGAAATCCTCGAACTCGTAGAGGAAGCAGAAGCGGAGGCGTCGAAGAGAAAGTCGAAGAAGAGATGAACGACGAGGTCTATAACTCCCGAAATCGAGGACGAGGAAGAGGAAGGTATCGAGGAGAGTATATACGAGAGCGAGAGTGATTGTATTATCGTAGCGAGTAATAGATCGCATCCGAGGTAGAGAAGCTAAAATTCTGGCCGAAATCCCCTACTGGCCCAACTCCCCTACAGTGACGTTAATGGTTGCTATTCTATAGTCGAGATTCCTTAACCTTACTCTGACTTAGCAGATATTCTAACAATCTAGGAGGATAGTAATGTCGATATAGATAATAGGAATGTATTAGATGTCTCTCTATAGATTCCTAGTAACCTCAGATTTTAATTACCTGGCGTTTTCTTAGGACTTACTTAGTATTAGAACTTTCTTAATCCTTAGGTCGATATTCATTTTCGAGTACCAACCTATAGCTATTTCTACCTATAGCAGTACTTAAGAACATCTTTAGCTTCCTAAACATTCCTTCTTTCTTTTCTTTTTTTCCTTCTATCCCTTTTCGAGATAGGTATATAGTTATAGGTAACTGGCGCTAGACTAGCATATATAGCAGATAAAAAGACTAGCCAGAGCAGATAAAGATAGGAGTAAACGAACACAGTACAGTTAGAAGAGAATAGGGAATAAGGAGCCGCCTTACTATACTGAATGCAATAATAGCAGAACGGATGAGCGAGCGGATAGTTACATTAACTAAGAAACAGTTATAACAATCTTTCTCGACCCGTAGGTCGATATTAAACAGAGACTCCTCAGCCTACAATAAACCTGCAATAAACTAACGACACGTGCTTCACACTTCACTCTAATGTGCTCAGCACTCCTCAACTTAATAAGAAGCCTCTATAGAAGCCCTAGCGCAAAACTACTTATCATCGCTTGGCCCCTATTTTACAGGAAAAGCGCTAAGAACAGGAAACATCACATGCTGCGAACACTATAGTTATTAGGGGAGGTAGTTGATACCTCAGCTAATAATAGTGAAGAATGAGTTTGGCAAAGTCATATAAAGAGAAGGAATGCTTCCTCTAAATCCTTCACTTATAATAAAGGAACTCCTTCACTTTAAAGGAGGCGACTGTTGCTTATAGACTCACTAACAGGCTAATCACAAGCCTTAAAAGGCGCTTTGATGGTTATATGCTGCCTTGTTCTGTTTACTATAAGAAGGCGCTAATACTGTTTAGATATTTGGGAAAACATATTAACTAGCTACCCTCCTGTACTAATGACTTCTTCTTTTAACTATACTAATAACCACCTTCTCTCCCCTACCTTTGCTTACACTTACGACTCGATTCGATAATACAAAAAGCACACCCTCTACCTTTCTTACTCGGCCGATTCTGCAGTTATTGGCTACCTCACTTAGCCACTATGGCATCGCAAACTCCTTACACTCCTCAGAACCCTCCTTAGCATACTATCACACAGCGACCTACGAACCTAAGAGCTACTAATACAGCAGCTAATAGCATGTATGCCCTTATTGCTATAGGCAATATCTCTTATAACAACTTCTGCAATTTCTGTTCTAAGAGCACGAAGGTGACTTTAGAAGACCTCATTTCCTTCCTTAATAAGCAAATGCTAGCAGTCTGCAGAGCTATATAGTATAGCCTACTCGAACTTGCTAATACAGCTTCGAGCGAAATTATAGATCTTGCTTTGCACTTCTATAACTACTGCGACTACAATACTGCATAGAAGAACAACAATCCTAGTAGCTAGGTCCTAAACAGCCTCTCTAAGGACTTTCTAGAATTCCACTAACTAGCAGAGCTTAGCAGGAATACGCGCAACTACAAGAAAGAGGCCTAGGATGGCATTTAAGTAGTATACTCTTCTATTGCGAGCAATCGCTCTATTAAGTCAACATACACATCAGATAAGGCCACTCATTCCCTCTAAGCAGTCTGTAGGCAGGTACACGCTAATAAGAACACTCTTGGTGATGTGATCAAATACTTGAACCTAGCCCTACTAGACAGGCTTAACAGCATTAGTCAGATACGCAATTAGGGAGTGTCAAGCAAGCATATCCTTCTTACCTGTAATTATAATAAGGCTACTACCTACAGTATATTAAACAGTGTGAATACTACTAACCTGGACTAATGCATATAGGAACATCACTTAATTCAAAATGATGATAGTATCTATGCTAACCTAGAGTCTGCTATTTCTTCTAGTCTACCTTAAGTAGTAGCAAGCCTAGGCATTTTCCTAAGCAGCAGGATTGCTAGAGGTATAGGACTCTGTGATTCTCCTTCTCCTTCTATCAGCAGCCTTAGCGACTTTGTTGCCAACATGAGCATTCATAGCACACTACAGCTGCCTAAGAGGCGTACATAGCAACTTGACATGATAGGGCCTACTAGCAGATATTGTAATATATCAACCTATAGCAGTAGCGACCTTAAGTGCTTTGCAAAGGTACTATAGTTCATTATCGACTATATCAACAACCTTCCAATTCAGGCTAAGACTACTACAGAGCACTATGCTATTCTGAGGCAGGTCTCTATGATTAGCTGCCTTAGTGGTTAGAATAATAAGAAGCTTTGCTAGAAGCTGTAATATTCGATATCGCATAGGGTTCAAAAGTATATACGACTCTCAAGGGTTGTAGGCAGCGTATAGTAGATCGTCCTTCTACCAAAAGAGAAGGAGACACAGAGTGTAATGGTCAACCATACAAGGAATAGCTATCTCTGCGTACGGCGGAGCGGTCAGCTGAGCTATAGCTAACTGCCCCGCATTGTACCTTTCCTCATATATGCAGCGTGCCCGCTGCATAAGGAAAGCAGCAGCTTTCAGTCTCTGTGTCTCCTTCTCTTTTGGTAGAAGGACGATCTACTATACACTGCCTACAATCCTTGATAGTCGTACATACTTTTGAACCCTATGCGATATCGAATATTACACAGAGACTGAAAGCTGCTGCTTCCCTTACGCAGCAGGCACGCTGCGTATATGAGGAAACGTATAATGTAGGGCAGTTAGCTATAGATCAGCTGACCGCTCCGCCGTACGCAGAGATAGCTACTCTGCCATTCCTTGTATGGTTGACCATTACAGAAGCACATATAGTAACTTAGAGCTGCTCTTAGTATAATAACCAATTCTGCGACTTAGGATAAACTCCTCACTCGAATCTAGACTATAATAGCTAGAAAGGACTCTAAGGGAAGGCTGAAGGCTCTTTAAACTAATGTTAGGCATTTCAACTAGTAGTATAAGGGATGCTGTCCTGCTATTGAGGGTGATACTCTAGGAGTGTACTGTTTCTTCCTTAGGCATGTGCCTTTCTATAAAGAAGTTTTCGATAGAACTTTCAGATTTATAGAGGCCTATGCTATTAAGATCGCCCTAGCTATAGGCATAACTTAGGACAACTACAAAAACAGATTATAAGGCAGCTATAGTAGCCTTAAATCGAACAACATGATGGACTATCTAAAGCAATCTGGAACGCTTCCACTTATACATGCAGAGTTCTATATGTACTAATAGCACTAGTGCGAGCAATGTATTAGGATGGGATAGCAATATAACCAGTTTAGGAGCCTTGCTTAACAAGTTGTCTGTCAGGATCCTAAGTACTAGTTGCTTAATATAATAGCTTATAGCGACCACCTGTTTGCACTTATAACCAGCTCTTACTATATAAAGTATGCTATACAAGGATAGAGCACTAGGTTCTGTCACCTTAATTAGAACCTATATACACTTGCTGCTAAAGGCAAAGGCAAAGATCAGTAGCAGGGATCTCTCTCTCTAGATGATAAAGACAATAATAACTATACTAAGCTTTGTATAGGCTTTAACAACATAGCAAAGATCAAGAGGTTCACTAACCTCCTTAAGAAGAAGGGTAAGCTGGGTGACAGGTTTGTTAAGCAAATGAATAGCACTATTCTAGATGCTACTATAGTTAGTTTACTGACTGTTTATTAGGCTCCTCACCCTTATGTTACTGCTCAGATTCGCCTCACTTCGCCTCTCCTTCTATATAGTTCTACTGCTTATAGCACGAAGCTTTACTATACTATCTATCTACAGTATATAGGCTTCCCAATAGGTAAGGGTTCTGCAGAGGTATCTAAAGGTCCTACCTTCGATGAGCTCTATATCGCTTATGCTACTAGTATTGCTCTGCCTAAGACCCCTTTAGGATACCTATACAAATATGGCGAAGTTAGCACTCCCTTCTTAGCTTTTGTGCGAATCACGGATGTAAGTCTAGTCTATAATGCCTTAGTGGCCTAACGCTCCTAGGATAATAGCGCTGTTTATTTAGAGATAGGTAATATATTCTATAGATAGAAAGACTGTACTTATAACAGTGACAACTTCTAGTCTATAGTCTATGACTTTATCACTCACTATAGGGTTCGCATTCTAGCTAAGATAGTTAGCACTAGTGCATTCGCTGGCAGTAGACTATTCGACAGGATGGTTAAGCTAGAGAAGATATCCTATAATTCTAAATCATTCTTTGTGGCCTATCCTTAATTTAACTTAGTGTAGAAGGTGACTATTCTTAGAGCTGGTACTATAGATGCTACTTATAATTGCAATACTCGCCCTTAATCTGAACTATAGGATCTATATTAGATGAATAAAGAGAATCGCATATATAAGCTTAACAATTATGAGCTTCTCCTAGATAGAGAGAAGCGCTTAACTAAGAAGGCTAAGCATCTTAATATCTTTAAGAATGCTTATAATGGTTTAGTATCACCTGTATAATCTAGTATCACTATTCGTGCTTGCTCCTTATCATCATTTATAAGTGATAGGCCCTTATTGTCTTTGTCATCCTCTGATGATAATAACAATTTAGTATAGGGAACTTGCGCTTATAGCAGATTAATGCAGTCTTTAGGTTCTTATTGCTCTCAATCTAGCAGTCCCTACTTCTCTAATATAAAATCCCTTAGCAGTTCTGCTAGTAGAATGTCTCCTAGCAGGTAGGAACTTTAATATAGATTATAGGCTAAGATCTCTCTCGACCTATAGGTTAGGAAAGGCTTCACTCGAAGTTCTGGGATTAATGATTTTGATTTCTTATTTGTCTTTTACCTACTTTTAGCATTATAGGATAATGCTATAGTTAGCAAGAGAGGAAATGTCGTGAGGTATAGCATTAGGATGGGATTTGGTATAGGTCTTAAGCATAAGGCTCTAAGTTCTTGTATAAGCATTCTGCAGTTATATAGTCAACATATAACAGGGTTTAAAGCGAAGGGTGGGCAATAACTATGTTAGCTATCGACTGCCTAAAGGGCGAAGACCAGCGACACCTTGTTTTTCAGATACAGAGATGAGTTTTGTTTTTCAGAGATAAAAAATCAGAGTTATACGCTTCGCATGTAACAACAATAACAATTAGAGGTTACCAAAAACACAGTCTGCTCTCCCACTTGACTATTGTGACTCTGGTATTATTGTGGTTGTTCTAAAGTTCAGTATACTACCTTGAATCTTTCTCGACCCATGGGTCAAGATTGTTTTTCATGGCTGTGTGAACTTTAGGCTTCATATTGACTTCTCGACCTACACAGCCACAATGTATAGTATAACTTGTTGCAATCTTAAGATAAGGACAATTACAACAATGACTCTAAGTCATCATTAGGCTTGCAGGCATTATAATAATACTAACTGATAGACAACTTGATGTTAGGTATATAGATAGTCACTTCCTTCGAATCCATCTTAACACACAGATCTAAGGAGCAGTAATACTGTGCCTAGCAATACAAAGGGCTTATTAGTAAACTGCATAACCTTGTTGTTTATATTAAGGCGAATAGCATAAGGATTAGCGTATTCGAGAGCAAACAGGCAGAGGTGATTACCAAAGGAGTTAAGACCTCATATACAAAGATCCTTTAACTCATTATAAATAGTAGTATCTAGTAAAACAGTACTTACCTTATAATTGAGTATGCAATCCTTCTTCACAATGCTCTTATACTATACTAGAGTTATGAAGAAACTAACATTAATAAGGACGACCTCCTTAGTTATGAAGATCAGGATGAACTTGCAGATCTAAGGGCACTCCTTAAACCAATCTACGAGGTATCTATGCATATATAGTTAGTTAGAACAACAGCTAGAGTCCTTCATAATAGCCTTATATCGATAGATTATCTGATACACTATCTTAAGACTTGCTAGAGTTAGCCTAAGAGTATTCACTTTATAGCATCCCTTAATCTTAAATGGTTGAGGTTATAGAAATACTACTAAATCACTAATCTTAATCTGGCTTATATTATAGCTGTATCCCTTAATTCTTACTACTGCCTAAGTTGGTTTCAAAATTACTAGATATTAGTATAGATAAAGATCGCGAAATAAACAATAGATTAGAAGTATATAGAAGCAAAGCGCACTTATGATACTAATTCTCCTGAGCGATCCTTAATATCGCTATAGGCTCAGTGTAAGGATCTAAGTGGCTTTGCTGCCTTTAATCAAAAGCACTCTTATCGACCTACTGCTCCTTAGGATGAACTTACGAAGTATAAGAACATTCCTTATCCACCTGAGTCATAAGATCTATTAGATTAGTGGCAGCTATACCAAGATAAGTACCCTATTCCAAAACACCTTACATTCTTACTACTAGCTACACTAGCATCTACTTTAGCAATCGAGCGTATATTCAGTAACGTCACTGTACTAGAAGCGGAACAGTACTAGAAGCGGATCACTCTGGGTATATCTCACACTGATATGCGATGTTTTAATCACGTACTGCGTAGAATTTGTCCTGCCTGCGTATTGTCCGGCTTCCCCTACAGTGACGTTACAGTGACGTTACAGTGACATTACTACTATCATGGACCTGTAGATCGATATGTGTTTGCTCCTAACATTGAAATACTATTTAGACTATAAGTTTGTTTAGAATTAAGTAGGCTACTATCTATATACGCAGATGCATTATGCTCACTCTTACCGCTGAGATGCCAACACGGAGTACGGGGTTTGAATCCAGACTGCGAGCACCCGCCTGCTGCATAACTCCGCGTGCACAAAATACAGCATAAGCCATGTAAAACCAGCATTTAGGCATTCATTGCTTCCGTCAGTGAACAGCAGTCATGCTCGAATGTTTGAACATGATGTGCGAAGTTATCGCTATAGCTGCGTGTTGTTGTGCACCCTTCGCACGTGATCCTTCTGAACAGATCAACAGAGTCAGTAAAAGCCCTCGTAACAATTCGGTGCTGTACGATGAAGCGATGTCTTACCATGTTGTCGACTCGACCGAATAGTC
Source organism: Cladosporium cucumerinum (assembly GCA_023634325.1). Classification (NCBI taxonomy): domain Eukaryota; kingdom Fungi; phylum Ascomycota; class Dothideomycetes; order Cladosporiales; family Cladosporiaceae; genus Cladosporium; species Cladosporium cucumerinum. The sequence continues at coordinate 1,925,917 of JALDQA010000010.1, read as the reverse complement.
TCCCACAGTTTGCCCACTCGCACGTGATCTTTGGGTTGTGCTTTGTCTCGTGTCTTGCGCGATCTTTTTTATTAGAAAACCCAGCTTCCCTAGACTGTGGGCATCCGTTGTACCGACAGAACAAAGTCTTCGAGTGGCGCTTGTAGTGCTTACGTAGATCACAAGGGCGAGTGAATCGAGTGCGAGATGCGCAGCCTGGCCACGCGCAGGACCAAGTATTATTAGGGCCTCTGAAACCGTAGGCCATGGGCGTCTTGTGGTCGGGTGATACGCTTCTGGACACTTCCGAGACTGCGAGGTCAAATGCCAAACTTGGGTCGGAAGTTGCGGAAGTATGACGAGATTGAGCTGGAATTGATCGCAATTGTTGCTCGGGTGGCAAGTAATCCGATGTCGCGTCTGACATCGACAGTCGCGGTGCAGCTGGTGCTACATAGGTAGCACCTCCATGAATACTGCGTGGGAAGATAGGTTCACCCTGCTGAGTAGATGGCATCGTGTTCTGGATGGACTGATCCCACGCTGCTAGGTTCGACCGTGATTGTTGAAAGTTCGTACCAAGTAGCTGGTTGTAGTCTTGTGTATCGTATTGACATAGTAGGACAGGTGGAACAGAAGCGAGGTGTTGTTGCAAGTCTTGTGAGGTTAGGGAGGCAAGTTGACCCAATTCAGTATATATCCAGTAAGATGAATCCCAGGCTTGACTTGGACCTCCAAAGGAATGAGACATGCTTGCATTCAGCATTAGAAGATCCATATAGCCATTGCAATTGTGCTGGCTGTAAGAATGAATTCTGCGATCAGTCAGAGAGGGTTCCGGCTTTGCCTACACGGTATGCTGCTCAGGCAGCATAGCCATCCGTTTGAGCAGTAGGGAATGGGTAGCGGATGTCTCGAGTGCGGAACCGAATGGCCTGAGTCTATCCAAACGATGCTCGTCGACCTCGGGGGCATAACCACCAACTGGTAGGGCAAGTATTGTATCGCATACCTAGACATTTGGCTGGCTGTAACGGAATGGAGCAGCTGCGGGAGGTTGCTAGAAGGTACCACAAGAATTGTTAGGCTGTAGCTGAGTAACAAGTTCTCAACACCAGAATCGGACCGTCCTCAAGATGCTGTGATGGGCGTAGGTAAGTGTCTTATTGGCGCCAAGTGATCGCGGTAGTCGAACTATGCGCGCTCCAAACTTTAAGTGGTTGCAATATTTTCCCGGTAACGTTAGCGGTACGTTCGACTTGAAGTTATAGGCCAGATGTTGGTGGGATGATGGTGCATCGGTTTAAGAGTGATGTGAAGACTCGATCTTGGGTATGGCAGACCCCGAGTACTCCTTTTATTATGCAAGACGCGCTGTAATGGTTCTCAACGCTATGTGTAGCGAAGTCAATGCACTCAGAATGGCACACAGATCATATAAAAAAGCCACAGAGCCAGATCATTGGTAAAGTTTGTCAGATCTTCAGGAGTGACACACAGGCGTTTCCAGCAGTTAGCAAGGCCCTAACTTACTGTCGAACATGTGGACTCAATGGTTGACGTGAGATCCAATAGGCAGGCTGTACTTGTCGCTCAGTACGGCATCAGTGGAGACAAAGGAGAAGTCTATCATTTAGCCGGAGCCGGAGATCACATGGAGGTTAGTGGAAATAATGGACATATGCCAAATGTGGCGTGCCCAGACCTGTACATGATGTACAGCATGCTTTTCTTCCTCGAAAACTACTCGATATCGCGCAGTAGACTTGTCCAACATTGTTCAGGGGACTTATCAGCTGCGTGTGGAGACAACGAGGGCTAATTGCTCGCGACTAATGGCACCATTAGTGTTGACGTGTGATCAGGTTCCTGGAACAGTCGTGGCTTCTATTCCAAAAGTCAAAAGGCTTTGTGCGTAGGGCAATAACCCATCTGGTACTGATCAGCCCTACCGTGCATTCTCTGCAGGGCTTAGCGTCGGTAAAAGCTGCTCCACTCGGCTGTGGTTGTCGATGATGCTCGGAAGGCGAACGACTGACACCGTAGGATGTAGTGAAGATCAAGCTCAGGCGTAACAGAACGAGGGCAGTCAAGCGCGATCTGAGACGTGCTGCCGAGCACTACGCACCGAGATGTAAAGATTCTTCGACCAAGCCCGTCGCTGAAGCCCAAGCTGTGATATACAAATACTTGTCGCAAGCGAGTGGATGTCTTCCAGTGGGTCGCTCAAACTAATGTTAGTGGAAGGCGAAATGTCATACTTGAGCCACAGATTAGCGAGAATTGAGTTAGGCGGCGTGACGACAAAACAATGGACGGTCTAGGTTCACACCGTGTTGGTGTAGGCTGACACGGATGCTCACTCGGAACTGATTTTCACTCACCGGACCAGAGACGCTTTATTAGCCACAATTGCAGCCCCAGGCCGAGACCCCACCGGCACCCCGAGAGCACAACTAGCGGAGCGACCCGCTTTCCCTTGCTTACTTCTAAGAGGCAGAACGACCTTAGTCTACGGGTATCAGATTTTCCCGCTTTGGCGCTTCCAAATAGCTTACAGTAGAGCAAAGCATGCCAGCCTTGGCCGTTTTACTAAGGCTGTCACTTTGGAGCGCTAATCGCCGAGCCCTAAAAAAGAAGCGCCGAAGCACATGTCGTCACATATGTGACCAGTGAATACGAATTATACGAGACGACTAGCGCAAAGACACGAGAAGCGATTAGAGAATGTAAGGGCGTGTATTCAGGCTAGACATTGACGATCCAATCGTATTGCGAGATCGCTATCGCCATTAGGAGCAAAGTTGTCGACGAGCAAGATACATTCATTAGTTTCGACAGTATCGATAAAGGTAGGTTCATGAGGGAGAGCCAGGCATCGGCTTGCAGTTATGCGCGATCATAGACAAGCAGACCAGCTACGCATCCGGACTTGCAGGCATAATCGACGCGCAGTTGACCAGCGAGCAGAGTAGGTCAGTAACAAGTACGCGATGCATGTGAGTTGCAGGTTCATTTGTGAATACTGCGTTCGACTACGTAGGCGGATATGAAAAACAGAGAATCGGCAAGAGGAAGAGGAGCGAGATACTGTAGGAGGCAGTAATAGAAGCAAAGCAGGCACAAAGGTAAAAGCACTCGCGAAGAGCGGACATTCAGTCTGGTGTACAGCAAATGATGAGATTGTGACGGTAAGGTTGTGAGATATTATGGCTGTGTAGGTCGAGAAGTCAATATAAAGCCTAAAGTTTATACAGCCATAAGAAACAATCTTGACCTATAGGTCGAGAAAGATTCAAGGTAGTATACTGAACTTTAGAACAACCATAATAGTACTAGAGTCACAATAGTCAAGTGGGAGAGCAGACTGTGTTTTTAGTGACCTCTAATTGTCATTGTTGCTATATGCAAAAGCGTGTAACTCCGATTTTTATATCTAAAAAACAAAACTCATTTCTGTATCTGAAAAAATAAAGTGTTACTAGTCTTCGCCCTTTAGGCAGTCGATAGCTAATATAGCCGTCTCCTACCCTTCGCTTTAAACCCTATCACATATTGACTATATAACTGTAGAATGCTTATACAAGAATCTAGAGCCTTATGCTTAAGACTTATACTAAATCCTATCCTGATATCATACTCTACAACATTTCCTCTCCTGCTAACTATAGCATCATCCTATAATACCAAAAGTAGTTGAAGAAAAATAAGAAATTAAAGTTATTGGTCCTAAAATTTCGAGTAAAGCCTTTCCTAACCTATAGGTCGAGAAAGATTTTAGCTACATCTATATTAAAGTTCCTACCTACTAGGAGACATTCTATTAGTAGGACTGCTAAGGGATTATGCATTAGAGAAGTAGCCACTACCAGATCAAGAGTGATAAGAACCTAAAGACTGTATTGATCTACCATAGGCCTGAGTTCCCTATACTGAATTGTTGTCATTATTAGAGGATAATAAAGATGATAAAGGCCTATCACTTGCAGATAATAATAAGGAGCAAGTGCGAATAGTAATGCCAGATTAGATAGATGATATTGAAATATTATAAGCATTCTTAAAGATATTAAGATACTTAGTCTTCTTAATTGAGCACTTCTCTCTATCTAGGGGAAGCTCATAATTGTTAAGCTTATATATATAGTTCTCTTTATTTATCTGATATAGATCCTATAGCTCAGATTAAGGGCAAGTATTGTAATTGTAAGTAGCATCTATAGCATCAGCTCTAAGAATAGTTACCTTCTATACTAAGTTAAACTAAGAATAGGCCCTAAAGAAGGATTTAGAACTATAGGATATCTTCTCTAGCTTAATCATCCTGTCGAACAGTCTATTACTAGCGAATGTACTAGTACTAACTATCTTAGCCAGAATGCGAACTCTATACTGAGTAATAAAGTTATAGACTATAGACTAAAAGTTATTACTATTATAGATATAGTCTTTTTATCTATAGAATATATTACCTATCTCTAAATAAACAGCGCTATTATCCTAGGAGCGTTAGGCCACTAAGGCATTATAGACTAGACTTACATCCGTGATTCGTACAAAAGCTAAGAAGGGAGTGCTAACTTCGCCATATTTGTATAGGTATCCTAAAGGGGTCTTAGGCAGAGCAACACTAGTAGCATAAGTGATGCAGAGCTCATCGAAGGTAGGACCTTCAGGTACCTCTATAGAACCCTTACCTGTTAGGAAGCCCACATACCATAGATAGATAGCACAGTAAAGCTTTATGCCACGAGCAGTAGAACTATATAGAAGGAGAGGCGAAGTGAGGCGAATCTGAGCAGTAACACAAGGGTGAGGGGCCTAGCGAACGTTCAGTGAGCTAACTATAGTAGCATCCAGAATAGTGCTGTTCATTTGCTTGACAAACCTATCACCCAGCTTACCCTTCTTCTTAAGGAGGTTAGCGAACCTCCCAATCTTTGCTATATTGTTAAAGCTAGTGCAAAGCTCAGTGCAGTTGTTATTGTCTTCGTTATCTAGAGAGAGAGATCCCTGCTACTGATCTTTGCTCTTGCCTTTAGCAGCAAGTGCATGCAGGTTCTGATTAAGGTGACAGAACCTAGTGCTCTGTCCTTGTATGGCGTACTTCATATAGTAAGGGCTGATTGTGAGTACAAACAGGTGGTCGCTGCGAGCCACTACATTAAGCAACCAGTACCTAGGATCCTGACGAACAACTTGTTAAGCAAGGCTCCCAAACTGGTTTCGTTGCTATCCTATCTCGATACGTTGCTTACGCTAGTACTAGTGGTACATATAGAACTCTGCATATATAAGTGCAAGCATTCCAGATTGCTTTAGGTAGTCCATTATGTTGTTCGATTTGAGGCTACTATAGCTACCTCGCAATCTATTTTCGTAGTTGTCCTGAGTTATACCTATAGCTAGAGCGATCTTGATAGCATAGGTCTCTGTGAATCTGAAAGGTCTATTAAAAACCTCTGCACGAAAAGGCACACGCCTTAGGAAGAAGCAGTATACTCCCAGAGTATCATCCTCAACAGTAGGACAGCATCCCTTACGCCACTAGTTAAAATGTCTGTCCTTAGTTTGAAGAGCCTCAAGGCCTCCCTCAGAGTCCTTTCTAGCTATTATGGTCTCAATTCGAGTAAGGAGTTTATCTCAGGTCGCCGAATTGGTCATCATACTAAGAGCGGCTCTAAGTCGCTATATATGCTTCTAGCAAAGCTTCTTGTTATTCTGTCTATTAAGGCGACCAACTACAGAGACCTGCTTTAGAATAGCACAGCGCTCTGCAGTAGTCTTAGCCTGAATTAGAAGGTTGTTGATATAGTCGATAATGAACTGTAGTACCTTTGTAAAGCACTTGAGGTCGCCACTGCTACAGGTAGATGTGTTGCAGTGCCTGCTAGTAGGCCCCATCATATCGAGTCGCTGTTTACGCTTCTTAGGCGGCTGTAGTGTGCTATAAACACTCATATTGGCAACAAAGTCGCTTAGGCTGCCGATAGAAGGAGAAGGAGAATCACGGAGTCCTACACTGCTAGCAATCCTGCTACTTAGGAAAATGCCTAGAGAAGCCACTCCTTGAGACGGACTGGCATGAATAGCAAACTCTGGATCAGCATAGATACCATCGTCATTCCGAATCAAGAGATGTTCCTGCGCACGTCGGTCCAGGTTAGTAGTGCTCACACTGTTTAATGTGCTATAGGTAGCAGCCTTGTTGTAATCACAGGTGAGAAGGATACGCTTGCTTGACACTCCCTGATTGCGTGTCTGACCAACGCTATTAAGCCTGTCTAGCAGGGCTACGTTCAAGCGCTTGATCACATTACTAGGAGTATTCTTATTAGCGCGTACCTGCCTATAGACTGCCCAAAGGGAACGAGTAGCCTTGTCTGATGTGCATATTGACTTGATAGAGCGATTACTCGCAATTAAAGGGTACACTGCCTGAATGCCATCCTAGGCCTCTTTCTTGCAGTTACGCGTACTCTTGCCGAGCTCTGCCAATTGGTGGAATTCTGGAAAGTCCTTAGGGAGGCTGTTTAGGACCCGGCTACTAGGATTGTTGTTCTTCTATGCAGTGTCGTAGTCGCAGTAGTCGTAGAAATGCGAGGCAAGATCCGCAATCTCGCTTGAAGCCGTATCAGCAAGTTCGAGCAGGCTATACTGTATAGCTCCACGAACTGCTAGCATTTGCTTGTTAAGGAAGGAAATGAGGTCTTCTAAAGTCACCTTCGTGCTCTTAGAGCAGAAGTTGCGGAGTTTGTTATGAGAGATGTTGCCTATAGCAATAAGAGTATGCACGCTATTAGCTGCTGCATTAGTAGCTTCTAGGTTCGTAGGTCGCTGTGTGATAGCGCGCCGAGGAGGGTTCCGAGGGGTGCAGGGGGTTTGCGATGCCATGGTGGCTGAGGGAGGAAGCCGATAACCGCAAAATCGGCCGAGTGAGAAAGGTAGAGGGTGTGCCTTTGTGTTATCGAGTCGTGTTGTCGAGTCGAGTTATGAGCGCGAGCAAAGGTAGGGGAGAGAGGGTGGTTGTTGGTACGGTTAGAAGAAGAAGTCGTAAGTGTAGGAGGGCAGCAGGTTAATATGTTTTCCCAAACATCTAAACAGCATTAGCGCCTTTTTTGTAGCAAACAGGAACAGTCGGCTCGTGACTATCAAATGCGCCTTTTAAGGCTTGTGATTAGCCTGTTAGTGAGTCTGTAAGCAACAGTTGCCTCCTTTGAAGTGAAGGAGTTCCTTTATTATAACTGAAGGCTCGTGACCATTAAAAGCATCGGCTCGTGACTATCAAATGCGCCTTTTAAGGCTTGTGATTGGCCTGTTAGTGAGTCTGTAAGCAACAGTCGCCTCCTTTGAAGTGAAGGAGTTCCTTCATTACCGATAAAGGAGTTCCTTCCTCACAAGTGAAGGATTCAGAGGAAGTATCCCTTCTTTTCACGTGACTTTGCTAAACCCATCCTTCACTACTATTAACTGAGGTATCAAACACCTCCCCTGCTAACTACAGTGTTCGCAGCACGTGACGTTTCTAGTTCTCAGCACTGTTCCTGTGACATAGGGGCTTCTTGTTGAGTTGAGGAGTGCTAAGCACCTTAGAGTGAAGTGTGAAGCACGCATCGTTGGTTTACTACAGGTTTATTGCAGGCTAAGGAGTCTCCGATCAATGTCGACCTATGGGTCGAGAAAGATTGTTATAGCCGTTTCTTAGCTGATACAATCCTGTGCTCGCTTATCCGTTCTGTTATTGTTGCGTTCAGCACGGTATAGCAGTTCCTCGTCCCCTATTCTCTTCCGAATACACTATGTTCGTTTTACTCCTGTCTTTGCCTAGTCTGGCTGGTTCTTACATCCGCTATATATGCCAGTCTAGCGCCAGTTGCTGATAACTATATACCTATCTCGAAAAGGAAAAAAGAAAAAAAAGAAAGAAGAAGGGAATGTCTAGGAATCCAAGGAGGTTCTTAAGTACTACGCAGGTTGGTGCTTTAAAAAATGAATAAATGTCGATCTAAGGGTCGAGAAAGTTCTAATGCTAGTTGCCCAAGAAAAACGCCAGGTAATCAAAATCGGAGGTTACTAGGAACCTATAAGGAGTCATCTAACACACTCCCGTCGTTCATATCGACATCGCTATTCTCCTAGATTATCGGAATGTTCGCTAAGTCAGAGTGAGGCTGAGGAATCTCGACTGTAGGATAGCGACTATTATGTGCCCAATTCATGCGAGTCGAAGGCAGACTTCTCTGATCAGTTGCTTGTCGTTGAGAGTATTGATGCTGCTGAGGTTCTTCTGCTACTCTATATTCTTTAGTTCGTAACTTTAGAAGCTTTAACCGCTTTCCTGCAAATGTTCTAGTCAGTTTGGTACCATCTAGCTTAGCTAGTCGATAACTGCCAAATGTCTAAACTGTTATTAGTATACGGTATAGGCCAAGCCAGTAGGGATGAAATTTTAGGGCCGAAGATTTGTTAACCTCTTAGCGAGAGTCCTAGAGCAACACAAGGTCGCCTACTTTGAACTCCTCTGTCCGAATGCGATGCGAGTCATCATAGGATTCCTTATTAGCCTCTCGCTGCCTATATACACGGAGCAGCACTTCCTCTAGGGCTTTATCCCGCCTGTCTAGTTAAGCATAGCGAGCAGCGAGAAGATCCGTAGTAGATCTTACAGTATTCTAAGCGATCGTCTGCTATAAACCAATGTCAATCTCAATAGGAAGTATGTATTTAGCTCTATAGATAATCCGAATAGGAGTCATTCTAGTAGTCGACTTAACAGTTGTTCGATCAGCCTACAACATTGTAGGTAAGGCGTCAATCCACCTAGCTCCTGTAGTAGCTATGTGCTTAGCCAGCCCATTTACAACAGGCTGATGTCCTTTCTCTATTATGCCATTTGCCTGAGGGTGATACACTAATATCCAGGTATGCTTGATTCCGTACCGAGCAAGAAGCTCATCAGTAAGTGCTTTGTTCTCTAGACTACTGTCGCTTACTAAGCGTAATAGCATTCTATGCCTACAGATGATGTCCTCAAATATAAACTTTAAAACGTTCTTTAAGTCATTCTCGCAAAGGGCTCTTCCTTTAACCCATCTAGACAGATCCTCCCTTCCTAGTACAAGGTATGAGTATCCTATATATAGCAGTATATGAACAATATCGATAGCCCACTTCTCTCCTATACAGGAGGACTAGGTAGGGTAGAGAGCCTCGTCTGACCGATTATGTGCTCGGGTCTGGTAGGCGAAACAGGTGTTAACGTGCTTTTCTACATCCTTGAACAGGCCAGCCTAGTAGAATCGATCAGCAATCCTTTAGTAGGTACCTTCTCTCCCTCGATAGCCACTTTTATTATACAGTTCACGAATGATGTCTCTTCGTTTATAAGTCATCTACTACACGCCTTAGGAGAGCATTCTTGTTCTGCCTTCTAAATAGGTGCCTTCCCTGCACGAGATGTTTTAGGGCTTCCTTCTTAAATGTAACAAACTCCTTTATAGAGAGTTCTAGAGGCCACTAAAGTATAGTAAGCTAAAGAGCGTATCGCTAGGACTTCTCGCTATATTCAGGAAGGAGAACGTTCTCTGGTGTAGTAGCTGTAGGGCTGATCTGCATGCTGCTAAGTTCGTAGTTGACAAAAGCATCTACGTCATCTTGTCGTGTATTAACTGTATTGTCGTCCTATAGTATGCGCGACAATGCATCAGCAACAATGTTCTGTTTCCTAGGTATGTGCTACATATCAAAATCTCAGAGTCTTATCTATGCAAGCTAACGAGTCACTAAGGCTCTGGGCAAGTCAGTCGTAGTTCTGTTAAGCTGGGCGACTAGCGTATTTGTATCAGTTTCTATAGTGAATCGGATCCTATATAGCTACAGTCTGCATTTGCATAGCATATGTAGGAGGGAACGACACTCAAGCTTCCTAATGTCGTACTTCTTCTCTGCAGCAGTTTAGAGTCTACTCTCGTACCTGTATAGATGCCTTTTCCCTTGTTGATTGAGTTGCATCAACACTCCACTGAACCCAGTTACGGAGGAATCCACAGTAAGGATTACTTTGCTAGCATCAGGGGAGTAATCTAGAGGCATCAATACTAGTGCAGATGTTAGAGCATCCTTCAGAGATTGCATTGCCTGAGCCTATTTAATATCCTAGCAGTACTCCACATCCTTCTTAAGCAAGGCAAACAAAGGTGATACAATGTCGCTAAAGTGCTCGATCCAGATCCGATAGTACGTACAAGCTCTAAGGAATCCTCGTAACGCAGTGATGTTCTTGCAAGTAGGCCACTATTAGATTGCTTTCACATATCTATCTGTAGGTCTCTGCCTATCTTAGCCACAAATGTACTCTACTACTTTAAGGGTAGGAGCGCAGAAGTGTGACTTTCCTCTAGATATAGTGCAACCAGATCGCTCAATATCAGCTAGCACCCTATTAATCTATTATAGGTGTTAAAGCATATACTTCTATATGCTAGGCAGTGCAAGTTTAGTGAGATTCCCTGTCCGAGGTGAATACATAATAATGTTATCTATAAAAGGGCTGGCCTTCTCTACTAGGTGCAGATGTAGGATATGCATAATAGCTCACACGAACTGAGCTACTGAATTTGTTGCTCCCTATAGTAGAGTCATTTGCTGAAGGAGTCTAAGGAGAGTTTGGATAGCAGTTATGTCCCTACTTACTAGATAGAGCGTGATCTGATCGTATCTAGAGAGGAAGTCTAGTAGGGTATATACAGGTCGTCTAGCAATATGCTCCGAGAATTTATCCATATTAGGAGGGAGTATAGCATCTCTGATAGTAATAGCATTAATGTTAGTAGCAGAGTTGATTAAATGGTGCTTCTTATCCTTCTTCTATACCAGAAACTAAGGATTGTAGTAAGGCCTATAGCTTCGTTCTAGTATAGAAGCATCGATCTGTTACTGAAGTATAGATACTACTTCATTCTAAAGTCCCTTTGGTATAGGGAAACTTTTTGCCTACTAGGCCTTGTATTCTATTGTGCAGATGACCTATAGTAGTACTACCTATTTATTATAGTAACTAATCTCTGTGAAATCCTATGCAAGGGCCTTCTCCCTATTATATATTATTTCTTTTAACATCTCCTTCTCTTAGGGCTGAATGTCTTTATCTATTACTATCTTCTCCTAGTATGCTATAGTAATATAGCAACCTTGTGTCACGGGGCGACAGCTGGGAGCATTCAGCTGCGTAGCCGCTGAGGTAAAGAAGCTCAAAAGACTAGGATGTAAGACCGGTTGTCTTACATTGCTCGCGCATATGTAGCTAGATCGGATGTTCGGACGGATGGACGGATGCTCTCAGCTTCTTGCCTGTGACACCTTGTAGTTCTTGCTAGTACCTTAGTTCGAACAAGTAGTTATAAGGGCCGGGTGCTCTAATAGGATTAAGAGCGTAGCGCTGTTCTGCTAGGAGGTCTTGCCTCTAATTCGGATTTCTATTAGGCATGCTCCTATCTAGAAGCGCAGTATCTAAAGGCCTGATTTTGTCCGCCTTCTTTTTGTATAGTGTATTTAGCTCTATAGCTCCGCTTTCTTGCTATTAGTGCGAAATGGTATATAGGCTGTATTCATCTCGTCTCCTTAAGCATCGCCTAGTGCCTTCTCCTAGCGATACCTAGAAGACATGCATAAGGTCGACTAGCTCTATCGCATATGTTTTTAAGGTCTGTTTATCATTTTTTAAGTGTTTTTGTGTTTTGGTAATAGCCTATGCGCGAATGCACTTAAAAGGAAGTTTTAAATAATATCGACCTATGAGTCGAGAAAGATTATCCGGAGTTTCCCTAGCATTAGTTAGTAAGGGAAGGGAAGCATAGCAGCATTCATCAAGACATATATTAGCACTGTAAGGAAATTCTGCATCAGCATACATAGTGTTGTTATTGTCTAGCAATAGCATTCGGTCAGATGTAGCACTAGTTACTACACCACCTTGCCTTCCCTCTAGCTGTCATCTTCTCTAAGCTCCTTCTTGTACCTATTAATAGACCTTATCTCGCAAGTACGCGTACTGTCCTCTATTGTTATCAGGATAGTAATGCAGCCAGATAGAGTCTAGGAGGTCGCTATAGAAGACTGCAGTGCAAAGGATTCTCTAAGAATCACTTCACTCGTATAGTCCTTAGTAATAAGGAAGAGCATTTAGAAAGAGGTCTCTGTCTCTCTAATAAACACGCGAGTCTCTGCTATTCCTACAAAGGGGTCACTAGTTCTATTTACTAAGATAAATTTATCGCTCTTTATTACAGGAGGGAGCGAATTGATTAGTAGTCCTATGCGTAGTGTAAAGCTCTCCTTTATAATGTTGATTTCGGCTCTAGAGTCGACTAGTGCCTATGCTGCTTCTCTTCTAATCCGTATAGAGATATGAGGACACTTCGCTTAGTACGTCTTAACATTCTTAAGGCGCTTGTCAAGTTGCTTAGTCGTGAGTAGGGCTACAGACATTGCATTCGTAGCAGAGAATCTTTCTCGACCTATAGGTTGAGAAAGATTTTTGCTAGTAAGATGCTTATCTAAAACGCTACTATCGCTTCCTATAGTATCCTAACTGTTTACTAAGATATTCCCTCATCCTAAAGCTTTTAGTGCTTCTGCTGTCTCTTAGCAAAGAGGCTGTATAAACAATTTGCGAACCCTAAGCATCAAGTTAATAGCATCTCGAATAGAGATGCTAATAGGCATATTTAAGATATGGTTTATTACCCGAATCTCTGCAGGAGCAGCATCCTCTTTGCTAAGTATATTGCCTAATTGCTAGGCTCGTAGAGCCTATCTTTTATTATCAGGCTTTATAGGCGGGATGCCTGTCAGATAATCCTTATCGACATCTATAGAGTCCTAGGTTCTCCTTATATCCTAAGGAGGGAGAGTCCGGCCTTGCGTTTGTGAATCTTGTACTTTAGGAATATACTGTCTAGATCGATCTGTATAGACAGTTAGAATACGATTGTACTAAGATAGTTTAGCAACCTTGCCTTTTTCCCTACTAGTTTATAGTGCATAGATAGCTTTAACGCGAGGGCTATAGTACACTTCTTGATCAGAATCTTCTTCACCATCAAAAGGATGCAACAGGGTAATAGCTCTGTCTGATAGTCCTGTAGTTGATTGCGTAGTAGCATCTACCTGATCCGCACTCAAGCTAAGGATATTAAGCAAAGCATTATATCTGTTAGTCGGAGGCAATCTAGGCACCTCTCGGCTAGGATTAGCTGCAGTCCTAAACAAAATGCAGTTATTCTAGCTAAAATAGATGTATCCTTACTATACCAGCTTGTCGACCTGCTAGCAGCGCATCACTATATAACCAGTTTTGCTATAATTATGATATTTAAGAGGTGGCTACTGTTCTGCGCTCCTGCTGGCATACTGCTATTGAGGCGGAGTCTGTATAGCATTATTCGTCTAAAATGCCACCCTTTGCATTCTTTGCAGGTATCCATTATAATCAGCAATTAGTAGATTTGGCTTTAGCTCTAAACGAAGGCATTGCATCAGTACATCCCCTCTTTAAATTGAGGTGAGGTACATGAGATTAGGAGATTCAAACATCTTAAGGATCTCTATCTTTGTCAGCTTTATCTCCTTAAACTTCTTAATTATCTTATCGAGGAAGAGGAACTGCTAATCCTGCACTCCTCTCTATAAGTCAGGGTATAGAGGTTCCTAGCGCTTTAGCAAGGAAGGCAGTACAGATGCTATCTTTTCTGTAGGAAGGGCAATGCGTTAGGGGTTACGCCATCGATTTACAGCCCTCGAGACTGCTCTATCAATGTCCTCCATCTTAATAATATAGCATAAGATAGCAGCTTAAGCAATACTATCTACGAAGCTTACTACTTATTCAAAGTTAACTAGCTCTATATACATAGCCTAAATGTGAAGCAAGCTGATTGCCTTCTCTATAATCTTCCTTAAGAGACTATATAGATACAGCATTGTCTTTTAGCTAGTAGAGAGTGTATTTCTAGCTTCTTTAATGTAGGAGGTAATAATCTAGAACTGCCTGCTATATAATAGGAAGTCATTATTATAAGGATGTTTAATAGCTCTATAGTTAGTTGTGTAGTAGCATCTATCTGATCTGCACTTAAGCTAAGGATATCAAGTAAGGTATTATATCTGTTAGTTAAAGGCAATCTAGGCACTTCTTAGCTAGGATTAGCTATAGTTCTAAACACAATACAGTTATTCTAGCTAAAATAGATGTATCCTTGCTATACCAGCTTATCGACCTCCTAGTAGTATATCACTATATAACTGGTCTTACTCTAGCTATAGCATTTAAAGGGTAGCTACTATTCTGCACTCTGGCTAGTATACTGCTATTAAGGCAGAGTCTATATAGCATTGTTTGTCTAAAATGCTCCTCTTTGTATTCTTTAGAGGTATCTATTATAATTAGCAATTAGGGGATTTGGCTTTAGCTCTAAATGAAGGCATTGCATTAGTATATCTCCTCTTTGAATTAAAGTGAGGTATATAAGGTTAGGAGACTTAAACATCTTAAGGATCTCTATCTTCGTCAGCTTTATCTCCTTAAACTTCTTAACTATCTTATCGAGAGGGAGAGACTACTAATCCTATACTCTTCTCTGTAAGTTAGGATATAAAGGTTCTTAGTGCTTTAGTAAGAAAGGCAGTATAGATACTATCTTTTCTATAGGAAGGGTAATATATTAGGGATTGCACTATCGATTCATAGCCCTTAAGACTGCTCTATTAATATCCTCTATCTTAATAATATAGTATAAGGTAGCAGCTTGAGCAATACTATCTATAAAGCTTATTACTTATTTAAAGTTGATTAGCTCTATATATATAGCCTAAATATGAAGCAAGCTAATTGCTTTCTCTGGGATCTTCCTTAAGAGACTACATAGATATAGTATTATCTTTTAGCTAGTAGAGAGTATATTTCTAGCTTCTTTGATGTAAGAGGTAATAATCTAGAACTGCCTGCTATATAATAGTAGGTTATCTTTATAAGGATATTCCTTTACTTATAACATGAACTGCTTTAGAGCGCCTTTAGTTATCAATATTCGCTTATTATCAACAGCTGCATACTTTACTCAGAGCAGGCCCTAAAGAGTGCTAAGGCTACTATTTGCTTGAGCGACAATTTGGCGAACTTTAGGTCTCACATCTTTAGTATAGTAGTCTTCGAGGAGGTTATATACTCTCTCATCAGATACTTAGTATCTTTTGCAAAGCTATATATATTCTTAAAGGAAAGTCGACAAGTTATAGCTATCGGAAATTAGAGACTTAAGAGACCTTAGAGTAGGAAGTGGCTAAATTGCTATAAAGCTCTGTAAGTAAGATATTAAAGGAGTCCTATCTATATATTGTTAGGAAGGCTATAACTCAGTTATTTGGGCTTACTAAGTTAGATCGAGAGGGATCCTGCTAAATATAACATCCTCTATAGCCTATAGCATAAATCTAGATAGAGCAGAAGGAAGAAAGTCCTGATCTGCTATAATTACAGACAGTCCTCTTCCTTCTACCTATAATATAATAAAAAGACAAGAATAACAAATAGAAAGAAAGATAGACTTAGTCTTAGGCACACGCCTTCTCTAAATCCTTAGGAATTGCACTATATTTGACTGATGTTTATATGAGCTATTCCTATATGCTGGTTTTCATGAATACTTTTATTAGCTGCTTCTTCCTCTCCTTCTGCGTTTTTATAATACAGACTGCTGCACTACTATTATATGCCTGTCTTAGAGGCATTTTCTTCTAGTTGCTAACTGCTAAAATAGGTAAGTCACACTAATTAAGATTATAACTGCTAGGATCTATACAGCTATTCCCTGCATAGTCTGAAATAGGGCGTAAATCTGGATTGTTACTTAGATTCTATTTCGAGCTGCTATTAATAGCTCCTAGTGCTGAGACTCTTATTGCCTTTTCCTATAGTAACTTATGTTGGTTAGAGCTCTCTCAAGTTTTGTAGGGTTTCAAAAGCTCCTACTGTTAGGATCAAAGGGATGCCCCCTCTCCTGGCCTTATCCCTCGCTGTACTATATCTGGGGTTGATGTTGTTCTACTTATTCCATTTTGTATTGTTTAAGTCGCACTGTTCCAGAAGGCAAGGTCGATCTATAGAAGCAGCACCAAATATGTGGCTGTGTAGATCGAGAAGTCAATATGAAGCCTAAAGTTCATATAACGTCTGTTACGGGAGAGCGATGCATACGCAGAGACTCAATGTAGTATTCAACAAGTTTGATACAGGAGTAAGAGGGTTCTAAGGCGGAAGCCAATGAAAGGACAGCAGCTTCTAATTCGGAGCACAGGCCACGCCTGCACTGTACTCCCTAAGGGCTCACCCTTCACATTACCCCCCCTCCTCTCTATTCCCTATCCGTAGGGCTTCACGCATTTCCCCTCGGACACCACTCATTACTGCATTGTCTGCAGTTTTCGTGACATAGCTGAAGTAAAGTGAAGTCGAATGTCGTCATGTGACATCTTCTCTCTCACTCGAATGAATGACTCTTCTTGCAGATTCTAAGCATAATGCATCAGATTTAGCAAAGTCGTTAATAGATTCTTTCTTTTTATATTCATATAAACCTTCACTTGATATAGTTTGTCAGCTAGTGAATCGAAAGTGAATGTCCTTATTGCGGGTTCTGCTTAAAAACTGGTGTGTCCTATGTGGTTTCTAATAAAAGCTGTATCTTTCGTTCTTTAGAAGCCTTACTTCCTCGTCACCTCTTGTTCGTGCTAAATGCAGTGCACTATCGCCTGCAGATTAGAGCTCCCTGCTACTATAACATAAGTATTTGCTTCCGCCCCCTTTTCTCCTTTTCTTCTACTACACAAATCGATCATTATGGTAAGTCGCACCCCACCCTATTCCCCTAGCACTCCTCTAGAAAACCAATAGACTCCTTCGAAAAGCTAACAGGTTCTATAGAGTTTCCTACAGGAAAAGCCAATTTTGACGAGAAATGCGACCATACAATGAAATAACTTCTCACTTCAGTTTAGCTCTTTCAGTATCTGTACTGAATATGGCAGGATCTGCATGTAATCGTGCTATGTTAAAGTTAATTGGTCCCTTTATAGCTAGTTAGAGCAATCTTTCCCTCTATTCTCCTTGTGTCGTCTTTGCTCCCTCTTTATACTCATTTTCACAATAAGATTTAATCTCGTCCTACAACATCCTAGCTAGGATCTGCATCTTTTATCCCGACTTGTCCTCTATTCTCGATAGTTAGGATTCTATTATTTTCTTTACAGGATCCCTTTTTTCTCTTCTCATTCTATAGCTTTTCTTTTGCTGCCTCTTATTCCTATACAGAATCTGCTATTTTCTTTGCGGATCCCCTCTTTTCCTCCTTCTTTGCTCCCTCTCTGTCCCCTTTCCCTACATTCTGTACTATTCTCGAAGGTGACTTTTCGATTTGAGCTAGGGACTATTAGTAGCTATCTTCTCCTATCTAGATCTCGGGCTGTTGTGCTTGTAGGAGTCGCTATACTTTTCCTTAAAAGCATCTATTACAGTGTTGTCTGAAAGTTCATCTGCAGGTTCCTATATTAGTTCCTAGTATCTAGCCTATTTTATAAGGACTTCTCTTTATTGAGTTTATCCTCTTCTCTTTGTTCTCGCGTATAGGATTTCTTTAATAAAGTATTCTTTATGCGACTCTACTAGCACTAGTTCTAGCTATTTGTTATCGGATTCCTAGCCAGATAGTGGGTCCTAGCTTGCTAGCCTTAGGAGATCCGGGTGGAAGATGGGATAAATGTTCTTTAGTATACCTAACAAGCGAATAGATACTAGTGAAATAACCTTAGCGACTATATACTTTGCGTGCTTAGTATCTAAGCTCCTCTTTAGCCTAGTCGTATAGTAGTTATACAGGTCTAGCCACACCTTATCTCCTTTCTAGTAGATTGGCACTAGTATATAAGTCTTATTTGCGCTTTCCTCTTGCTTTTGTGTAGCAGCTGCTATACTTGTTTAGCAAAGGTTGTTAATCTCCTTCAGTTTCTTAACAAAATTTGACGCCCTCTTAGTTGTAGTGAGAGTCGACAATTCTCCGGACTCTAGTTTTAGTACTATAGGAGATATAGATTTGTAGCTATAAGTTACAAAGACTGGGCTTGTCCCGAGTCCTGCTTAGTATCTACTATTAAGCGCAAGTTGCATTGTAGGAAGCCATTCCGACTAATCGGATTGTTCTTGGTTAATATAATTGTATAGGTAAGCTTAGACTTCCTGGTTCATATGCTCTAGGCCTCTGTCTGTTTGTGGGTAGTAAGCGGAACTTAGCCTCTAAGTTACTCCTAGAAGTCGGCAGAGCTCCTTCTAGAAGGTACTAGTCTAGTTAGTTCCTTAGTTGCTTGTGATCGCTCTTAGTATTCTGTGGTGTTTGACCTAGCATTCTATGAACTTTCGCGTGCAATTCTTAGCTTTTATACTAGGCATCGCTTCTAGAACTACCCATTTGCTTAGTCTGTCTTTAATTACCTAAAGGTACTGGTTATCTTCGAAGTCTAGTAGGTCAGTAATGAAGTCTATAGAGATTTCCTAGAAGAATCGATCAGGAACTGGGAGTGGGCATAGGAGGCTGTATTAATATTCCCTCCAAACCTTATTCCTTCCGCAATAGTCATAGTTCCTTAGGAATTAGCGGATATATCGGGATTAGAGAGGCTAGTAGAAGTCGCGTGCTAGTATCGAAGAGGTGGCATCCTATCTGGAGTGACTATAAACCGACGAATCATAGATGGACTATATAAGTTTTGTTCTTAATATGTCATTTTTGCAGATGCTAGATTCTGTGCTATTATACTTAGTGTCTGTTGCTGCTAGGACTCCTAGTATCTATAATTTCCCTCTATAGCAGAGGTAGCCTCTGTTATTAATTGTATACTCTCTTACTCAAACTTTCACCTTGATATCGCTTAGTAGATTACAGGCGCTATCCTGTATCGTATAGTATATAGTATTATATATTGTGTCCTTTTCTACTGTGACTTTCTAAAGGCTGTTAAGTTCGTGGTCCTAGAAGGGACCTCTAGTATCCTGCTCGTTCTATGTAGATTCTAAGTCAAATTGCATAGTAAGGAGCTAGACTGATGAAGTAGCTACTTCCACCCCCTTCTCCCCTCCAGCCTCTGGCTAGTTTAGGGCGAAATCTAGGTTTAGGAATCTTCGAAATCGGGAGAGCTTATCGTCTTCCCCTAGCATGTCTTATTCTTAGTGGGATAGGGCATCCAGTAGGATTGCTTTAGTCCTTAGGCAGTACACTAGAGAGAACTAGAACTTCGAGAGGACTTTATACCAATAGATCTGGTGCTCTAATAGTTACTGTTTCACTATAAAATACTCGAGATTCTTATGATTTATCTAAATTGTGAAGGAACTGTATGCTTTAAGCTCAGGTTGCTAGAACTTTAGGCAGCAAATCATAATTAGCATTTCCTTATTGTGAATATCATAGTTGATTTCTGCTTTGTTCAGTTTCTAGCTGAAAAACCTAATAGGTTGACGGATTCTATTCTTTTCTTATATAAGTGCGCCTCCTAGTACGAACTTGCTACAATCGGTCTCGAGGAATGTAGGTAATGCTAGATCCTAGTGAGAAAGCACTGGTGCCTAATAATACTGGTCTCGTAATGCTTTAAATGCTTTTTCTTCCTTCTCTCTCTAGGTGAATAGTACTCCTTTGCTAGTGAGCGATGTTAATAGTGCAGCAATCTTCGAATAGTTCGGGATAAATACTTAGTAGTAGTTAGCAAATCCTAAGAAGTGCTGAATCTCTTTCTGAGTCTTTAGGGCCTTCTAGTTTCGGACAGCCTCTACCTTCTCTTTATCTAGACCTACGCCCTTTCTATCAGCATAGATAATAAACCCTAGGTACTTAATTCTCTTCTGAGCGAACTCGCTCTTTTTCGGGTTAAGGAAGAAGCCTCTATCCTAAAGGGTCTAGAGTACAGTGCATACCTTATAGAAATGGTCTTCTCTAGTTCTATCTGAATAGATAATAATGTCATCTATATATGCAGAGGTAAAGTCGTCGAGGTATTTCTATAATAAAGTGTTGATATAGCATTAGAATATGGCTAAAGCCCCTAAGAGACTGAATAGACAGACTAGCTATTCGAAAGAGCCGAATCTCGTATAGAATGCTGTCTTGTTTTCATAGCCTATAGCCACTCTGATTTTGTTAAAAGCGGCGACTACATCAATCTTTGTTAAGTACTTAGCTCCTATTAGGTTTCTTAAGGTTTCTGGGATTAGTAGTAGGGGGTAGCAGTCCTGCTTGCTGATTGCATTTAATACACAGTAATCATAGCAGAATCGTAGTCCTCCTCTAGGTTTCCGAACAAAAAGGACAGGTGCTACTGCCTCCGAGTTAGATAGCCAGATATAACCTTTCCTAAGGAGGTTATCTAGCGATTTATGCAGGACTAGCAGTTCCTCTTTTGACATCCTATATAGCAGGCCTTAGGATAGAGTTGGTAGGGATCCGTCTAGGAGTTCGTAGAGGTTAATGCAGTAGTTAATACCAGGCTGATGAGGTGGTAACTTGTCTGCTTCCTATTGACAAAATAGCAGTGCTATATTGTAAACTTCCGGAGGGAGTTTATTCTAGAGTTCCTTAATAGAAGGGTACTCCTTTATCTAGAGGGCCTTCTCGATGTCTAAGGCTCTAGCTGCAGCTAGCATTGTTAAATCTCTGTAGTCCTGTCAATCCTTATAGTTATAACCTTCTTTGATCTACTTCTGCGCTCTTCTATAGTAGAATCGTTGTTCTTCTAGCATAGTTCGCACCTTATTATACGCTTTCTATAGGTTTCCTAAGATAAGTGAGAAGGTAAGTCCTAGCACTATATATGCATAGACTTTCTAGCAGAATCTAGCAATTCTTATATAGAATGCAACTACTCCTTCGATCTTAGAGCTCTTTATGAACAAGGATGCTCCTTTGACTTCTCTTACTTTGCAACTTATGAAACAGAGTCCGAGACCTTTTATAAGGTCTCTGTTGATTATAGCGTAACATTAATAGCCTTCATCGATCAGAGTAGAGGTTCTTAGGTTATTTTAAAGGATTATATCAATATATACCAGGTTTCTATTTATTCTGCTCTATACCTCACTCTAATCTTGTATCAATAACTTCTTCCCTCCTAGCTCCTATCTTCGAGTAGGAGCTACTCTTTTCCCGACTTAAAATAAGTAGGTTCCTCTATTTTATTATCGTCTTCTAGCAGTAGTATAACAGAGCCAACATAGATGCCTATAGGTCGCACTGCTATAGTATATAGGCATTCCTAGATGCAGTGTCTGTCGCCTCTGTAATAGAAGCAGAGCCTTCTCTCCTTATGCCTCTCGCGCTTAGCAGAGTCGACCCATTTTGCCCTTTGCTTACTAGATAACGGCTTATAGTCTCTGCGGAGTCATCGACAGTCTCCTAAGGCTTATATAGGAGCTATAATGGTATCTCTATCTACATCTATCCTAGCTACTATAGTAGGGCGATGCGAGTGTGCAGAGACTATTATAATAAGCTGGGTATCCTTGTTCTTCTCTTTCGACTATTACTTATTAGCAGCCTTAAACTGATCCGTAGTTTCGAGGTTAATTATAATCCTCTCTACCTCCTCAGAGAAGGCATAGTAATCCGTCGTTTTTGCTATAGCAGCTGTATAGACTCTTACTGCATTAGAGAATGTACTCTTTAGGTATCCGATCTTCATAATGTCGTTCCAACTGTCTCTGTCTGTGCTCAGCAGGAGTCTATCGAATTCCAGCTAGTATTCGTGCTAAGGTTATTCTACTACATGTTGTAAGTAGGTGAGCTGCTCTAGGGCCTTTGCCTATTTATTAGAGTCTGCAAAAACTTCTTTAAATTATGCGAAGAATGCTTTGGTTTCCTTCCCTTTTATAGAGTATCCTTTCTCCTAGAAATAACCCATATGACTTTGCTCCCTTGCTAGAAGGGTATTATAAATGGTGTCCTAGTAGTACTCTTTAGGGAGCATCAGTTTCATCACGGAGTGCACCTTAAATGAGCTCCTTATTCTTAATAGGTAATCCCTAAAAGTCTCTGTACGACCATCCTAGGAGGGCAGCTTCTATTCTCTAAGGCTTGTTACTTCTCTAGCAGATTGTAGGGCTGAGTTCGTAGTTAGTGTCTTGATAAGTGTCCGCATAAGGGAGCTTATTAAGGTTTCTTCTGTTCGGTTTGTAAGGGGAACTATGTATTGATATAAGGATTCCGAGAGCTAGGCTATCTCTGCTTGATACTGTACTTCCTCTTCTTGTCTTAGCTGCTCTGCTTATTAATGAGTAGTTTCAGCTTGCTAAAGCGCAGCAAGCATTGTGGCTATGTCGGCTTCTATATGTCCTTAGCGAATATACATCTCTTATAAGATACTCTGTAGGTCCTCGTTCTTGTTGCCTGACTGTAACGATCCAGTGTCCGAGGTATAATCGCTGGACTGCAGTAGATTCATTAGATTGAACTTAATGTTACAGGAGAGCAATGCATACGCAGAGACTCAATGTAGTATTCAACAAGTTCGATACAGGAGTAAGAGGGTTCTAAGGCGGAAGCCGATGAAAGGATAGCGGCTTCTAATTCGGAGCACAGGCCACGCCTGCGCTGTACTCCCTAAGGGCTCGCCCTTCACAACGTCACTGTACTAGAAGCGGAACAGTACTAGAAGCGGAACACTACGCAGGCAGGACATATTCTACGCAGTGCGTGATTGAAACATCGCGCACCAGTATGAGATATACCCAGAGTGTTCCGCTTCTAGTACTGTTCCGCTTCCGGTACAGTGACGTTAGCCATAAAAAACAATCTTGACCCATAGGTCGAGAAAGATTCAAGGTAGTATACCGTCACTGTAGGGGAGTCGGGTCAGTAGGGGAGTCGGGTCACCCTAGGTATATCTGATCATGCTCGAGGTTTAGATCAGTATGCACTGCGTAGTTGTGATCCTGCCTGCGTACTGACCCAACTCCCCTACTGACCCGACTCCCCTACAGTGACGTTACTGAACTTTAGAACAACCACAACAGTACCAGAGTCACAATAGTCAAGTGGGAGAGCAGACTGTGTTTTTGGTGACCTCTGATTGTCATTATTGCTACACGCAAAAGCGTGTAACTCCAATTTTTATCTCTGAAAAACAAAACTCATTTCTGTATCTGAAAAAACAAGGTGTCGCTAGTCTTCGCCCTTCAGGCAGTCGACAGCTAATATAGCTATCTCCCACTCTTCGCTTTGAACCCTGTCATGTGTTGACCACGTGACTGCAGAATGCTCATACAAGAACCCAGAGCCTTATGCTTAGGACCTGTACCAAATCCCATCCTGATGTCGTACCCCACGACAATATACAGATGGAGGCAACTAGGGGATGGTAGAAAGTGGGTGATGATGCATTCATATCGACGGGCGAGCGCAAGAGGTTGTTATTCCAGCTGCCCGCACACTCGCTATGCGACTCATCAATCGTAGAGGTACTGTTACTAGCGTTACAATACGACATGAGGGACGAGCGTATAGCAATCTGCTCGAGGGCGAAGAGATAGGAGGCGGACCGACAACTAGACGACGCAGGCATCGTGTTTGCTATACCCGAGACAGCAGCGCGAAGGGCGTTGTTCAGGTTGTTCACATAGCGCATCAGCGAGCGGTTAGAGTCTAGTATTAGACGCGAGCCACTTCGTGTTGAACGAGAGCACGATGTTCGGAAGCAATATCGTGATGAAAGTCAGAACGCAGGGACCGAATGGGGGGGTAGTGGCAGGCAACGCGACGTGGCAGAGAGAAGCGCCTTGGTCAAGCTTAATGTCTCTTTCTCTCTGCAAGTCTGCTAGAGGCATCGTCAAATGCGCATCGTGATTGCCGACTCTGTTTCTGTCCAGCACGATGAATGCGCAAAAGCGCCGAGCTATTGCTGTACATTTGCTCCGATCTACAACGTAGCGCATTATTAAAAATAACTTGCTCTATCCTCGCCCGAAGATTGTACGCACTCTTTAACCCGGTCGCAGCTATGCGCCTACAGCCGTGCGCCTATTCAGTTGAAGTATCGGACTCCGCTCGACGCAATCCTCCAGTCTAGTGTATCGGCGAAGACTACGTCGCGAAATAACTATACTATCTCTGCTCTACGTACTTACTATCGCTATTATAAGGTTCGAAGTACGACCTCGGGCTTATATATAGTAGAGCTATATAGTATAGCTAGATATAGGTATAATTAATATGTTTGTTAACTAGGCTCTAGATTAATTGATTATATAATCAAATAGGTAATACAGATTCTTCTAACAATTGATTAATCAGTAGGCTATCAATTCTTTAAGTATTATAGAGCTAGACTTAAATATATAATCTCTATATATACCTATACTCTCTGACTAGTCCTATCTGAGTATATTTATAATTTTTTATATATTCTTATTTCTTCTTAGATAGATCAAATAGTATTTTTATCTTATCTAGAGTTATTCTTATATTCTTTAGTATCTATTAATATAGATATTAGAATTAGAATTGAAGAATTTATTATTATCACTTAATTCTAGTTTATATCTCTTAGATCTTAAAAATAAAGCATATCTATCTAATCTACTAGATAATTGTTAATCTAATTAGAAATAAGCTAAAGCCTTAATTTGCCTTCTTATTAGATTAATTTTAGATACCTAAGGTAGAGTTATTCTAGTAGTAACTCTATTATATAATCTTAGCTAAGCTTCTATACTGTCACGGGAGAGCTCGCACACGCTGAGGCTAACTGTGGTATTCAATAAGTTCGATACAGGAGTAAAGAGGTTCTCAGGCGGCAGCCAAAAGAGAACAGTCGGCTACCGGCTCCGAGGCACGGGCTTCGCCAGTGCTACTATCTAAGGCTATGCCCTTCACATATACGTACAGCGACAGTCCATAAGTTTACGGAATTTGAATTCCTTGGCATCTAACTAAGATAATACTATCATCTTCATGTTCACATAACTTCACCAGAGTTAGACAGATTCATGTAATTTTTGAATTATATTGTAGCCTAGATCCTAATAAAAACACTGTCTATTTAGTATTTAGTCTGCCAGCTATTAGCAGCGATATATGCCTCAATCCTTACAGGCATTGAGTTTATCAGACTTTCGATTAGAGATGGATTCAAGGCTTCCTAACACAAAGGTTATATCCCCTTAAGTATCCTCTCCTGTTCAGCCTTACTTTGAATACCATCTAGCTCAGGATACCATTCGTAGATCATCTCTTTTAGCCTTGCTCAAAGGTGTTCGATAGGGTTAAGATCAGGGTTATATAGAGGCCAATCTGGTAGTATTAGAATGAAGTGATCCCTTAACCAAAGATCCACTAATCCAGCTGTATAGATACTAGCATTATCCTGCATATATCTAAGGCTCCTATGATAGATAGGAAGGAGTCTCTTATTCATAGCCTCCACATAGGACCATGCTAAATAGCCATTCTTTTTGGCTGTTGGATCCCTCTGCATAACCACTAATAGAGACTGAGTCGTATTAAGGCCTTGCATGCAAATAGCACCCCAAACCATTATATAGGCTTGCTTTCATTTTGGAAAGGTCTCAATCATATTGGGATCCTATTTATAGCAAGGATTACTCCAAATCTAGGATCTCTTTTTACTAATCCCCTTCTTAATAGAGCACTCATCTGAGAAGATGACTTTTGACCAGTCTGTATGGCAATTAGCAAGGCAAAAAGCCTTGTGTTTATAACAGTGATCCTCAGTCAAATAAGGCCTCTTTTTAGCTCGCCATTGAGATATGGAATGCTTATATAATAGCCTCTTGAATTGGGACCTCCCAATAGGGACACTAGTCTCATCTACCACCTATTGGTAGGTCTATTTAGAGTGCGCTCGAACACAGCGAAGTATATTACGCTCCTATAGGTGTGTAAACACCTTAGGATGTCCACTTCGAGGTCTCGGATTGATGTTATTAGTATTGGTGTAGTTTTGAAAAATAGTGTGAGCTGTTGAGATAGCCACCTGATTCTGGCTTGCAACTTCAGACCACTGTAGTCCGGCCGTATGGCTAGCTATAATAGCAGTTTTATGCTCATTTAAAAGCTGACAGTTAGGCCTTCGATTTCTGCTTATTGGCATAAGGATATCTTGCTCGGTCATGGTATTGTGGGTGATTAAAGATAGAAGTTGAAATACCTCGGGGGTGAAGTGCGGGTAGTTTTCCGTAAACTTAGGGACTAGTACTGTACTACGGCTTAGGGTTTGTCCGTCTCGTAAGGATGGTCCGCTGTACCCTGAGCCCTAAATTGGTCACAAAATTGACATCACGCTCTTCAACCTTATATTCTACCTCGGAGCTTGAAGCAGCCCCCTACACAATTCGCCGAGGTACATCGAAGACATACATCGAAGCGGCTGTTTGTTAGACATGTCAGGTGCAAACCATCATCATCATCATCATCATCATCATCATCATCATCATCATCATCATCATCATCATCATCATCATCATCATCATCATCATCATCATCATCATCATCATCATCATCATCAACAACAACAACAACAATAACAATAACAACAATAACAACAACAACAACAACAACAACAGTAGTAACAACAACGATGTCCTCGCAGCTTGACTTTCGTCAACAGTGACCATTCTCGAAAACAAGTCTGTACTGCCCAGGCAGCGTCAGCATGACTAATTCACTCGTTCCATCATCAGCCATAAGTGGCTTCTTACAAACCTTCCCTAAAGTTCGGCCGCAGTACGCGATCACAGGCCATGCCTCAAGCCAGGATGAAACCACCGACGATATAGTCCTGTCTAGACTGGTCCAGCAATACCTTCCTACTCATGGTCAAAGTGCGGTGGGAAGGTCAATGCACGACATGTCCCGTACCGTTCTTACGCCTCGGGTAACGTCATTGACTTAGAAGTCGGACAGACCCAGAAGTCGGACACTCCCGCGTATCACTTTCGCACTACTATCAAATTTTTATGTGATACTCCCTTCTTCTATCTTATTATGCCTACCTATTCTGAAGAAGACCTTACAAATGCCATAACAGCCTGTTATAATAGCAAATATACTTCGATCTAAAAAGACTAGGATGTAAGACCGGTTGTCTTACATTGCTCGCACATATGTAGCTAGATCGGATGTTCGGACGGATAAACGGATATTCTCAGCTTCTTGCCTGTGACATAGATACTAGCTTCTATGTGTAATGTTTGATATCGTATGAGGTTCAAAAGTATGTACGACTATTGGAGTTGTAGGCAGCGTATAGTAGATCTCACTTCTACTAAGAGAGGAGTAGACACAAAGACTGAAAGCTGATGCTTCCCTTATATGGCAGGAATGCTATGCTTAAAGTTATAAGTAAAAGTACAAAGCAGGGCAGTCAGCTACTAATCAGCTGACTGCTCTGCTGTATAGAAAGATAATCACCCTCCAACTTGGGCGACTATTACAACTACCCCCTCTCCTAGAGAGGATGTCCCAGCCTCAGCTTCGTTCCCTTTCAAGATCACTAGCTGTGATGCAGCAAAGCTGTTGCGCTGTATTGGCAGCACTGCAATAGTATATCTGCTATATGCTAGTAATGCTTAGTATCACTTCATCTTCTAGGCTGGTCAGGGTGTGCAACAAACAAACAGTCCAGTATGACGCCGTCGGACTGTACTGTTTGAAGTGAATTGCTCCGACTGTTTGGACTGTTTGAGGTGTTTGTACTGGTATAGGGAGCCTTAGGCCAAAAAAGGTGTTTGTGAGGTATCTGCTCCTTGCAACTGGTATTTAGCCTCCTAGGCATCTTTTGTATGTAATTTTCACTAAATCCATGCCTCCCTTGCTCTTTTGAAGTTGCCCTTATCTCATGTTTGTGGTATACCTGGCCTAAAGGCCCTTAGAGGTGTTTCAGCATCTGAGGCGCGCTCCTCACCGATTTTTGTAGTAAATCTTGCCTTCCTTGCTCTTTTGAGGGGTACG
Source organism: Cladosporium cucumerinum (assembly GCA_023634325.1). Classification (NCBI taxonomy): domain Eukaryota; kingdom Fungi; phylum Ascomycota; class Dothideomycetes; order Cladosporiales; family Cladosporiaceae; genus Cladosporium; species Cladosporium cucumerinum. Next base: position 1,897,877 of record JALDQA010000010.1, on the reverse strand, counting down.
CTATCGGAGTCGTGTTTGTGAGTGAGGTAACGTCACTTTGCGCGCTCGGAGTCGTATAGTATAGGGTAACAGCAGAGTCGTAGGTCGTGTTTGTGAGGTTGCTTACTTGCTTCGAGTCGTGTTTGTAAGGTTATGAGATAAGATAATAGAGTTGCGCGCGCGCAGAGCCAGAGGTTGTATTTGTGAGGTTGTTAGATCAGGATCTGATGAGACCTTCTGAGTGCTATGAGCGTAAGCACTATACAGCCTCTACAGTCGGCTGTTGCGTATAAGGTCGCTCCTGATTTACAATATTACCTACAAAACTGAACACACGCTCATCTGTTGCAGTAGATGATAGCGCAGCTAAGAGTATGAAGGCAAGATGCTTTAATATAGGGTACTCATCTTAGTGAAGGCGCCACCAATCTAGTGGATCTTGCCTAAGTGGTAGGTCAGTAGTGTTCCTATACTTCGTGAGTTTATCCTAAGGAGTAGGAGGTAGACGACGAGAGCATAATTAGTTAAAGGCAGCAAAGCCACTTAGCTCCTTATGTCGAGTCGCCTATGGTGAAGTAGGTAATCGATTAGGAGCGTCAGTGTTATAAATACGCTTTGCTATTGTATATTCCTTCTCGATTATAGTATTTGCTATTTTAATAAAGGTAGGCTCCTAGTGATCTTCGAACTAGTGTTAGCAGTAGTGAGGATTAAGGAACACAGCCATAATATATAATGGATTGAGGTCACTTATCTGGTAATACTTCCTTAGCTTCAACCAACCAATATTAAGGGATGCCATAAAGTGAACACTGCTAGGCTAACTTCGATGGTTCTCAAGATGGTATAGGAGATAATCTATCGACATAAGAATGTTGTAAAGTGCTCTAGCTGTTGTGCTAATCGACTCCCTATGCATAGATACTTTATAGATTAGCATAAGGAGTGCCTTGAGATCAGCACGCTCGTCCTAATCTTCTCGAGTTAGGAGGTCATCCTTATAGATTGAGGCTCCTTTGTGACTCTAGTATAGAATAAGGGCGTTGCGTAGGTGGATAGCGCAGTCGATTATTAGGTAAGTACTGTTCTATCGGATACTGCTATTAGTGACGAGCCTTAAGATCTTTGTATATGAGGTCTTAAATCCTTCTATAATGACTTCAGCCTGCTTACTCTCAAATACTATAACTCGTGCGTTGCTAGCTTTGATATAAGTAATAAGATTATATAGCTTGCTAATAGGCCCTTTGCGCTACTATATATAGTGTTACCACTCCTTAGAGCTATATGTCAAGATGGTTTCAAAGGAGGTAACAGCCTGTATACCTAATGTCGAGTCGTTGATTGTTGATTGTTGATCTTATATAGCTTACTTATCTAATATTAAGGTAATATCCTAAGGTTGTGAGAAGTCATATTGCGCATCCTTAAGAGCATCTGCATTAACTCTAAAGAGGATTGCTATACATACGAGGTTGAATATATAGCTAGTATAGCGAAGTCTTAATGTGATTAGATTAAGCTTAATACGCTCCGAGAGCAGCTGCAAGGCCGTGTTATTGTTAGTAGCATTATCGGCTACAAAGAAGGCAATCTAGCTGCTACTGATCCGATAATCCCTTAGGACATCGAATAGGTGATCTGTAATGTTCTCACTAGTATAACTCCCTTTAGTATCTTGTAATATAAGGAGTATATTATAGAGCTTATAGTCGTCCCTAAGGTAGTGCACAATAACCCTAAGGAGGTTAAGGATGTTGTTGTTTGCTTTCTATCTATCAAAAGAGATTATGACTTTGCCCTTTGTATTAGCGATCGATTGGATAACTGCCTAATGGTGTTTAGTATACTCCTTATATACCTATACACGTGTAGTATTTGGTGATTGTGGTATTAGCTCCTTCACCCTAGGGTTTTAAAAACAAAGGAGGTCTTTGAGTTTATTAGACATAGCTTGATAAAGAGAGATACTACTGCTTACAAACTAACAGCAGTAGGTAGCCTTCTATCCTTCCTTATCAAATACTGTTAGATGTGCCTGTTGCTGATCACTCTAAGCATTAAAGCTCTATCCCTTTCGCTTCTTAGACATACTTAGCAGTACTTTGTTACTAAGCCTATCGAACTGATGAAGATCTATAAGGTGCGTGATCACTTTTATGGTTGTTTGTTTAGTACTAATTATAAACGATGATAATAGCGGAGGAACCTCTTTGTTATAGCAAATCTGGTATAGCTAATATTTGTGAATGTCCTTTTTATGTATAATATAGCTAAGAGCAATGCTGTAGTCCTATATCTATGACCTAAGAGGTATCTTACTTGTAGAGAGTGGTATATAGTTTGAGAGTCGGTCCGCTTCAATAAGGAAACCAGTTTTAGTTTAGCGTAATTAGTGTTCGGTCTGTAGGCCAGATAATTGATGCAGCGCTATTAGATCATTAGGTTCTGATATTAAAGATGATATAGTGCAATCCTTAGAAGCTATACCACATTGGTTAGTAGTTATATAAAATAGTGAAGTTAATAATAGTATCAAGCATAAGAGCGAGCTTCTCCTGCAAAGCTAAGATTGCCTATTTGCGGAGGTCTCAGAGGTCTCGGAGGTCTCGAAGTTACGTGTATACGGCGAAATAGAGCTCTGATTGGTTCGGAGTAGCCTCTGCGCGTATAGGGTTAGAGTTGGGGTCCTCTTCAGAACCACCCACATACACTAAAAATCTACCTATACTACTACTTCAAACAAACAAACAAACCAGACATCACAGACTGAACTATTTGGACCAATCATAGAGCGCTAACTGAAGGGAACTGATTTGGAGCTTGGCAAACAGTTCAAACAGTTAGCGCGAAATCGATTTGTTTGTTGCACACCCTGAACACCGAAGAGCAGAGATCGTGACTAGATCAAGACTAACGCTGACTGAGATACAAAAAGCACAACCTTGGGCACGACAGACGATCATTGACGTAAAACGACATGTTAAGCGAGTCGAGGAAGAAGGCGGTGTTGTAACCTTGACACTGCTCTCGAGCAGCGCCAGCAGCAGTAGTAGCAAGATTGCAAACACATCAGCGCAACAAGCGGCAAAGCAGCCGCCTAAGGCAATGAGATCGGCTTCGCTCTCGTACGTAAAACAAGCCATTAGGGAGAAGTGGAAGCTGATGAAGACACTCGACAAACACGTCAAAGACGCAAGGAAATCTGTGGCGTCGCGATATCTGCAGCTCAAGTCGAGTCACGCCGTCACTAGAGTTCACCTGCTGAGGATAGGAAAAGTCCAAGATGCAAGATGCTAGTGGTGTAGCAGCAGCAAGCAGACTATAGAACACCTCTTGCTAAAATGCAGAAAGTGGCGCAGAGAGCGAGCGACTATAATACGAAAGCTGAAAACCAAGAATGTCGCAATCAGCGAGACACCAGATCGGAGGAACGTAAGGATCCTGTTTGGAGACAACGCCACTATGGACGTGCTCGAGTTCATTGAGAAGACGGAAGTAGGCAAGAGGCTAGCAGTCGAATCTGATAGAGCTGATTCGTGGGACGTTGAGCGACTGGACCAGGGTGAGAACGAAGAGAGAGAGGCAGTAGATGACGAAAGAGGGTGAGCAAAGTGATGCAGTAACACAACGCAAGAAAAGTAGGAGGGCATCTAGCCCGAATGCTGTGGCGGCTTTGTAGAGTCGGGACAGCGAGCAGGATTGTACAGTTGAAGGTTGACGCGAGAGCATGTATGTAAGCATAGAAGTCGTCGAGAAGATAGCCGACGTGCCATAAGCTATATAGCTTGAATGCAGTATGATTAAAACAACAAAACACTAACACTACATCGTCGTCAGATGACAGGAGATCACGTTCAGGAGGTCTTATGCTTATATAGTTGGCAAGATTGTAGTATAATTAACCTTGGGCCAGACATATTTGATGAAATCATCTAGTACACTGATAGTGCACCAATTAGCAAGCAGTTATGTAGCAACACCATTGAGAGCAACAAGGAGGTGTAACGTGACTGATGGGGAAGCGGATCAGATGGGGAAGCGGATCACCCCCGCGCGCTACTTTCGCGTTTATAATAGATTTTTACGCGACGCCTCTTGATTTTTCTCTATTATGCCTACCTACTCCGAAGATAAGCTTACGGACGCATTAGCTGCCTACTGGAATAACGAATATACCTCAACTCGAAAGTGTGCTTACGCGTTTAATATCCCGTACTCGATGCTCGCTTCGCGGCTTACTACTCGAACTTCTTGCTCTAAATCGCACGAATCGCAACAAATACTCTTAATTATTGAAGAGAAGGCTCTTTTAAAAGCAATTACCCGACTAGCAAAGTCTGGTTGCCCTATTACCCTTCTATTAACAAGAGATCTCGCTGAAGAAATCCGCCTTTCCCGCTTCTGCCTAAGCTCAACTCCGACTTCCTACCCTCCTATTGGTAAATGGTGGTTAGATAGGTTCCAGAAACGATACCCTGAGCTAAGAACAGTCTACTCTCGATCCTTAGATACGAGCTGCTTCGAAGGAGTTACTTATCCGACTATAAACGCCTATCTCGATGCTCTTACCGACCTTTTCCTCGAGAACTCCTACCCTTCTAATGCGATTTTTAACGTCGACGAGACCGGCTTCGCCCTTGGTACTACTTTACCTTCTAAAGTACTTATAAGAGGAGGAGATACTAAGGCATTTAAGAAGATAAGCGGAAGGCAAGAGTGGATAACAGCGATCGAGTGTATTAGAGCTTCGGGAGTCGCTCTACCTCCGCTTCTTATTTTCAAGGCGAAATATACGAATACTGCATGGATACTGGCCTCTACGCCCGAAAACTGGAAGTTCTCGACGTCTACTAGCGAGTGGACATCCGATAATCACGCGTACGAGTGGTTAACTACCTTATTCGAGCCCGAAACGCGCCGAAACGATGGAAAACGGAGGCTATTACTTCTCGACGGACACGGATCTCACCTTACGGCGAGGTTTATCGCCTTTTGTATCGATAGGAGTATCGACCTTGTAGTACTACCACTGCATACTTCGCATATCCTACAGCCTCTCGATATCGGCGTTTTTAGCCCTCTAAAGCAGGCTTTATCAGCCGAGATCGAGAAACTCTTCCACTTAGATACTCGACGAATACTGCGAATCGAGTGGACGGAGGCCTATATAACGGCTCGGGCTAAGGCCTTTACGACTAGGAACGTCGAATCATCGTTTCGAGCTACTGGTATCTATCCGCTTAGCCCAATTACTATCCTCTCGACTCTCTGAATGCCTATGCCTACTCCCCGAGCGACCCTGCTGCCTATTACGACTCCGAACGATCTAGACTGCTCCCTACTAGATAGTTCGCCGCCTAAAGGTACGGAGCTATAGGAGGCGACGTCGCTAGTTAACTCGATTATTCGTTCTTCTACTCTCGAGACTCCCATAAAGCAGTATATCGAGCGATCAGGAGCAGCTTTCGAAAGGATGACTTCGGAGAATACTCTTTTACGAAAGGAACTCACTAAGTATAAGGAGTTATTCCGAGTACGTAAGGAACGTAAAAAGGGAAAGCGTATAGCAGTAAAAGGGAAGTTCGTCTTTAATACAACGGAAATCCTCGAAATAGTCGAGAAAGCGGAAGCAGAGGCGTCAAAGAAAAAGGCGAAAAAGAGATGAACGACAAGAGCTACGACTCCCGAAATCGAGAGCGAGGAAGAAGAAAGTATAGAGAGTAGTATATCCGAAAGTGAGAGTGATTGTATTGTTGTAGCTAGTACTAGATCAACTCGAACGTAGGACAAGTAGAATTTTGATCCGCTTCCCCATCTGATCCGCTTCCCCATCAGTCACGTTAGCTAATGAACATGAATGACATGTACCAGCATAGTAGTGTAGCAATAACCATTATCTTATTATTTCAGCTGCAAAACTTACAAAACACTAATTTTTTGAGATACTATACCAATTATCTCAACACGGCACTACCCGCACCAGTGCACTGGCAATCCACTGATTACATAACCAGTGCAATCACTGACTCCTTTTTCAGAACCAGTGCACTGCACTGGTAGCCCTATCAGTGCAGTGCACTGATTGTGCCGACCCCTGACATCCCTGATCTACCTGAGGCACAAGATCCATTAGATTGGTGGCAGCTATACCAAGATGAGTACCCTGTTCTAAAACACTTTGCATTCTCGCTGTTAGCTATACCAGCATCTACTTCAGCAATCGAGCATATATTCAGCATCACTGGCAGAGTTGGGAATGGTGTGGTGCAGTTGGTGGGTGGTGGTGGTTGGTGTGGTTACCGGTTGGTTTGGTGGAGCGAATTTACCTCTCGGTTGATGGTGGTGGTGGAGGTGTGAGTATTGGTAACCAACCGGAGATAGTTCCGCAGCCAATCGGAGCGCGAGGAAGTCGCTTGAATAGCATGAAAGCTCTCACCTCCTTAGTTCTACCTTGTTGTCTAGCGCGTATATGCGTATATCCATCAATCCTTCCACCTCTTATTCCACCTCTTATCTCGCCCTCACATGCCCTCAAATCATGCCCTTCTAATAGCCAATAGCCTCTTCTAAACCAACTGACGATGTTATCCTCAATCTAGCTAATGCTGCTTACGACAAATCCTCATTACCTGACCATGTAACTGTCTATGGCGTAAGGTTGATGCGCTGGTTAGCATTTGCTTCCTTAAAGGACCTCTAGAAGCATAGGAGCGAGATTTGGAAGCATAGTGAGCAGCTGGTGTATCTAGAAACTGGTGGTTGTTACTACTACTGCTCAGGGTGGATGATGAACAAATGAACAGCGAACAGCTGATTGGCTCGTTTATGCAGCCTGTAGCTAGTCAGGTGATCGTTGTTCATAGAAGTGAGGTCAATGTGATCATTCATACTTATTGTGTTCATACAGGGTTATGTGGTGAGGTCTTGGCGCCAGATTGAGGTGAACTGCATTAGTAGTATAGCAGCTCTGCAGCCTGTAGAGAGTATTATAGTGCTCTGAGGCAGCTTTTGTATGATATCTCCTTATAATACTTGCCTCCTCTTACTATTAAACTGCTCTTAAGTGAGGCCATCTGTATAATCTATAGTATAGGCCCTATAGGCATCTTTTATATAGCAATCCCTCACAATACTTGCCTCTATGCTCTTAAATAGGTAGTATTGTTCTTGTTCTTGCAGGTCAGATTACTACTATCACTATAATGCTGCTAGAGTTATAAGATAATCGCTAAGAGCTGTGTAGTTGCTGTGTTACGGGAGAGCGACGCATACGCAGAGACTCAATGTAGTATTCAACAAGTTCGATACAGGAGTAAGAGGGTTCTAAGGCAGAAGCTGATGAAAGGACAGCAGCTTCTAATTCGGAGCATAGGCCACGCCTGCGCTATACTCTCTAAGGGCTCGCCCTTCACATTATCCCCCCTCCTCCTCATTCCCTATCTATAGGGCTTTATGCGTTTCCCCTCGGACACTACTTATTACTACATTATCTGCAGTTTTCGTGATATAGCAGAAGTGAAGTGAAGTCGAATGTTGTCATGTAATATCTTCTCTCTCACTCGAATGAATGACTCTTCTTACGGATTCCGAGCATAATGCATTAGATTCAGCAAAGTCGTTAATAGATTCTTTCTTTTTACATTCATATAAACCTTCACTCGATGGAAATTGTCAGCTAGTGAATCGAACGTGAATGTCCTTATTGCAGATTCTGCTTAAAAACTGGTATGTCCTGTATAGTTTCTAATAGAAGCTGCATCTTTTGTTCTTTAGAAGTATCACTTCCTTATAACCTCTCGTTCTTGCTAAATGCAGTGCGCTATCGCCTGCAGGTAGGAGCTCCCTACCACTATAACATAAGTATTTGCTTCTGCCCCCTTTTTCTCCTTTTCTTTTACTACACAAATCGATCATTATAGTAAGTCGCACCTCACTCTATTCCTCTAGCACTCCTCTAGAAAACTGATAGCCTCCTTCGAAAAGCTAATAGGTTCTGTAGAGAACTAACTAAGTCCTAAAGCAGGACTGCATCTACTGCATCTATTATATTTCCTACAGCTAAGACTGCGAAAACAATTATAATAAGGTAAGTCGCAGTTCCTAAGCTCTTTTTAGCGGAAAACTAATGTTTCTAGCTGGCTTCCTAGAAGGCCTTTACTAAAACTGCCCCTAAGAAGAGAGCCTATCTCGCTTGTGCTGAGGCTAAGACCACCTGTATCGAACTGTAGGTTATTTCACTCAGCCTCTATTTAAAAACCCCTACTAACTGTTGTTTTCAGTCCAGAGATAGCCTATATTGCCTATACTGCTTAGACTCATTCTACTGATGCTGGCTTGTGAGTAGCAGTCCCTGCGCCTTTATCATTAGAAGCCTAACTTCTCTTAGCACTAATGCCCTTACCTTCCTCAAGAAGACTCTAAAGGCCTATAAGCAGCTCTAGCCCTTGGCTAAGGCTGGCATGCTAGCTAGGTAATATATCGTGCCTTCTATTTGTTCTTTCTTGCTAACTATTAGAAAACAGTCACTTCCTTCCTACTATTAATAACACTGTGGCTAATGCTCTTGTGACTAGTAACTAGAGGCGAGTTATTCTCGGATTCTATTGCATTTTTATCGCTAATTGTCCTTTTAGTTATAGAACCACTAGTGCTTTAAGGATAGGGAGTCGTTGCGCTAGAGGAGCTATTAAAAGCTCTAGGAAGTCATGCTATGCAGCTGCTGACCCTGATAAAGAAGATAAGGATGAGGATCAGTTCGACTCTACTAAGGAATAAGTAGCAGGCTCTATAGGTTTTCCTGCAGGAAAAGCTAATTTTAATAAGAAATGCGACCATACTATGAAATGATTTCTCACTTTAGTTTGACTCTTTTAGTATCTGTACTAAATATAGCAGGATCTGCATATAATCGTACTATGTTAAAGTTAATTAGTCCCTTTATAGCTGATTAGAGCAATCTTTCCCTTAGTTCCCCTTGTATCGTCTTTGCTCCTCCTTTACACTTATCTTCATAATGAGATTTAATCTTATCCTATAATATCTTAGCTATGATCTGCATCTTTTATTCTAATTCATCCTCTATTCTTAATAGTTAGGATTCTATTATTTTCTTTACAGGATCCCCTTTTTCTCTTCTCATTTTATAGCTTTTCTTTCGCTATCTCTTATTCCTATATAGGACTTGCTATTTTCTTTACAGATCTCTCCTTTTCCTCCTTCTTTGCTCCCTTCTATCCTCTTTCTTTGCATTCTGCACTATTCTTAAAGGTAACCCTTCGATTTGAGCTGAGGACTATTGGTAGCTATCTTCTCTTATCTAGATCTCAGGCTGTTGTGCTTATAGGGATTGCTATACTTTTCCTCGAAAGTATCTATTATAGTATTATCCAAAAGTTCGTCTGCAGGTTCCTATATTAGTTCCTAGTATCTAGCCTATTTTATAAGGACTTCTCTTTACTAGATTTATCCTCTTCTCTTCGTTCTTGCATATAGGATTTCTTTAACAAAGTATTCTTTATACGACTCTATTAATACTAGTTCTAGCTGTTTGTTATCGGATTCCTAGCCAGGTAGTGAGTCCTGGCTTACTAGCCTTAGGAGATCTAGATAGAAGATAGGATGAATGTTCTTTAGTATACCCGACAAGTGAATAGATACTAGTGAAATAACCTCAGCGACTGTGTACTTTGTATACTTAGTATCTAAGCTCCTCTTCGGCCTAGTCGTATAGTAGTTATACAAGTCTAGCCATACCTTATCTCCTTTCTAGTAGATTAGCACTAGTATATAGGTCTTATTTGCACTTTCCTCTTGCTTTTGTGTAGTAGCTGCTATACTTGTTTGGCAAAGGTCATTAATCTCCTTTAGTTTCTTAACAAAATTTGATGCCCTTTTAGTTACAGTGAGAGTCGATAATTCTCCAGACTCTGGTTTTAGTACTATAGGAGATATGGATTCGTAGCTATAAATTGCAAAGAATGGGCTTGTCCCAAGTCCTGCTTGGTATCTACTGTTAAGCGCAAGTTACACTGTGGGAAGCTATTCTGACTAATCGGATTGTTCTTGATTAATATAATTGCATAAGTAAGCTTAGACTTCCTAGTTCATACGCTCTAGGCCTCTGGCTGTTTGTGGGTAGTAAGCGGAACTTAGCCTCTAAGTTACTCCTAGAAGTCGGCAGAGCTCCTTCTAGAAGGTACTAGTCTAATTAGTTCCTTAGTCGCTTGTGATCGCTCTAGGTATTCCGTAGTGTTTGACCTAGCATTCTATGAACTTTCGCGCGTAATTCTCAGCTTTTATGCTAGGCATCGCTTCTAGAACTACCTATTTGCTCAGTCTGTCTTTGATTACCCAAAGGTACTAGTTACCTTCGGAGTCTAGTAGGTTAGTAATAAAGTCTATAGAGATTTCCTAGAAGAATCGATCAGGAACTGGGAGTGGGCATAGGAGGCTGTGTTTATATTCCCTCTAAACCTTGTTCCTTCTGCAATAGTCACAGTTCCTTAGGAATTGGCAGACATATTAGGATTAGAGAGGCTAGTAGAAGTCGCATGCTAGTATCAAAGAGGTGGCATCCTATCCTGGGTGACTGTAAACCGACAAATCATAGATAGACTATATAAGTTTTGTTCTCAATATGTCATTTTCGCGGATGCTGGATTCTATGCTATTGTACTTAGCGTCTATTGCTACTAGAACTCCTAGCACTCATAATTTCCCTCTATAGCAGAGGTAGCCTCTGTTGTCAATTGTATAGTCTCCTGCTTGAACTTTCACCTTGATATCGCTTAGTAGACTATAGGTGCTGTCCTGTATCGCATAGTATATAGTATTATACATTGTGTCCTTTTCTGCTATAACTTTCTAAAGGCTATTGAGTTTGTAGTCCTAGAAGGGACCTCTAGCATCCTGCTTGTTCTGCGCAGATTCTAAGTCAAATTGCATAGCAAGGAGCTAGATTGACGAAGTGGCTACTTCTACTCCCTTCTTCCCTCTAGCCTCTAGCCAGTTTAGGGCGAAATCCGGGTTTAGGAACCTTCGAAATCGGGAGAGCTTATTATCTTCCTCTAGCATGTCTTGTTCTTAGCAGGATAGGGCATCTGATAGGATTGCTTCAGTCCCCAGGCAGTATACTAGAGAGAACTAGAACTTTAAGAGGACTTCATACTAATAGATTTAGCACTCTGATAGTTGCTGTTTCACTATAAAATACTTGAGATTCTTATAATCCATCCAAATTGTGAAGGAACTGCATACTTTAAGCTCGGATTCTTAGAACTTTAGGCAGCAAATCATAGCTAGCATTTCCTTGTTATGAATGTCATAGTTGATTTCTGCTTTGTTCAGTTTCTAGCTGAAAAACCCAATAGGTTGACATATTCTATTCTTTTCTTATATGAGTGCACCTCCTAGTGCAAACCTACTATAATCAGTCTCGAGGAATATAAGTAATGCTAGATCCTAGTGAGAAAGCACTGGTGCCTAATAATACTAGTCTTGTAATGCTTTAAATGCTTTTTCTTCCTTCTCTCCCTAGGTGAATAGTACTCCTTTGCTAATGAGCGACATCAATAGCATAGTAATCTTCGAATAGTTTAGGATGAATACTCAGTAGTAGTTAGTGAATCCTAAGAAGCGCTGAACCTCTTTCTAAGTCTTTAGAGCCTTCCAGTTTCGGATAGCCTCTACCTTCTCTTCATCTAGACCTATGCCCTTTCTGTTAGCATAGATAATGAACCCTAGATACTTAATTCTCTTCTGAGCGAACTCGCTCTTCTTTAAATTAAGGAAGAGGCCTCTATTTTAAAGAGCCTAGAATATAGTGCATACCTTACAGAAATAGTCTTCTCTAGTTCTGTCCAAATAGATAATAATATCATCTATATATACAGAGGCAAAGTCGTCGAGGTATTTCTATAACAAAGTGTTGATATAGCATTAGAATGTGGCTAGAGCCCTTAAGAGACCAAACAGACAGACTAGCCATTCGAAAGAGCTGAATCTCATATAGAATACAGTCTTGTTTTCGTAGCCTGCAGCCATTCTGATTTTGTTAAAAGCAGTAACTACATCAATCTTTGTTAAGTACTTAGCTCCTATTAGGTTTCTTAAGGTTTCTGGGATTAGTAGCAGGGAGTAGTGATCCTGCTCGCTAATTGCATTTAATGCATAGTAATCATAGCAGAATTGTAGTTCTCCTCTAGGTTTCCGAACAAAAAGGATAGGTGCTACTGCCTCTAAGTTAGATAGCTGGATATACCCTTTCTTAAGGAGGTTATCTAGCGATTTATGTAGGACTAGCAGTTCCTCTTTTGACATCCTATATAGCAGGCCCTAGGATAGAGTTGGTAGGGATCCGTCTAGGAGTTCGTAGAGGTTAATACAGTAGTCAATACCAGGCTGATGAGGTGGTAACTTGTCTGCTTCCTATTGACAAAATAGCAGTGCCATGTCGCGAACTTCTAGAGGGAGTTTATTCCAGAATTCCTTAATAGAAGGGTACTCCTTTATCTGGAGGGCCTTCTCAATGTCTAAGGCTCTAGCTGCAGCTAGCATTATTAAATCTCTGTAGTCCTATCGATCCTTATAGTTATAACCTTCTTTGATCCACTTCTGCGCTCTTCTATAGTAGAATCATTATTCTTCTAGTATAGTTTGCACCTTATTATATGCTTTCTATGGGTTTCCTAAGATAAGTAGGAAGGTAAGTCCTAGTACCATATATATATAGACTTTCTAACAGAATTCAGCAATTCTTATATAGAATACAACCACTCCTTTGATCTTAGAGCTCTTTATAAATAAGGATGCTCCTTTAACTTCTCCTACTTCGCGACTTATAAAACAGAGTCTAAGACCTTTTACAAGGTCTCTATTAATTGCAGCATAACATTAATAGCCTTTATCGATCAGAGCAGAGGTTCCTAGGTTATTTTAAAGGGTTATATCAGTATATACCAGGTTTCTGTTCATTCTGCTCTGTACCTTACTCTAATCTTGTGTTAATAACTTCTTCCCTCTTAGCTCCTATCTTCGAGCAGGAGCTACTCTTTTCCTAACTTAAAATGAGTAGGTTCCTCTATTTCGTTATTATCTTCTAGCAGTAGTACAATAGAGCTAATATAGATGCCTATAGGTTGCACTACTATAGTACATAGGTATTCCTAGATGCAGTGTCTGTCACTTCTGTAATAAAAGTAGAGCCTTCTCTCCTTATGCCTCTCGCGCTTAGCAGAGTTAATCTATTTCGCTCTTTGCTTACTAGGCGACAGCTTACTATCTCTACAGAGTCGTCAACAGTCTCCTAAATCTTATATAAGAGCCATAATAGTATCTCTATCTGCATCTATCCTAGCTACTATAGTAGGGCGATGCGAGTGCGCAGAGACTGTTATAATAGGCCAGGTATCCTTGTTCTTCTCTTTCGACTATCGCTTATTAGCAGCCTTAAACTAACCTATAGTTTCGAGGTTAGTTATGATCCTCTCTACCTCCTTAGAGAAGGCATAGTAATCCGTCGTTTTTGCTATAGCAGCTATATAGACCCTTGCTGCATTAGAGAATGTATTCTTTAAGTATCTGATCTTCATAATATCGTTCTAACTGTCTTCATCTGCACTTAGTAGGAGTCCATCGAATTCCAGCTGATATTTGTGCTAAGGTTGTCCTACTATATGTCGCAAGTAGGTGAGCTGCTCTAGGGCCTTTGCCTGTTTATTAGAGTCCACGAAAACTTCTTTAAGTTATACAAAGAATGCTTTAGTTTCCTTCCCCTTTATAGAGTGTCCTTTCTCTCAGAAATGATGTATACGACCTCGCTCCCTTGCTAGAAGAGTATTATAAATGGTATCCTAGTAGTACTCTTTAGAGAGCATCAGTTTCATTACAGAGCGCACTTTAAATAAGATCTTTATTCTTAATAGGTAATCCCTAAAAGTCTCTACACGACTATCTCAGAAGGGCAGCTTCTATTCTCTAAGGCCTATTGCTTCTCTAGCAGGTTATAGGGCTGAGTTCGTAGTCAGTATCTCAATAAGAGTCCGCATAAGGGAGCTTATTGAGGTTTCTTCTATTCAGTTCGTAAGAGGAACTGTATATTGATATAAGGATTCTACAAGCTAGGCTATCTCTGCTTGATGCTGTACTTCCTCTTCTTGTCTCAGCTGCTCTACTTGTTGACAAGCGGTTTCAGCTTACTGAAGCGCAGCGAGCGTCGTAGCTATGTCGGCTTCTATACATCCTTGGCGAGTATACATCTCTTATAAGATGCTCTATAGGTCCTTATTCTCGTTGCTCGACTATAACAATCCAGTGTCTAGGGTATAATCGCTAAATTGTAGTAGATTCATTGGATCGAACCTAATGTTATAGGAGAGCGATGCATATGCAGAGACTCAATGTAGTATTCAACAAGTTCGATATAGGAGTAAGAGGGTTCTAAGGCAGAAGCTGATGAAAGGACAGCAGCTTCCAATTTAGAGCACAGGCCATGCCTGCGCTGTACTCCCTAAGGGCTCGCCCTTCACATGCTGCTGCTGTATAGATGATGCTAGAGTATATTAGTGACGAGGTGACAGTGCTGAGATGCTTAGAGTCGTGAAATAATTGCTATTGCACTGCTACCTAGATGAGGTGAGGTTAGTCGTGAGGTCATAAAGGACTGAGATAGTAGATTGAGGTTGTATTGCTGTGTATTGAGGTAATCTAGATGTTAAGGGAATACCAAGTAGTATATTTAAAAAGAGGTATCTCGCAACGTAGTGAACACCAAAGCAAGCACTGCTTTCGTACAAAGACTGATCGTTGCTTCCTTGCTGCTGTCTAGCATGCGAGTCGCACATATTATGCTGGCTGCTACTAAGCGCAGTATAGGCTGTACCCTGCACGTGACCTTAGACTTCATCCTAAGGACTCCTGTAACAACTATCTCCCCTCTTCGTGATAGGCCTTCTAGGCATATCCTTAAAAGTCATTTTATATAGCCTTAAAGTTTAGTAACTTCATATATAGAGGATTCGCCTCCCTAGAGGGTAGTATGCGACTTGCATACGCCTGTCCTATATAGTAATATACTATGTCGATATAGTGTTTGTATAGCAACAAACAGAAAAACTCTTTATCCTTAGGTAAGTTAAGAATTTCGCCTGCTCCTCGCATCTTCTTCACCTCTTTATCACAATACCTACACACATTACTCGTAGGCCCTCTTCTTAACTTTACACTCGCATACTTACTACCCGCCTACTATAGTACCCTCGCTATGGCCACAGTTACTCCCAGCAAGGTTAGCAAGCCTGCCATTACTATCTACAACAGGTGCATTCTGTACCTGAATGACGACCTCGATAGTGAGTGCTGCGCCCCTAGTACCTCTAAGAAGTATACTAATCTCTCGCGAAGTATACTAATATAATATAGTCCTTAGGGCCGTAGGCAGGAAGTGTACTAGGTGCAGGACTAGTAAGCACTACTGTGTTGCTGTAGAGCAGCCTCTCTTTAAGCTGCTTAAGAAGGTTAAGACTGCTTATACTGCCTATGCGACTGCTGTGTATACTATAGATGACCAGGATGAGATTAATAAGCGCGAGGCTCGCGCCTATAACCTTACTAATAAGCTTATTACTAGGCTTAAGACTCTTAACCACAACTGCACTAAGACTAAGGGCAACTATATTGCTAGCTATAAGCATCGCGCCAGTAGCTCTAATACTAGTAATAGTGACCCTATAGTCCTAGCTAAGCTGTAGAGCATCAGGTATAGTATCCTGGCTCTAGTAGAGGTTGGTAAGGCTATAAGTACATTTCTGGCTCTAGTTTCTAGGAGAGCTACCTGCTAACTAAATATATAGTTCTTTCGCGACTGTGCTATTATAGAGGAGGACCTTAACACTATCGACTAGGTCCTTGGGCCTAATGCTCCCAAGAAGGAGGAGGAGGATGATGAGGAGGGGGGGGAGGATGAGGAGATAAGCGAGTAGTGTAGAGCATCTGTTCCGTATATATAGGCCTTATACCCTTTGAGATATCCTAGCGCGTCTCTATAGGAGTGCTACCTTAAAATAACAATCTGCTGCGCTTTAGCATAAGTCTCTTCTTACGACTTCCGTACTCTTCTCTTATATATCCTCTGCTCCTTATATACATCAATTAGAGCTTCTGCTCCTACACAATGCTCTTTAGGCTCCTAGCTGGTATACTCTTTAGGCCAGTCCTTCTACTGTACTAAGTAATGCTGCTTGCCTCTCCTTCTCTCAGCTCCCTTAATTATAGAGACTTCCTACTTATCTACTATTATAGCAAGCAGTATAGGTATTACAGGTTTCTCGCTTGTGTACTAGTTCTATAGCTCTAGTAGTGATATATAGAAGATATTGTGAATCTTGTATAAAGTCGGGAGCGCTAAGTAGTATGCTTATAAGCCGACCAGATCCTGCACTTAGAATAGACCTATGAAGCGCGCGCTTAGCTTCTTCTTTGCTTCTAGCAGCTTTAGGTTCCTTATAGAGAGAAGCATTTAATCTCTAACCTTAAACTCTACATACTTCTGTCACTTCTTCTAGTATTTGACCTATAACTCTTAGGCTTTTTACTAGTAGGCTGTAAGTGTAGCATATATATTATGCATCTGTCTCGCATACTCTATTATAGCTAGCACCCTCTCTTTATGCAATTCGTCCCGAATTGGCAGACCTCGGATTTCTAGGTTCTACCTATATAACAATCTAAAGGAGCTTATGCGTGTTGTATAGTAAATGCTATTATTTACTATAAACTCTGTATATGCTAAAAGTTTAGGCTATATATCCTACAACTCTAAGTAATAACACCTTAAATATTGCTCTAAGATCTGGTTTATTCTCTCTATTTAGCTATTAGTCTATAGATAGAAGGCTGTACTCAGCCTATATTTTATACACGCTTCGTATACGAAGTCGCTCTAGTACTAACTAGTAAATAGAGAGCCTCTATTAGATAGGATACTCCTTAGAACTCTATATCTTCGCATAACTGCATCTATTAGGAGCCTCGTACAGAGGTCGGCGTAATCAATCAAAGTAGCAATCAAGGCAAGGTGGTGGTCTATCCTTGCAATCAAGGCTCTCGATTCTAACCAATCAAGGCTCACCCTCAATCCTTGCAAGCCTTACAAGGGAAGTGAACTTTTTTGGTAACATGTCACGTGATAATCACGTGACTCAAATTCCCAGATTTCCCCGCAGCCGAGACGTCGGCCCGCGCTTGCCGCGCGTTTTAGCGCTAGGGTTAGAGGGATCTTGCCTGTTTCAGACGCCTCTAAGCACCTCCGCGCTTACTTCCGGAATCCTCGGATCCTCTATTTTTTGGTAGTGAGAAACACCACCAACACGATTATACTATTACTATGGCCTCTACTATCTCTAGCTACTTCTCAAGTGTTCCTCTAACATTCCAACTCTATGCTCCAACAGAGGTACAACGTGTGGGAGACTTTGCTAGTACTGTAACTAGCATATCTACCAAGACCGAGTTTTCGACTCTGCTAGCATACAAGGATCTCGATCAGACCCACCTTCGTAGATTTGAGGTGCTACCATCTATAAGAAAGAGAAAC
Organism: Cladosporium cucumerinum; assembly: GCA_023634325.1. Lineage (NCBI taxonomy): Eukaryota > Fungi > Ascomycota > Dothideomycetes > Cladosporiales > Cladosporiaceae > Cladosporium > Cladosporium cucumerinum. The sequence goes on along the minus strand of JALDQA010000010.1, from coordinate 1,880,305 downwards.
AGGGTTCTAACCTCCTTTGTTTGGGCCTTTGGATGGCGTATATATTATAGGCAACAGGGCGTCGACTACTGGCTTTGTAGGATCTATCACTATGCGCCTGTAAAGACTCTGACTCCTATAAATCCTTATAGCTATGGCACTAGCCACGCCTTTATCTGCACCAAGACGACATCTACAGCGATCGATCACTTAAAGAAGCAACACAGGATTGGTAAGGATAGCCCAATTGAGGAGCCACTGAGCGTCTGTTCAATACAGCCGTCGATCGACGGATATTGCAAAGGAGCCACTAAGCGTAATCGTGCATTCATAGCATTCGACCTTAACGTCTTTAAGGGCCTACTACTGCTCCTTATCCTTAATAAGCTGCTCCCTATGTCTATTATAGATGCTCCTGAGTTTAAACAACTCCTTATATACCTATAGCTACGACTACAAGGCAATATCCCTTTAGTATGGAGCCTAATGCGCTATATCGACACAACTTACGACTCTGCGTACCAAATCGTCGAATCCGAGCTGTAATACGCATTTGGCTGCATCAACCTATCCTTTGACCTTTGGACGTCCCCTAGTAGGCGATTGTCACTCCTAGGCATTGTTGTACACTACCTTAACGATAGGTATGAACTGCGTGCAGTCCTACTAGCAATACCTCGTATATAAGGTGCGCATACGGCTATTAGTATTGCTTCTCAGATTTCATCGATTGTGCGTCACTTCGGCTTAGAAACACGATTCGGCTACGCCATTACTAATAATGCTTCTGAGAACTTAGCCCATATAGCTATACTCGGTAAGGAGCTTAGTATCGATCCAGAGGAGCGCTAAGTCTTGTGTATTAGCTACATTATTAACCTTATAGCCTACGAGGTCTTATTTGGCATTGATGTTAATGCCTTCGAGTTAGAGCTTAAGAGCAATGTCACAGCTGAGGTCGTTAAGTTAGCAGCATGGCAATGTAAAGGACCTATTAGGAAGCTTCACAATCTTATTAGCTATCCTTACTTTATAACAAATTATCTTTAGATAACTAGTCTACTATTGCTACCTATCTAACGATACTAAAGCTATATAAGACAGCTATAATAAAGCTCTAAGGCAATGTTAGTACAACAAAATGATTTGGTAAGGCTGTTAAAGCAGGTATCTAGCAGATCCTACCAATATTCGAAGATCTCCTAAAGGGATTTAAGGATACGCGTGCGCAGTATCAGCTGTAGGAGTCACAGCACGCTTCTTAAGATGCTACCCCTCCTACCTCACTACTCACTACACCTTCCCTTATAGCTAAGTGTAACACACGGAGCTCTTAGATATAGGTAACCACTCGAAGCTCCGCTACTACTGAAGTCCCTCCTAGTGGTGTTAACCAAACGCAAGCTATAGAGCAGATAGCCTGCTTTGTCGATACTACAAGCACTATATATGCTCCTTATCTTACAACTAAATACCACTTTAGCACTAACATCAATGCTAGCTAGCAGAAGCTTAGGTATTACTACGAACTCACCGATCGGACTCTAATCTACTGTGCTGTAGTGTTCCTACACCTGCGCATAAAGTGGTTATAGTTTGAGAAGCATTAGGAGACCAAACCTCTTTAGATTATGGCTACAAAGGCGGCTATTAATGGTTTGTAGCAAAAATATAAAGACACCTATAAAGCACTAATACTAACGATTGACGAGGAAGAAGATTAGCTTGATGCTCCTAATGCCACAGTAGTAGACTAGCTATAGCTTTACGAGCACGAGCCTCGCTCTAAGATCTTTACGCACGACTTATCTATCCCTCACTAGATCAGTAAGATCTCCGTATAGCTATAACTCGCACAGATGGCCTTAGATATCTTCTTAATGCCTCTAATGAGCAACGAACCGGAGCGTGTTTTTAGTATAGCAGGCAATCTAATCACTCTACGCTATAGGACGATAAAGGGCTAGTCAGTAGAGCAAATTCTGTGTTTACGATCTTAGACTCAATACAAGATAATCATGCTTGACCAAGCAATGCTTAAAGAGGCGATAGAAGCGACCTCTTTAGACGACGAAAAGATCATGAGATATAGCAACGACGAGATTATATACCTTGATAGCGACGATAACCCTATAGATTAAGATATTATATAGAACTTCACTTACACGAGACCTCCGAGATCTCCGCAAAAACACCTTTTTTTTCCTATATCAGAGTCTTAGCATTACCGGCCACAATTAATTAATCAAGGCAGGAGATTTAGGCAAGGCAATCAAGGCAAGGAGGCTTCACTAACAATCAAGGCAAGGGACGCCAAGATCCTTGCCTTGATTGATTGTGCCGACCTCTGGCCTCGTAAGCTCTATGCTATCGTAATGCTTAGTAGTAGGGATAAAGATGTTTATCTTTGTATATCTATCTACAATTACTAGGATAGAGTTAACCACCTGGCTATTCAGCTTCCTAGGGGGAAGGTCTATAATAAAATCAAGCGTGATTTCCTCCTAAGGTCGGCCTAGTATGCTTAATGCTTACGCATCGCTATAGGGCTGATAGCGTCTTGATTTTATGACTTAATATGTATTATAAGAGGCTACTCTTTATGCTATATCCTTACTAAGGCTTAGCCACTAGTACTTCTAGCGTAGGAGCTCCTTAGTCTTGTTCCTACCGAAATGGCCAGCCAGTTCATCGTTATGATAGATCTATAGGAGTTCCGTATGCGTAGCACTATCGAGAGGCACATATAATGCATCTCGATAGTACTATAAGTCGCCTTCCTTACGCTATATGTCTTCCTCTCCTGCATTACTTTTGCGCTTCTATAGCAAGTCTAATGTATCATCCTTAGCCTACAGTATTTAGATAACACTCACTAGATCCGCTATAGAGTCCTGAAAGGGATCCTCAAATCTTATAGTAAAATTTACTACTATACGCACTATTGTAGAATGCCCTTAGTACTCTAGCAATGCGCTTGCGCTAAGCAAGTACTCTTCTTAGGCTCTAACCCTACTAATTGATAGGGCGAGGTCAGAGTCTAAACTCTACACTGCTAGTTTGTTCTGCGATATAGGAAGAAGGTGGCTAGGTGTACGCTTATCGCATGCGTAGTTAGAGCATCTCGAAGGTGCATCTGCTAGGTTCGTCTTGCTAGCCTAGTATTCGATCACAAAGTCGAAGGAGGTAAGGAAGGTAGCCCACCTAGCTTACCTACCATTCAGCTGCTTAACTCCTATAAAGCCCCTTAGGTTGTTATAGTTAGTAAGCACCTAAACTGTATGTACTACGCCTTCGAGGTAGTAGCAGTACTGCTTAAAGCCCTCTACCATCGCAAGGAGTTCTCTATTATGCATCTTATAATTACACTCTATAGGGATTAACTGTCACGGGGCGACAGCTGGGAGCATTCAGCTGCGTAGCCGCTGAGGTAAAGAAGCTCAAAAGACTAGGATGTAAGACCGGTTGTCTTACATTGCTCGCGCATATGTAGCTAGATCGGATGTTCGGACGGATGGACGGATGCTCTCAGCTTCTTGCCTGTGACATTAACTTTCTTAACCAGAAGGCAATTAGGTACTAATCTATACACTCTTCGCCTATATAAAGCTTCTAAGACAGTATTATAGAGATTGTATATATAGATGCGTCTGTCTTTATCCTTAGCTCTACAGCTAGATCGTGATAGCAAAGCATAGGAGCTTCTATAAAAGCAGCCTTTACTACACAGAACATATACTCCTTATATTCTATCTATACGAGAGGCCCTACTTTCTTGCTATTCTTAGCACCCTTAGATAGTGCAGTTAGAGGAGCTACTATCTTCGAGTATTGCTTAATAAACCTCCTATAGAAGTTCGCAAAACTAAGGAAGACCTGTACTTCTTTAAAAGTAGCTAGGATTAGCTAGTCTTCGACTATAGCTACTCTATTTCTATCTATTAAGATGCCTATAGTGCTTATAGTATAGCCTAGGAATACTACTTAGTCTATAAAGAATTTATACTTCTTTTAGCTTATATAGAGAGCGAACTTCCGGAGCCTCTCTAGTACTGCGTCTAGGTCTTGTACATATTCCTTATACGTGTTGCTATATACTAGGATATTATCTAGGTATACTATATAGCAAACACCTACTAAGCCAGCTAGGGCATAATTAATGTATGCCTAAAATATTATAGGAGCATTAGTTAGACCAAAAGGCATAATGTTATACTTAAAGTGTCTATACTATATACGAAATGCAGTCTTCTACTTATTGCCTTGCTTGATAGAGATGCAATAGTATATATCCTTTAAGTTAAGAGCTGAGAACACTATTACACGCCCTAGCCTATCAAGCATCTCGCTTATAAGAGGTAGGGGTTGCCTATTCTTCTTCGTGATTGTATTTAATTTACAATAGTCTATATAGAGGTAAAGAGAGCTATCCTTCTTTAGAACAAACAGGATTAGTGTATCTGCTTCGCTTATGCTTCGCTTAATCTACCTATTCTTTAAGGCTTGCTCTAAGTACTCCTATAGAGCTGCTAGCTCTTTCACTAAGAGGTTATATAGAGGCCTAAATAGAGGGCATTCTCCTAGCTCGAGATTAATCGTATAATCTATGCCTTTAGGAAGCAGGCGATCTATAATACTATCGCTAGTAACAATATTATAGAAATCCCGAATTTCCTCTAGGAGTTTAGGAAGATCCTCGATCTTCTTTAGACTTATAGCATATATAATAGCAGCCTTCCTAAAGTCCTGTTAGAATGCGCATATATCTCTTATGCGTGCAGTAGGGAGTTCCTGTAACTCTAAGAACTACTAGTAGTTATTACAGCTATCTACAATAACTCTGTACTTGTGCCTCTATAGCTGCCCTAGGAGTACATCTGAACTACCAAGGTCTACAGCAAAGAATACATCTTCTATTATGCGCTCTATACCTATAGAGTCTGCAATTTGTAGGCGAAGCTTGTAGGCACTATAGTAATAGCCCTTCTCTCTCCTAAATCCTTCTATTATAGGGATAGGGACATCTATCCTAACCAGGTTATATTATAAGGCAGTAATCTAGGATATTATATTGACATCTGCTATATTATTAAGTAAGCATCGAATAGGAGTGTATTTCCTATATACCTCTACTATTCCTTATAGGAGCTTTGCTAGCTATAAATAACCTAATTGCTTTATTAATTCTTAGCAGACTTGCTTGATACTAGCGAGTCACTTATATAGCTTCTCTATTGCCTTAGGCGCGTTCTTTGCCTTTAGAGCGCTTATACTAACCTTACGAACTAACTGTCCGTAGTCTCTCTTTTCTTTCTTGTAACTAGAGGAGTAGTGTCTATACTCATAGTAGTTGTAGTACTAAATTCCTGCTAGATTCGAGCTGCCTATACCTTACCTACTAGGCGCATATATAGGGCTACCCACTTTTAGTATATTACTATACCCTTTAGAGGTTTTGTACCTTTTTGTATTCCGATTTGATAGGGTTCTAGCATCTCAATTAGTAGTTGCTAGAGAGACTTGAGAGCCTCCTGTATATCTAGCAGACTCTAATCTGGTAGTAAGGGAGACTAGGTCTTCCCTTTTCTTTAATACCTTATAGTATATAATAATAGCTGTGCATAATGCAGGCTTTAGCTTGGCGAGGAGATGGCGAGTATGCTATACAGGCGTATATATGTCTATCTGCTCCTCTAAGGTAGCTAACTCTATAGCAAAAGCTTATATAGTCTGTCCCTTACTCTATCTTATATTCTTATATGCTATAGTTATACTAAGGCTACGATTTATAGAATCCTTAACTGTATTAAGCATAAAGGACCTAAAATCCTCCTAACTATAGCTATCTAACTCCTAAAGGCTATAGTTCTAATACTATATCTTATATAGCTTGCCTATAAGGAATATAACACTATATAGGATCTTCTTATGCTCTAAGCTATAAGCCTTAGGAGTAAGAGCAAAGACAAGTTTAGGAGATCGGATAAAGTCCCTAGCCTCTTTTAAGGTCTTCCTCTTAAAAGTATTGTGGCTGTGTAGGTCGAGAAGTCAATTTGAAGCCTGAAGTTCATACAGCCATAGAAAACAATCTCGACCTATGGGTCGAGAAAGATTTAAGGCAGTATACTGAACCTCAGAACAACCACAACAGTACCAGAGTCACAATAGTCAAGTGGGAGAGCAGACTGTGTTTTTGGTGACCTCTAATTGTTATTATTGCTATACGCAAAAGCGTATAACTCCGATTTTATCTCTGAAAAACAAAACTCATCTCTGTATCTGAAAAACAAGGTGTCACTAGTCTTCGCCCTTCAGGCAGTCAACAGCTAATATAGCTGTCTCCCACCTTTCGCTTTGAATCATATCATGTATTAACTACGTGACTACAGAATGCTTATACAAGAACTTAGAGCCTTATGCTCAAGACTTGTACTAATTCCTATTCTGATGTCGTACCCTATAACATTTCCTCCCCTACTAACTATAGCATCATCCTATAATGCTAAAAGAAGTTAAAGAAAAAGGAAAACAAGAATTCAAAAGTTATTAATCCCAGAATTCCGAGTAGAGCCTTTCTTAACCTATAGGTCGAGAAAGATCTTAGCTACGCCTATTTTAAAGTTCCTATTTCTATCTGCTAGGAGACATGCTACTAGCAGAACTGCTAGGGGACTATACATTAGAGAAGTAGGGACTGCCAGATTAAGAGCAACAAGAACCTGAAGACTGCATCAATCTGCTACAGCCCCAAGTTCCCTATGCTAGGTTGTCGTCATTGTCGGAAGAAGACAAAGATAACAAAGGCCTGTCACTTGCTAACGAAGATAAGGAGCGAGTACGAATAGTAATGCTAGATTAAACAGGTGACACTAAACCATCACGAGCATTCTTAAAGATATCGAGATGCTTAGCCTTCTTGGTTAAGCACTTCTCTCCATCTAGGGGAAGCTCATAATTGTCAAGCTTATATATGCAGTTCTCTTCGTTCATCTAGTATAGATCCTGAAGCTTAGATTCAGAGCGAGTATTGCGATTGTAAGTAGTATCTACAGCATTAGCTATAAGAGTGATCACCTTCTGCACTGAGTTAAACTAAGGGTAGGCCCTAAAGAAGGATTTAGAACTGTAGGATATCTTCTCTAGCTTAACCATCTTGTCGAACAGTCTATCACTAGCGAACATGCTAGTGCTAACCATCTTAGCTAGAATGCGAACTCTATAGTGAGTGACAAAGTCACGGACTATAGACTAGAAGTCATCAGTGTTATAGGTGCAGTCTTTCTATCTATAGAATACATTGCCTATCTCCAAACGAATAGCTCTATCATCCTAAGGGCGTTAAGCCACTAAGGCATCGCAGACTAGACTCATATCTGTGATTCGCACAAAAGCTAGGAAGGGAGTGCTAACTTCGCTATATTTGTATAGGTATCCTAAGGGAGTCTTAGGCGGAGCAATGCTAGTAGCATAAGCGATGCGGAGCTTATCGAAGGTAGGGCCTTTAAGTACCTCTGCAGAACCCTTGCCTGCTAGGAAGCCTATATACTATAGATAGATAGCACAGCAAAGCTTCGTGCCACGAGCAGTAGAACTATATAGAAGGAGAGGCAAAGTAAGGCGAATCTGAGCAGTAACATAAGGGTAAGGAGCCTAACGAACGTTCAGTGAGCTAACTATAGTAGCATCCAGAATAGTGCTGTTCATTTGCTTAACAAACCCGTCACCTAGCTTACCCTTCTTCTTAAGGAGGTCAGCGAACCTCCTAATCTTTGCTATATTGTTAAAGCCAGTATAAAGCTCAGTACAGTTATTGTTGTCTTCGTCATTTAGAGAGAAGGATCCCTACTACTAATCCTTACCCTTGCCTTTAGCAGCGAGTGTATGCAGGTTCTGATTAAGGTGATAGAACCTAGTGCTCTATCCTTGTGTGGCGTACTTCATGTAGTAAGGGCTGGTTATGAGTGCAAATAAGTAGTCGCTGCGAGCCACCACATTAAGCAACTAGTACCTAGGATCCTAATAAACAACTTGTTGAGTAAGGCTCCTAAACTGGTTTCGTTGCTATCCCATCTCGATACGTTACTTATACTAGTGCTAGTAGTACATATAGAACTCTACACGCATAAGTGCAAGCATTCTAGATTGCTTTAGGTAGTCCATTATATTGTTCGATTTGAGGCTCCTATAGCTGCCTCGCAATCTATTTTCGTAGTTGTCCTTAGTTATGCCTATAGCTAGGGCGATCTTGATAGCGTAGCTCTCTGTGAATCTGAAAGGTCTATCAAAAACCTCTGCATAGAAAGGCACACGCCTTAGGAAGAAGCAGTATACCCCTAGAGTATCACCCTTAACAGCAGGACGGCATCCCTTACGCTACCAGTTGAAATGTCTGTCCTTAGTTTGAAGAGCCTTAAGGCCTCCCTCAGAGTCCTTTCTAGCTATTATAGTCTTAATTCGAGTGAGGAGTTCATCCTAGGTCGCCGAATTGGTCATCATACTAAGAGCGGCTCTAAGTCGCTATATATGCTTCTAGCAAAGCTTCTTGTTATTCTGTCTATTAAGGCGACCAACTACAGAGACCTGCTTTAGAATAGCACAGCGCTCTGCAGTAGTCTTAGCCTGAATTAGAAGGTTGTTAATATAGTCGATAATGAACTGTAGTACCTTTGTAAAGCACTTGAGGTCGCCACTGCTACAGGTAGATGTGTTGCAGTGCCTGCTAGTAGGCCCCATCATATCGAGTCGCTGTTTACGCTTCTTAGGCGGCTGTAGTGTGCTATAAACACTCATATTGGCAACAAAGTCGCTTAGGCTGCCGATAGAAGGAGAAGGAGAATCACGGAGTCCTACACTGCTAGCAATCCTGCTACTTAGGAAAATGCCTAGAGAAGCCACTCCTTGAGACGGACTGGCATGAATAGCAAACTCTGGATCAGCATAGATACCATCGTCATTCCGAATCAAGAGATGTTCCTGCGCACGTCGGTCCAGGTTAGTAGTGCTCACACTGTTTAATGTGCTATAGGTAGCAGCCTTGTTGTAATCACAGGTGAGAAGGATACGCTTGCTTGACACTCCCTGATTGCGTGTCTGACCAACGCTATTAAGCCTGTTTAGCAGGGCCAGGTTCAAGCGCTTAATCACATCACTAGGAGTATTCTTGTTAGCGCATACCTGCCTACAGACTGCCTAAAGGGAATGAGTAGCCTTGTCTAATGTGCATATTGACTTAATAGAGCGATTGCTCGTAACTAAAGGGTACACTACCTAAATGCCATCCTAGGCCTCTTTCTTGTAGTTGTATGTACTCTTACTGAGCTCTGCTAATTAATAGAATTCTAGAAAGTCCTCAGAGAGGCTGTTTAGGACCCAGCTACTAGGATTGTTGTTCTTCTATGCAGTGTCGCAGTCGTAGTAATTGTAGAAATGCGAGGCAAGATCCGCAATCTCGCTTAAAGCTGTATCAGCAAGTTCGAGCAGGCTATACTATATAGCTCCACGAACTGCTAGCATTTGCTTGTTAAGGAAGGAAATGAGGTCTTCTAAAGTCACCTTCGTGCTCTTAGAGCAGAAGTTACAGAGTTTGTCATAAGAGATGTTGCCTATAGCAATAAGAGTATGCACACTATTAGCTGCTGCATTAGTAGCTTCTAGGTTTGTAGGTCGCTATGTGATAATGCGCCGAGGACGGTTCCGAGGGGTGCGGGGGGTTTGCGATGCCATGGTGGCTGAGGGAGGAAGCCGATAACCGCAAAATCGGCCGAGTGAGAAAGGTGGAGGGTGTGCCTTTGTGTTATCGAGTCGTGTTGTCGAGTCGAGTTATGAGCGCGAGCAAAGGTAGGGGAGAGAGGGTGGTTGTTGGTACGGTTAGAAGAAGAAGTCGTAAGTGTAGGAGGGCAGCAGGTTAATATGTTTTCCCAAACATCTAAACAGCGTTAGCGCCTTTTTTGTAGCAAACAGGAACAGTCGGCTCGTGACCATCAAACAGTCGGCTCGTGACTATCAAATGCGCCTTTTAAGGCTTGTGATTGGCCTGTCAGTGAGTCTGTAAGCAACAGTCGCCTCCTTTGAAGTGAAGGAGTTCCTTTATCACAACTGAAGGCTCGTGACTATCAAATACATCGGCTCGTAACTATCAAATGCGCCTTTTAAGGCTTGTGATTAGCAAGTGAAGGATTCAGAGGAAGCATCCCTTCTTTTCATGTGACTTTGCCAACCCCATCCTTCACTACTATTAGCTGAGGTATCAAACACCTCCCCTGCTAACCACAGTGTTCGCAGCATATGACGTTTCTAGTTCTTAGCGCTGTTCCAGTGAAGTTAGGGCTTCTTATTGAGTTGAGGAGTGCTAAACACCTTAGAGTGAAGTGTGAAGCACGCATCGTTGGTTTATTGCAGGTTTATTATAGGCTGAGGAGTCTCTGATCAATATCGACCTATAGGTCGAGAAAGATTGTTATAGCCGTTTCTTAGCCGATATAACCCTGTACTCGCTTATCCGTTCTGTTATCATTACATTCAGTACAGTAAGGCGGTTCCTTGTCCCCTGTTCTCTTCTAAATGCACTGTGTTCGTTTTACTCCTATCTTTGCCTGTTCTGGCTAGTCCTTACATCCGCCACATATGCTAGTCTAGCGCTAGTTGCCGATAACTGTGTACCTGTCTCGAAAAGGAAAAAAGAAAAAAAGAAAGAAGAAGGGAATGTCCAGGAATCTAGGGAGGTCCTTAAGTACTACACAGGTTAGTGCTTAAAAAAAATAAATATCGACCTAAGGGTCGAGAAAGTTCTAATACTAGTTGCCCAAGAAAAACGCTAGGTAATCAAAATTGGAGATTACTAGGAACCTATAAGGAGACATCTGACACACTCCTATTATCCATATCGATATTGCTATTCTCCCAGATTATCAGAATGTTCGCTAAGTCAGAGTGAGGCTGAGGAATTTCGACTGTAGGATGGCGATCATTATATATCTAATTTATATAAGTCGAAAGCAGACTTCTCTGATCAGTTACTTGTTATTAAGAGTATTGATACTACTGAGGTTCTTCTGCTACTCTGTCTTCTTCAGTTCGTAACTTTAGAAGCTTTAACTGCTTTCCTGCAAATGTTCTAGTCAGTTTAGTACTATCTAGCTCAGCCAGTCGATAACTGCTAAATGTCTAAACTGTTGTTAGTATATGGTATAGGCTAAGCCAGCAGGGATAAAGTTTCAGAGCCGAAGATTTGTTAACCTCTTAGCGAGAGTCCTAGAGCAACACAAGGTCGCCTACTTTAAACTCCTCTGTCCGAATGCAATACAAGTCATTATAGGATTCCTTATTAGCCTCTTGCTGCCTGCGTACACGGAGTAGCACTTCCTCTAGGGCTTTATCCCGCCTATCTAGTTAAGCATAGCAAGCAGTAAGAAGATCTATAGTAGATCTTATAGCATTCTAAGCAATCGTCTGCTATAAACCAACATCGATCTTAATAGGAAGTATGTATTCAGCTCTATGAATAACCCGAATAGGAGTTATTCTAGTAGTCAACTTAACAGTTGTTCGATCAGCCTATAACATTGCAAGTAAGGCGTCAATCCACCTAGCTCCTATAGTAGCTATGTGCTTAGCCAGCCCATTTATAACAAGCTGATGTCCTTTCTCTATTATGCTATTTGCCTAAGGGTAATATGCTGATGTCTAGGTATGCTTAATTCTATACCGAGTAAGAAGCTTATTAGTAAGTGCTTTGTTCTCTAGACTACTATTGCTTACTAAGCATAATAGCATTCTATGCCTATAGATGATGTCCTCAAATATGAACTTTAAAACATTCTTTAAGTCATTCTCGCAAAGGGCTCTTCCTTTAACCTATCTAGATAGATTCTCCCTTTCTAGTACAAGGTACAAATATCCTATATACAGTAGCATATAAATGATATTAATAGCCCACTTCTCTCCTATACAGGAGGACTAGGTAGGGTAGAGAGCCTTATCTAACTGATTATGTACTCAGGTCTAGTAGGCGAAACAGGTGTTAATATGCTTTTCCACATCCTTAAACAGGCTAGCTTAGTAGAATCGATCAGCAATCTTTTAGTAGGTACCTTCTCTCCCTTGATAGCTACTTTTATTATGCAGTTTACGAATGATATCTCTTCGTTTATTTAAGTTATCTACTATATGCCTTAGGAGAGCATTCTTGTTCTGCCTTCTGAATAGGTGCCTTCCCTATACGAGATGTTTTAGGGCTTCCTTCTTAAATATAACAAACTCCTTTATAGAGAGTTCTAGAGGTCGCTGAAGTGTAGTGAGCTAAAGAGCGTATCGCTAGGACTTCTTGCTATATTTAGGAAGGAGAATGTTCTCTAGTGTAGTAGCTATAAGGCTGATCTGCATACTGCTAAGTTCGTAGTCGACAAAAGCATCTAAGTCATCTTATTGTGCATTAACTGTATTATTGTCCTATAGTATGCGTAACAATGCATTAGTAATGATGTTCTGTTTCCTAAGTATGTGCTACACATCAAAATCCCAGAGTCTTATCTATGCAAGCTAATGAGTCACTAAGGCTCTAGGCAAGTCAGTCGCAGTTCTGTTAAGCTAGGCGACTAGCGTATTTGTATTAGTTTCTATAGTGAATCGGATCCCATATAGCTATAGTCTGCATTTATATAGTATATGTAGGAGGGAATGACACTCAAGCTTTATAATATCGTACTTCTTCTCTATAGCAGTCTAGAGTCTACTCTCGTACCTGTATAAATGCCTTTTCCCTTATTGATTAAATTGTATCAAAACTCTACTGAACTTAGTTATAGAGGAATCCACAGTAAGGATCACTTTGCTAGCATCAGGAGAGTAATCTAGAGGCATTAATGCTAGTGCAGATATTAGAGCATCCTTTAGAGATTACATTGCCTAAGCCTGTTTAATGTCCTAACAGTACTCCACATCCTTCTTAAGCAAGGCAAACAAAGGTGATACAATATCGCTAAAATGCTCGATCCAGATCTGATAGTTCGTATAGGCTCTAAGGAATCCTTATAATGCAGTAATATTCTTACAAGCTAGCTACTATTAGATTGCTTTCACATGTCTATCTGTAGGTCTCTGCCTATCTTGGCTACAAATATACTCTACTACTTTAAGGGCAGGAGCGCAGAAGTATGACTTTCCTCTAGATATAGTGCAACCAGATTGCTTAATGTCAGCTAGCACCCTATCAATCTATTACAGGTATTAAAGCATATGCTTTTATACGCTAGGCAGGGCAAGTTTAGTGAGATTCCCTGTCCGAGGTGAATACACAATAATTTCATCTATAAAAGGGCTGGCCTTCTCCGCTAAATGCAGGTGTAGGATATGCATAATAGCTCGCACGAACTGAGCTACTAAATTTATTGCTCCCTATAGTAGAGTTGTTTGCCGAAGGAGTCTAAGGGGAGTTTAAATAGCAATTATATCCCTACTTGCTAGATAGAGCGTGATCTGATTATATCTAGAGAGGAAGTCTAGCAGGGTGCACACAGGTCGTCTAGTAATGTGCTCCGAGAATTCATCTACATTAGGAGAGAGTATAGCGTCTCTAATAGTAATAGCGTTAATGTTGGTAGCAGAGTTGATCAGTTAGTGCTTCTTATCCTTCTTCTGTACTAGGAACTAAGGATTATAGTAAGGTCTATAGCTTCGTTCTAGCATAGAAGCATCGGTCTATTGCTAAAGCATAGATACTACTTTATCCCGAAGTCTCTTTAGCACAGAGAAACTTTTCGCCTACTAGGCCTTGTGTTCTACTATATAGATGACCTATAGTAGTACTACCTGTTCGTTATAGTAACTGATCTCTATAAAATCCTATGTAAGGGCCTTCTCCCTATTGTATATCATTTCTCTTAATATCTCCTTCTCTTAGGGCTAAATGTCTTTATCTATCACTATCTTCTCCTAGTATGCTGTAGTAATACAGTAACCTTATGGTTCTTACTAGTACCTCGGTTCGAACAAGTGGTCGTAAGGGCTAGGTGCTCTAATAGGGTTGAGAGCGTAGCGCTGTTCTGCTAGGAGGTCTTGCCTCTAATTCGGATTTCCGTTAGGCATGCTTCTATCTAGAAGCGCAGTATTTAAAGGCCTGATTTTGTCCGCCTTCTTCTTGTATAGTGTGTTTAGCTCTATAGCTCTGCTTTCTTGCTATTAGTGCGAAATGGTATATAGGCTATATTCATCTTGTCTTCTTAAGCATTACCTAGTACCTTCTCCTAGCGATGCTTAGAAGACATGCACAAGGTCGACTAGCTCTGTCGCACATGTTTTTGAGGTCTGTTTGTTATTTTTTAAGCGTTTTTGTGTTTTGGTAATAGCCTGTGCACAAATACGCTTATAAGGAAGTTTTGAATAATGTCGACCTATGGGTCAGGAAAGATTATTTAGAGTTTCCCTAGTGCTAGTTAGTAAAGGAAGGGAAGCGCGACAGCATTTATCAAGACACACATCAGCGCTATAAGGAAATTCCACGTCAGTATATATAATGTTGTTATCGTCTAGCAATAGCGTTCGGTTAGGTGTAGCACTGGTTACTACACTACCTCGCCTTCCCTCTAGCTGTTATCTTCTCTAAGCTCCTTCTCGTACCTATTAATAGACCTTATCTTGCAAGTATATATACTGTCCTCTATTGTTATTAGGATAGTAATGCAGCTAGATAGAGTCTAAGAGGTCGCTATAGAAGACTATAGTGCAAAGGGTTCTCTAAGAATCACTTTACTCGTATAGTCCTTAGTAATAAGGAAGGACGTCCAGAAAGAGGTCTCTGTCTCTCTAATAAACATGCAAGTCTCTGCTATTCCTATAAAGGGATTACTAGTTCTATTTGCTAAGATCAATTTGTTGCCCTTTATTATAGGAGGGAGCAAGTTGATTAGTAGTTCTATACGCAGTGCGAAGCTCTCCTTTATAACATTGATTTTAGCCCTAGAGTTAACTAGTGCCTATACTACTTCTCTTCCAACCCATATAGAGATACGAGGACACTTCGCTTAGTACGTCTTAACGTTCCTAAGGCGCTCGTTAAGCTGCTTAGTTGTGAGTAGGGCTATAGATATTGTATTAGTAGTAGAGAATCTTTCTCGACCTATAGGTCGAGAAAGATTTTCGCTAGTAAGGCGCTTATCTAGAATGCTACTATCGCTTCCTATAGCATCCTAACTGTTCACTAAGACATTCCCTTGTCCTAGAGCCTTTAGTGCTTCTGCTGTCTCTTAGCGAAGAGGCTGCATAAACAATTTGCGAACCCTAGATATTAAGCTGATAGCATCTCGAACAGGGATGCTAATAGGCATATTCAAGATATGGTTTATTATCTGAATCTCTGTAGGAGCAGCATCCTCTTTGCTAAGTACATTGCCTAGTCACTAAGCTCAAGGAGCCTGCCTTGCATTATTAGGCTTTATAGGCGGAACGCCTGTTAGGTGATCCTTATCGACATCTATAGAGTTCTGGGTTCTCCTCACATCCTAAGGAGGGAGAGTCCAGCCTTACGTTTGTGAATCTTATACCTTAGGAATGTACTATCTAGATCGATCTGCATAGACAGTTAGAATGCGATCGCGCTAAGGTAGTTTAATAACCTTGCCTTTTCCCCTACCAATTTGTAGTACGCAGATAGCTTTAACGCAAGTGCTATAGTACACTTCTTGATCAGAATCCTCTTCCCTATTAAAAGGATGCGACAGGGTAATAGCTCTGCCTGATAGTCCTGCAGTTGGTTGCGCAGTAGCATCTACCTGATCTGCACTTAAGCTAAGGATATTAAGCAAAGCATCATATCTATTAGTCAGAAGCAACCTAGGCACCTCTCAGCTAGGGTTGGCTGCAGTCCCAAACAAAATGCGGTTGTTCTGGCCAAAATAGATGTATCCTTGCTGTACTAGCTTGTCGACCTGCTAGCAGCGCGTCACTGTATAACTAGTCTTGCTACAACTATAACATTTAAGAGGTAGCTGCTGCTCTGCGCTCCTGCTAGCATACTGCTGTTAAGGCGGAGTCTGTATAGCATTGTTCGTCTAAAATGCCACCCTTTGCGTTTATTGCAGGTATCCATTATAGTCAGCAATTAGTGGATTCGGCTTTAGCTCTAAACGAAGGCATCGCATTAGTACATCCCCTCTTTAAATTGAGGTGAGGTACATGAGATCAGGAGACTCAAACATCTTGAGGATCTCTATCTTTATCAGCTTTATCTCCTTGAACTTCTCGACTATCTCATTAAGAGAGAGGGACTGCTAATCCTGCACTCCTCTCTACAAGTTAGGGTATAGAGGTTCCTAGCGCTTTAGTAAGGAAGGCAGTGTAGATGCTATCTTTTCTGTAGGAAGGGCAATATATTAGGGGTTGCGCTATCGATTTACAGTCCTCGAGACTGCTCTATTAATGTCCTCTATCTTAATAATACGGCGTGAGGTAGCAGCTTAAGCAATGCTGTCTATAAAGCTTACTACTCATTTAAAGTTGACCAGCTCTATATATATAGCCTGAATGTGAAGCGAGCTAATTGCCTTTTCTATAATCTTCCTTAGGAGACTACGGAGATATAGCGTTATCTTTTAGCTAGTAGAGAGTGTGTTTCTAGCTTCTTTAATGCAGGAGGCAATAATCTGGAACTGCCTGCTATATAATAGGAGGTTATCATTATAAGGATATTCCTTCGCTTATAACACGAACTGCTCTAGAGCACCTTTAGTTGCTAATATTCGCTCATTATTAACAGCTGTATACTTCGTTCGGAGCAGGCCCTAAAGAGTGCTAAGGCTACTATTCGCTCGAGCGATAATTTAGCGAACCTCAGGTCCTACATCTTTAGTATAATAGTCTTCGAGGAGGTCACATACTCTCTTATCAGATACTTAGTATCTTTTGCAAAGCTGTGTATATTCTCGAAGGAAAGTCGACAAGTTATAGCCATTAAAGGTTAGAGACTTAAGAGACCTCAGAGCAGGAAGTAGCTAAATTGCTATAAAGCTCTACAAGTAAGATGTTAAAGGAGTTCTATCTCTATATCGTTAAGAAGGCTGTGACTCAGTTGTTTAGGCTTGCTAAGTTAGGTCGAGAGGGATCCTGTTAGGTGTAGTACCCTCTATAGCCTATAGTATAAATCTAGATAGAGCAGAAGGAAGAAAGTCCTAATCCGCTATAATTGCAGACAGTCCTCTTCCTCCTACCTATAGTATAATAAAAAGACAAGAATAACAAACAGAAAGAAAGGTGGACTCAGTCTCAGGCACACGCCTTCTCTGAATCCTCAGGTATTATACTGTATTTAACTGCTAGTTGTATAGGCTGTTCCTATATACTGGTTTTCGTGAATGTTTTTGTCGGCTCTATTGTCGTCTCTGTTTCTGTCTCTTTCCTCGAAATACGGACTGTTACACTGCTATCATATGCCTATCTCAGAGGCATTTTCTTCTGGTAGCTGACTGCTAAAATAGGTAAGTCACACTGATTAAGATTGTAACTGCTGGGATCCATACAGCTATCATCTGTATAATCTAAAATAGGGAGTAAATCTGGATCGCTATCTAGATTCCTTTTCGAGCTGTTATTAGTAGCTCCTAGTGCTAAGGCTCTTATTGCCTTTTCCTATAGTAACCTATATTGGTTAGAGCTCTCTTAAAATTTGTGGGGTTTTAAAAGCTCCTGCTGTTAGGGTCAAAGGGATGCCCCCCTTTTCTGGCCTTGTCCCTCGCTATATTGTATCTGTAGTTGATATCGTTCTGCTTATTCTATATCATATTGTTCAAATCGTACTGTTCTAGAAGGCAAGGTCGTTCTATAGAAGCAGCACCAAATATGTGGCTGTATAAGTCGAGAAGTCAATTTAAAGCCTAAAGTTTATACAGCCATAGAAAACAATCTCGACCTATAGGTCGAGAAAGATTTAAGGCAGTATACTGAACCTCAGAACAACCACAATAGTACCAGAGTCATAATAGTTAAGTGGGAGAGCAGACTGTATTTTTGGTGACCTCTAATTGTTATTATTACTATATGTAAAAGCGTGTAACTCCGATTTTATCTCTGAAAAACAAAACTCATCTCTGTATCTGAAAAACAAGGTGTCGCTGGTCTTCGCCCTTCAGGCAGTCAACAGCTAATATAGCTGTCTCCCACCTTTCGCTTTGAACCATATCACATGTTAACTATATAACCGCAGAACGCTCATGCAAGAACCCAGAGCCTTATGCTTAAGACTTGTACCAATTCCCATCCTGATGTCGTACCCCACGACAGTATCTAGCTCCTTTGAACGTAGTCTGCTTAAGGTCCCCCTGTATACTATAGGGTTCCCGAATATGCTACCTATAATACTCCTTGCTTTGCTATTATTCTCATATCCAATATCGGTATTAGCACTAGTAATAGGAGTATAGCCTATATTATGCGCCCTGCATAACACATCTAGCTATTGCTCTATTACTGCAATCTCTAGCCCTTGCTATAGCATATTACGTCTGTAATACACGCGTACTACCTATACTATCTCTATAGCCTCCTTATTGACCTCCTCCTATAGCCCTAGGTCTACATCTTGTAGGTTAGAGTCGATAGGAGTCGCTTCTAGGTTGCCTGTATCTAGCGCATGTTTAATATACTTATTGATTACGCCTATGATGTTTAATGGGCTGCGAAGATAGAAGAACGATCAGAATTGTTAAGGGAATACCAAGTAGTATATTTAAAAGAGGTATCTCGTAACGTAGCAAACACTAAAGCAAGCACTACTTTCGTACAAAGACTGATTATTGCTTCCTCGCTGCTATCTAGCATGCGAGTCGCACATATTGCGCTGGCTGCTACTAAGCGCGGTACAGGCTGTGCCCTGCACGTGACCTTAGACTTCATCCTAAGGACTCCCGTAACAGCGACAGTCAAAGAAGGTGATTTCTTACATCCTACCTGTGGTTTGGAGACCATTATATAAGCAACACTACACCAAGTTCACGCCTCAATAGCTCCATATAATGGATGAGCTCCGTGCGAACAGATACTAGTGCCGGCCATGGCTCCGCGCGGCCCTTAACACTCGCGGAGCGAGTGCCGTGCAGCTCAATGAACATTGCAGCTCAACGATAATCAAATTGATGCCTATCTGTTCGTACGGAGCTCATCCATTACATAGAGCCATTAAGGCGTGAACTTAGTGCGGTGTTGCTTATATAATAGTCTCCAAACCACAAGTAGGATGTAGGAAATCACCTTCTTTGTGCGTCGCCTATATTCAGCCTCATCTGCACAGCGGATAATATTACGAGCCTTCTTAATCTTATCATCCTCACGCGTGCGTACCATCTTACGTGCACCTACAGCTGTAAGAACACCACCACGTTAAAGCTGAGTTCGCTTTTGTAGGCTCCGAGCCCTACTAGCTACTTGTGCTACTATAGTGTATTATAGCTCATCGATTGCTTCAGCTCCTTCAAGAGCCTGAATCGCTGTACCACGTAAGATTGGCTCTAACCGCGTGCATAATGCTTGGTTAAGAGTCTTATCATCTAATATAGTTTGGAAGCGACGATTGAGTGTTCTCACGGTTCGAGGTGTTACTAGCCCTAATGACTGCACAAGCAGTGGCGTTAGTGTTTGTTGCTGCCTAATTGCTATAATGCATGCACGCACATAATTAAGAATTGGAGTCAGATTATATAGCCAGATGCCAGTCTTCTTAAATGCTGATTTGATTATTAATAGTGAGAGAGCTTGCCTCCTAAACTACTCAAAGTCACTAAAGAACTCGAGCTTATTATAATTGCTATATCTGAGCTATACAGATCGATCAACAGCTTCTGCATGCTAATGCTTATATAGCTGAAAGACCACAACATCAAGAGGCTGTAGGAAGTGCATTAAATGCGAGGGTAAGCCAAAAGGGATAATGCAGTATTCTTCGCAGTACATAATAAACTCAAGTGTATAGTGCGAGCTATAACCATCGAGCAGTAGGAGCTGCTATAAGCTATGTTGGTAATGAGCTAAGTACCTCTTAAAGTGCGTGATCCATACAAGCATAAGCTCGTTGTTTATATAGCCAGTATCTGCGACTCCTACAAGCGTATCATCGTATAGGCTCTCAAACCAAGAAGCTTAATGAGTTTTGGCTGCAATTATAAGCATTGCAGGAGCTATATGGCTAGCTGCGCTGATTGCTTCTACTACTGTGAGGCTCTCATAGTTACTAGCTATTAGCAAGCTGTGTACTTGTTCAGGGTGTTCTATAAGGATATAGTGGCCTTTGCCGATCCCTATTCTAAAGCCAGTTTCATTTATATTCCAACAATCCTCAGGCTAGATGCTGTATTTATCGAGCAGTATACCAAGCCGTACAAACTAGCTCTCTATGTCCTCAAGATCGTATACAGCTGCATATACAGCCTCCTAAGGTACCTGCCTTCTCTTCACAAACGTCGGATGTTGCTTAAGGAAGCGTGAGGTCCAGTTTGCAGTTACTGTTAGTGCCGGCTCCGCACCCTTATAACAGCGGCGGAGCACCGAGTTGGCGCTAATTGTAATTGCTCGCACGCGCGTATAGACTCCGAGTCGCTCACAGCGACGTAGGTACGTAAGTAGTACTTCTTCTTGATCACTACTAAGTCTCATATTCGTAGGACTGCGTGTTGAACGACTCTCGGAGCCCTGAAGGCGCCTACGAAGGCGTTGGTAGGGTACTTGGAACTCAGTAGCCAGAACAGTGATTAGCAGCGGCTGAGTCAGCTCGGATTGGTAGGTAACTGCACGCTCAATGCGAGCCTCAACTTGGTGGTATTCAGTAGTCATATTGGCGTAGATATAGGGCATATAGATAGCCTAATAGATAATAGATGAAGCATGTTCATTGAGCTGCAATGTTCATTGAGCTGCACGGCACTCGCTCCGCGAGGGCACACGGCCGCCGGAGGCATGGCCGGCACGCGTAGGCATCAATTTGATTAACGTTGAGCTGCAATGTTCATTGAGCTGCACGGCACTCGCTCCGCGAGTGTTAAGGGCCGCGCGGAGCCATGGCCGGCACTAGTAGTGTTCCGCTTCCCCTACAGTGACGTTATAATTAGTACTACTTCTATAAATGCTTTCCTACCCATAGGCCTACTCTTACTTCCTAATATAAGGAATATAGAGGCTACAGCTTTTGCAAATAGGTTCGATTTTGGAGATTGGAATTGAAAGTCCTGATGTGAAAGTACTATTTCCTGGATTGGAGCTTGAATTGAGAAGAACGTATGCAAGTCATGAAAAGGTATGTGCAGCCCATCGCCTCCGAATCCAGCCTGCAGATTCGAAGGAAGGGAAAAGAAAAAGAAAAAGAAAAATATTATTTACAGACAAAACTCTGGCCGCGCTGTCCAGAAGAGATATGGAATACTGTAGCATGGCACCGCCCTCACCCCGGCTCCGAGCCCTTTCACCCCCAAGACCGTCACCGTGGTTTGAGACGCACGCTCAGTCGCTCATCGAATGAAAGAAAGAGGAGTGTGAAAAAAGGCAACATGATGCGTAAGAGAGAAGGGAAAATGGGTTAATCTCTCGAGCGAGGACACATCGCAAACCTCGGTAGTATGCCGTTGGCTGCACTATGTCACACCACCCTGTAAGATTGTAAAATTAATCCCCCTAACGCGCCTTTGGCCGCTCGACAATGCGCATGTTCTCATCCACCAGCTCGGGGAAGTTACTGACGAACTCTGGCCCTATGCTCCAGTTCTCTAGGCGGCTAATGTGATCCACGAAATTTGGATGAAGCTGGACAACAGGCGGCTCGCCTGGCACGCTTGACAGAGTCGTTTGGATACATGAGCTTTGTGGGTACGGCCAGTTGACACTCATGGTGTATGTAAAGCTGACGAAGAAGTCGTCAAAGTTAATTTGCGTGCCGGGGGTGCGAGCGAGGATCAGTTTGCGACGCATAGATGGCCATGGGAGATAGTCGATCCAGACTGCGTGGGGATTGTCGCGGGCTTCGGGCACAGGACAGTTCCACGGGAAACAGCGGTCGAGACAAGGCTTGCAGGGACAGATGAACCAGCGAGCGATAAAGTACATGCCGTGTAGGACGGCAAGGCGTTCGGGATCGCGGTCAATATCAGGAAATTTTGACAGGATGTCGAGCAGCAAAGGTGTCAGGCAATCTGATGAGGACCGCTTTAGTTCTGGGTGAGTTAAGCTGAGAAGAGAGGGTTCGTCTGGACCGATCACCTGAGTCAGAGGCAGGCCAGATGCAAGCTGGGCGCGGCGAGTCTTGATGAAATCACCAAGGAGATAGTCGAGAGGACAGGTCATGATGTGGCGTTTAATTATTTGGGCGGCTTCGTCTTTGATGGTCGCCTCTGAAGGCTTGGTTAACGGTGAGCTGTGCTGCTGTTGTTCGCAGAGAAAGCTGACACCGAGACGTTCTCCATTATTTTCGGGTTGTTGCTGCATCTGGGCAGGAGGCGCCTGTCGCTGTTGTTCGAATGTGGATCCGCGAGGTGGGTACTGCTGATGTGGCTGAGAGTCGACACTTCGCACAGAGTGCTCCGAGGCTGGGTAATTAGACCGGGGAGCTGCGGGCGAACCAGTCGAGTTCGAGTGGTTCGGTGACCGCAGGTCTGGATGCAAGTACTGTTGGACCGGAGCATGCTCATACTGTTGGGCTGGAGTGAGCTGCTGACGCGGGTACTGAGAAGGCGTCGAATGGCCTGCGGTCGAGGGCAGCGGACTTTGCTGGGCAGTCAAGGCGGCGAGTTCTGTGCCGTCTGGCGTAAGCAAAGTGTCGACGAGCGAGTCTTTCGAGGCAGCCGACAGGTTCATACCATTGAGTCCAGTCTGCCCGAGTTCACGGTTGCCCACTATACCAGCGACGGCGGCCAGACGGGTTCGTAGCTCCTCACATTCTTGCAGCGCGCGATCGCGGTCGGCTAGCGCACGCTGCAGTTCCTGGTATGGCTGTTGGCTCTCGAGCTCACGAATGCGCGCCTCGAGGCCCTCGATGGTGTTCTTGGTACGTTCACGGATGGCCCGCTGGGCTTCGCGGTCGTTTGCTCGCTTCTTGGCTAGCTGCTCGGGCGTAAGGTTTGCCACACCCCTGGAGCCAGGCTGGCCAGCCTTTCGCTTACGGCCATTGGACGCGGCGGTGTTGTTGGGCGTGGGGATGTGTGGTTGTGTTTGTGGTGGCTGCTGCTGAAGCTGCTGGGGCGGTGGCGGAGCGGTGGAGAGGGCGGCGGCGGCGGTCAGCTGGTAGTCGTGATGCTGGTGGTGGTGGTGGTGGTGCTGGTGGTGCTGGTGCTGGTGATGCGGCTGATGAGGATGAGGGTGCTGCTGAGGGTGCTGCGGAGGGTGCTGGCCTGGTGGCGGCAGCGGATAGGGCGAGGGCGAGGACGAGTGGTCGGGAGGATGAGGGTTCATGGCTCAGGCTGTACTGAACTGTGGCTGCAGGGTGTGACTGCTGCCGGGCGCGCGCAGAATCATGTAATGTTGCATCTGAAGACGATGGCGAGTCATTTGAAGAATTCGCTTGGGCAACCTCCAATCTCAAGCCGGGACCACTTTTTTGCCGATGAGCCGAGACCCCTTTGCCGACGAACCGGTGGACACTCAAATCCCTGGTGAAGGAAGCTTTCCGCTCTTCTTCACCGCGCCCTCGAGACAGGCCAAGCCTTATTAGCTGTGGCACAGGTCTGTCGGTAAGTCGCATGGCTGCTCACGTGATACTCATAAAGTATCCCACCAATCAGCATGCTGCGTGCGAGCAAGCATGACATGGCGCATGTTTAACAGTCCATCATCGAATGCTGTGCTAGGGTCTCAACGCAGTGGCTCGTACAAGACATTATGATTTACTAGCAACCATTCATCCTGCACCATATACGCCAGTCTTTCATGAAACATGACGGATCATCCATGTACTCTCCTTTGCCCCTGTGAATCTCGCTCGCTCTGTGACAGGCATAGATTCCTATGAGCGCAGATGCTGCGTCCTTTTGGGGCAGTACCGCCGAGAAGGCGACCCCGCGCAAAGACCATGCGCACGTCTCGTGAATCTCCTCGGCGATGTTGTTGGCATGATACCGTTTCCGTCTGTCCTCGGAGTCTCGTCACGAGTAGAGTCGCTTGAGCGGAACGCATGTGCATCTAGTCACACGGCAATGCGGCAATGAGGATTGGTTTTGGGGTGGCCAAACCTGTCTCAAGGCGTGTCCATCATAGTGGATGGCATGCGGTCGGCCATGCTGGTCTGTAACGTTGGCCAATGCAAGCAAGCTAGGAGGGTGTTTTGATCGCCTGAGCCGGCATCTGGGTTCGGGTGATGACAAGCTGACCATGTTTGGTGGTAGACTTTGGCGGTTCTCGGTCGTGGCGTATGCAGATTCAAGTCGGCTTCGGCAGACTGTCGAAAGTGGAAGATTCCAATCTCGGAATCAAAGTCTTTCATCCATTCAACACTCGGTAATGAAGAACACTCCCCGCGTCACTGTTCAAAGTTCTCAAACTTGGTGAGTGAGATGACAAATCTGTAGTTGCATGAACATTGTAACTGAACCTGATCGGCGCATCGTCCTCCTCGTCTTCGACAGCAGGTCTTCTCACCACAGAATTGAGGCTCTCGTCGCTCTCAAGCCCGCTGCTCTGCATGTACGGCGTCATTGCCCTTGAAAACGCCGTGCGAGCGGTCGCTGGGCTACGCGCGCTGGAGCTGCTGCTGCTGCTGCTGCTGCTTACGGGCCGTGGTTGATCTGGTGTTGCGAAATGGAGCACGCTTCCTGTAGTTTCCGAGACAGCCAGGCTCATTCCATCGGCTTCCAGCGTTGAAAACGAATCCTCGCTGCTAGCTTGTGCTCGTATTTCAGCGACGATATCGGGATTTAGCTCGGTCATGCCTTCGAGAAGCTGCGCAAATACTGCCATTAGACGATTGAACTCGGCCTCGGAGCTTGGCCGACCGCAGAAACGGGCTTCCTCATACATGGTGAGAAAACCATGTCCGGTTGAAGGTGGGTTGATAAGGCCAAGGTAAGAAAGCTGCGTGAGGTACTCCCTCAAGCCCATTGTTTTCTGTCGGCGAAGTGTTTCAACAACGACCATGTCTACAACGGCGTCTTCTTCCTCATTGAAGAAACCTGCCTCGGCATTCGGATCCGCGGGAGCAAGACTCACAGCTCTCGCCTCGATCAGATGCGGGAGTTCTGCAATCACAGTCGCGAATTGTAAATTACCCAGCGTCTCGCCTCTTGCATGTGTTGGAGCAGTCCAGCCTGCATGAGCTACAGCACCCCAAGGTGGCCTGAATGGGTCGATGACGATAGACGTGCCGACTGTCCACTGTTCGCGATCGGATCCATTCTCACCCTCTTCCTCCCCAGACAGCCATCCTTCTTTCTCCGTGCGCATGACTTCTCCCATTGTATCTCTTGGCCGTGCTTCCCACGCAATTACCGCGCTGCGCTCCAACTGTGACAGAACCAATTTTCGCACATTGCGCCCTACTTCGCCCTCTTCAACTGGAATGTATGCCTTTCCTACGCCAGCCAGAACGGATCGGTTTGTGTAGAGTCGCGAGGAATAAATGAAAATTGCGACGAGCGCAGTGAGGACGTAGGTGCCGCCGATCATGAAGACATATTGGAAAGCTTCGCTCGAGATCGACGTCCAGAGCAGGGTGCCGGGAGTTATGGCGAGGACCACCAGGGTGATCAAGAAGAGTGTCGTATAAGTGGTGCTGTAGAAGATGCGAAAGAACGGAATACGAAACGGGAGGACATGGCCTGGACGGCGATGGCGGAACTGCGAAAGCCGGTGCAGGAGAGTGGTGACAGAGAAGTAGGCGGGAGGCATGTTGTTGTGATTGCTTGAGTATCTGCCTGCTCTAAGCGGGCAGGGTGGTGGCGTGTATTGAGTCTCGGTGGGTGCGCATCAGGGGCGAGCAAGGCTGAAGAATGGGCATGCTGCAGTAAGGTATGCTGCTCCGGAGACGCTCATGGCCAGAGATGCGCCGTACAAATTGCTGTTGTAGTTCACGCGGGTATAAAGACGCATGTGGTGTGTGTGTAAGAGCATGGCAACATTGAAGCTGGAAGACTGACCAAGTGCAATGATGATCGCCATCATCCTCACAGCTCATCAATCACATGCAATCTCCGCTGCTGCCGCCAAGCAACATCCAATCTATATATGTATTTTGTGAAACACATGATCCAGAGCCCAAACCACACAATCTCTCTTTTCCACCATTGGCCTTACGAACGCTGTTGAACGTGCTGCTTCGTCTCCACTTCTAACCATTTACTTCACGATAGCCTCCTGTACATCTCCAAACGACAGCCTCCTAGGAGTACATGCCTGCGTGGTTTCCAGCACAGAACTGCGGGTCTGCAGTGCGTAGCGAGATGCAACGATCGTAGACTGCGGCTGCTGGGAACGATGGGAGAGCGACCCGTGATCCAGCATTACATCCTTGACTGCGCCAAAGCTTGGCTGGCTGTTTCCATTCGCGTTGGTCGATCTTCGTTTACCTGGCTACGTGAATACACAGACAAAATGCTTACCTGTTTTTACCCGATACACATCCTGGTCAAGACTCAGATCTTTGCTTTCTCCGGCTCTGGTACAAAGTTTGGGCCGAGGAAGAGTTTACGATCGATGATAGCCTCTGCTTCCAAGTCGGCGTCATCTTGTTGTAGCCGATCCTCTCCAGCGACCTTGATCGATATATACCGGACTGCAACATCAGAAGAAACCTCATCTTTGTCCGAAATGGCATCATATAGCAACATGGATCCAGCAGTAAGGACCTCAAGATGCTCTAGAAGCCAGCGTCCGCTGTATTCGAGCTGCGCTGAGATTGACTTGACCCGTGAAATCAATCGCAGCAGTGTGTCTAGTCTTTTCTCGACAGCAGCACACTCCTTTGCAAAAGTCGCACGGCATAGCTCAAGAACACTTCTGACCCACGGTACGAAGACGTCCTCGACGATTCGTCCGCTTGCAACGCGCTTGTCTCTCAGGACTCGGCCGACATCGTCCGCCATGACGCTAACAGTGCCCTCCCATATGGTTTGTACAACTAAGTCACGGAAGGTTTTCGCAAGGTTCAAGATACCACCATCTTCGTGGTTCCCGCGGTAGCTGACCCCTCCCAGACATTCCATGTTTGCGCGTATTCCAGCAATGGCAGACACGCTGACCTGTGCTTTCATCACAGGCGTAAACAATCTGAGGAGGGCACTTGCCGTCTCGATATCAGGAATCAGGGTGCCGCTTGGTGTGCTTCTCATAACGCCAATGCCCTGCTCGACACAGCCCAGTAGAGCCACTCCAAAAAAAGTCAAACAAATTGCGCCTTGGTACTTGACTGTCTCGGAAGCCATCCAGTGATTGTGCTGGAGCGAGTTGTAGAGAAAGGAACCGCGAGTCTTTCGAGCAATGGTATTCGCCCTACTCACTGCGAGGCCGCGAGACCAGTAGAACACACTGCTAGCCGCAGTGTAAAGACGAGTGATGTTGAGGATGGTGACTATCTCCTGCACACCCTTACCCTCTTCGCCAAGCATCCATCCATGGGCACCCTTGAGCTCGAGCTCAGCGGTAGGAAGGCCTTTGGTTCTCATCTTGCCCTTTAGCCTTTGAATGCGGATACCATTGAGCTTTGTGCCAGTAGCTGTTTTTCGGCGCATGGGTACAACAAAAGCACTCAATCCTTTTGTTGTTTGCGCTAGCATCATTGTCATGTCTGAATCATTTGAAGCTGTTGATGGTCCATGGTCCAAGAGGCTGTCCGAGGATATCCTGGTCTTGCTGGTCGGTCATCTTGCTTAATCTGGTCGCGGTAGTCTCTGTGCCTCGGACGTCACTACCACCTGACCTCTCGGTCATCCATTGTCCACTTGTCCACTTGTCCCCGCTTGTTCAGGGTCGTCAGTGGTAAGTCGGTGGTAATATTCCTTGAGGACAGCATTACGTCCTGGGTGATCACTATCAGGGCTGCTCAGATGTTTTGCAAGCAGGCTTGCGGCTCCGTCGGTCGTGGCCATTGGACACATCGTTAGCGTGGACGTGTGGTGCCAATTATGCTTGAGAAGAAATTGATGCAAACGGCGATCGTAGGAAGTGATAGACTCATTGTAGGCTATTCTGACAACCCCAGCTTGCAGACCAATAGCCTCCAGCGCCTTCCAGCCCCTACAAGTGACAAGCGAATCATTGTCGTTGATTTCGCCGAATCTTGTGTTCGAACGTAGATGCGGTGTTACGGTCTCAGCCTCCAGCGCATAGTCCAGTAACGTCATTGACTTAGAAGTCGGGCAGATCCGGAAGTCGGACAAAACTTTAGCCTTTCTATCTTAATATCGATCTAGTACTTGCTACAATAATGCAATCACTCTTGCTCTGATATATATTCTCGTCGATATCTTCTTTTTCCTTATCCTCGATTTTAGGAGTAATAGCTCTTATTATTCGCCTCTTTTTCGACCTCTCCTTCGATGCTTCTACTTCTGCTTCCTCAATGAGTTTAAGGATTTCCTTCGTATTAAAGATAAACTTCCCTTTAACTGCTATGCACTTTCCTTCATTATATTCTTTACATACCTATAATAGTTCCTTAGCCTTAGTAAACTCTTTCTATAGAAGTGTATTCTTAGAAGTTGTTCATTTAAGAGCTAATCCTGATCTCTCGATATATTACTTTATAGGAGTCTCAAGAATAGAAGAACGAATAATCGAGTTAACTAGCAATATTGCCTCCTATAGCTCTGTACCCTCTAGTGGCGAACTATCTATTAGAGAGTAGTCTCGATCGTTTAGAGTTATAATAGGCAGCAGGATTACTTAGAGGGTAGGTGTAATGTTTGATATCGTATGAGGTTCAAAAGTATGTACGACTATCGGGGTTGTAGGCAGCATATAGTAGATCTCACTCCTACTAAGAGAGGAGTAGACACAAAGACTGAAAGCTGCTGCTTTCCTTATATAGCAGGAATGCTACGCTTATAAGTAAAAGTACAAAGCGGGGTAGTCAGCTACTGATCAGCTGACTGCTCTGCTGTACGGAAAGATAATCACCCTCTAACTTGGGCAACTATTGTGGCTGTGTAGGTCGAGAAGTCAATATGAAGCCTACAGTTCATACAGCCATGAAAAACAATCTCGACCTATGGGTCGAGAAAGATTCAAGGTAGTACACTGAACCTCAGAACAACTATAATAGTACTAGAGTCACAATAGTCAAGTGGGAGAGCAGACTGTGATTTTGGTGACCTCTGATTGTCATTATTGCTATACGCAACAACATGTACCTCCGATTTTTATCTCTAAAAAACAAAACTTATCTCTATATCTAAAAAAAACAAGGTGTCGCTAGTCTTCGCCCTTTAGGCAGTCGACAGCTAATATAGCCGTCTCCTACCCTTCGCTTTAAACCCTATTACGTATTAACTATGTGATCGCAGAATGCTCATATAAGAACCTAGAGCCTTATGCTTAAGACCTATACCAAATCCCATCCTGATGTTATACCCTACGACATTTCCTCCCTACTAACTATAGCATCGTCCTATAATACTAAAAGTAGTTAAAGAAAAGATAAGAAATCAAAGTTATTGATCCCAGGATTTCGAGCGAAGCCTTTCCTAACCTATAGGTCGAGAAAGATCTTAGCCATATCTATATTAAAGTTCCTACCTACTAGGAGACATTCTACTAGCAGAACTGCTAAGGGATTATATATTAGAGAAGTAGGGACTGCTAGATTAAGAGCAATAATAACCTAAAGACTACATCGATCTGCTATAGCTCTGAGTTCCCTATGCTAGATTGTTGTTATTATTAGAGGATAACAAAGATAATAAAGGCCTATCACTTATAGATAATAATAAGGAGCAAGTGCGAATAGTGATGCCTAATTAGATAGGTGATACTAAACTATTATGAGCTTTCTTAAAGATATCGAGATGCTTAGCCTTCTTAGTTAAGTGCTTCTCTGTCACGGGCAAGCCGTGGCACATACGGAAGTCCAGCTGAGATCACGTGACAGGGTCACCCCAGCGGTGACCCTGCCTCAGGCATCCGGAATTGATATGACAAGAAGGTAAGCCGAGGCTTCGGCTTACTCCTGACTTCGCACTTTGCAACCGATACGTAGCTCCTTGAGCTACGTCCTGTCGATAGGACCAACATCAAGGTTGGCCTTCAGTCCGTAGTTAGCTCTGTATCCGATTCGTTACGCTCTCATACCTACTCTCTGCACGACCCGCCTCACGCCCGTGACATTCTCTCTATCTAGGGGAAGCTCATAATTATTAAGCTTATATATATAGTTCTCTTTATTTATCTGATATAGATCCTATAGCTTAGATTAAGGGCGAGTATTATAATTATAAGTAGCATCTATAGCATCAGCTTTAAGAGTAGTTACCTTCTGTACTAAGTCAAACTAAGGATAGGCCCTAAAGAAGGATTTAGAACTATAGGACATCTTCTCTAGCTTAACCATCCTATCGAACAGTCTATTACTAGCGAATATACTAGTACTAACTATCTTAGCTAGAATGCGAACTCTATAGTAAATAATAAAGTTATAGACTATAGACTAGAAGTTGTTATTGTTATTGTGAAGGGCGAGCCCTTAGGGAGTACAGCGCAGGCGTGGCCTGTGCTCCGAATTGGAAGCTGCTGTCCTTTCATCGGCTTCCGCCTTAGAACCCTCTTACTCCTGTATCGAACTTGTTGAATACTATATTGAGTCTCTGTATATGCATCGCTCTCTTGTAACATTAAGTTCGATCTAATGAATCTACTGCAATCCAGTGATTATACTCCAGACACTGGATCGTCACAGTCGGGCAATGAGAATAAGGACCTACAGAATATCTTATAAGAGATGTATACTCACCAAGGACATATAGAAGCCGACATAGCCACAATGCTCGCTGCGCTTCAGCAAGCTGAAACTGCTCATCAATAAGCAGAGCAGCTAAGACAAGGAGAGGAAGTACAGTATCAAGCAGAGATAGCCTAGCTTGCAGAATCCTCATATTAATATACAGTTCCTCTTATGAACCGAACGGAAGAAACCTCAATAAGCTCCCTTATGCGGACTCTTATTAAGACACTAATTATAAACTTAGCCCTGCAACCTGCTAGAGAAGCAATAGGCCCCAGAGAATGGAAGCTGCCCTTCTAGAATGGTCGTGCAGAGACTTTTAGGGATTACCTATTAAGAATAAGGAGCTTATTTAAGGTGCGCTCTGCAATGAAACCGATGCTCCCTAAAGAGTACTACTAGGACACCATTTATAATACTCTTCTAGCAAGGAAGCGAAATTGCATATATCATTTCTAGGAGAAAGGACACTCTATAAAGGAGAAGGAAACTAAAGCATTCTTCGCGCAATTTAAAGAAGTTTTTGCAGACTCTAATAAACAGGCAAAGGCTCTAGAGTAGCTTACCCACTTACAATATATAGTAGGACAACCTTAGTACAAATACTAGCTAGAATTCGACAGACTCCTACTAAGTGCAGATAGAAACAGTTAGAACAATATTACGAAGATCAGATACCTAAAGAATACATTCTCTAATGCAGTAAGAGTCTATACAGCTGCTATAGCAAAAACGACGGATCACTATGCCTTCTCTAAGGAGGTAGAGAGGATCATAACTAACCTCGAAACTATGGATCAGTTTAAGGCTGCTAATAAGCAATAGTTGAAAGAGAAGAACAAGGATATTCAGCCTATTATGATAGTCTCTATACACTTGTATCGCCCTACTATAGTAGCTAGGATAGATGCAGATAGAGATACTATTATGGCTCCTATATAAGATTTAGGAGACTGTTAACGACTCTGCAGAGATAGTAAGCTGTTGCCTAATAAGCAAAGAGCGAAATGGGTCAACTCTGCTAAGCGCGAGAGGCATGAGGAGAGAAGGCTCTACTTCTATTACAGAAGTGACAGACACTATATCTAGGAATACCTATATACTATAGTAGTGCGACCTACAGGCATCTATGTTAGCTCTATTACACTACTGCTAGAAGACGATGACGAAATAGAGGAACCTACTCATTTTAAGTTAGGAAAAGAGTAGCTCCTGCTCGAAGATAGTGTGGCTGTGTAGGTCGAGAAGTCAATATGAAGCCTGAAGTTCATACAGCCATAAAAAACAATCTCGACCTATGGGTCGAGAAAGATTCAAGGTAGTACACTGAACCTCAGAACAACTATAATAGTACTAGAGTCACAATAGTCAAGTAGGAGAGCAGACTGTGTTTTTGGTGACCTCTGATTGTCATTATTGCTATACGTAAAGCATGTAACTCCGATTTTATCTCTAAAAAACAAAACTCATCTCTGTATCTAAAAAACAAGGTGTCGCTGGTCTTCGCCCTTCAGGCAGTCGATAGCTAATATAGCTATCTCCCACCTTTCGCTTTGAACCCTGTCACGTATTGACTATATAACTGCAGAATACTTATATAAGAACCTAGAGCCTTATGCTTAAGACTTGTACTAAATCCCATCCTGATGTCGTACCCTACAACATTTCCTCCCCTGCTAACTATAGTATCATCCCATAATGCCAAAAGAAGTCAAAGAAAAAAAGAAAAACAAGAATTCAAAGTCATCAATCCCAGAATTTCGAGCGGAGCCTTTCTTGATCCATAGGTTGAGAAAGATCTTAGCTATGCCTATATTAAAGTTCCTATCTGCTAGGAGACATGCTACCAGCAGAACTGCCAGGGGATTGTACATCAGAGAAGTAGGGACTACCAGATTGAGAGCGACAAGAATCTGAAGACTGTATCGATCCGCTATAGCCCTAAGTTCCCTGCGCTAGATTGTTGTTATTATTAGAGGATGACAAAGATAACAAAGGCCTATCACTTGTAGATGACGATAAGGAGCGAGTGCGAATAGTGATACCAGACTGGACAGGTGATACTAAACTATTACAAGCATTCTTAAAGATATTGAGACGCTTAGCCTTCTTGGTTGAGCGCTTCTCTCCATCTAGAGGAAGCTCATAATTATTAAGCTCATATATGCAGTTCTCTTTATTCATCTGATATAGATCCTAAAGCTCAGATTAGGGGCGAGTATTGCGATTGTAAGTAGCATCTATAGCATCAGCCCTAAGAGTAATCACCTTCTGCGCTAAGTTAAACTAAGGGTAGGCCCTAAAGAAGGACTTAGAACCATAGGACATCTTCTCTAGCTTAACTATCTTGTCGAACAGTCTATTGCTAGCAAATGTGCTAGTGCTAACCATCTTAGCCAGAATGCGAACTCTATAATAAGTGATAAAGTTACAGACTGTAGACTAGAAGTTATCACTGTTATAGGTATAGTCTTTCTATCTGTAGAATACATTACCTATCTCTAAATGAACAGCTCTATTATCCTAAGGGCATTAGGCTATTAAGGCATTGTAGACTAGACTTACATCTGTGATTCGCACAAAAGCTAGGAAGGGAGTGCTAACTTCGCCATATTTGTAGGGGTATCCTAAAGGGGTCTTAGGCGGAGTAATACTAGTAGCATAAGCGATGCGGAGCTCATCAAAGGTAGGACCTTTAGGTACCTCTATAGAACCCTTGCCTGCTAGAAAGCCTACATACTATAGATAGATAGCGCAGCGAAGCTTTGTGCTACAAGCAGTAGAACTATGTAGAAGGAGAGGCGAAGTGAGGCGAATCTGAGTAGTAACACAAGGGTGAGGGGCCTAGCGAACGTTTAGTAAGCTAATCATAGTAGCATTTAGAATAGTGCTATTTATTTGCTTGATAAACCCGTCACCTAGCTTATCCTTCTTCTTAAGGAGGTTAGCGAACCTCCTAATCTTTACTATGTTGTTAAAGCTAGTATAAAGCTCAGTACAGTTGTTATTGTCTTCGTCATCTAGAGAGAGAGATCCCTACTACTAATCTTTGCCTTTGCCTTTAGCAGCGAGTGTATACAGGTTCTGATCAAGGTGACGGAACCTAGTGCTCTGTCCTTGTATAGCATACTTCATATAGTAAGGGCTGGTTGTGAGTGTAAACAGGTAGTTGCTGCGAGCTATCACATTAAGCAACTAGTACCCAGGATCCGAACAGACAACTTATTGAGCAAGGCTCCTAAACTGGTTTTATTGCCATCCTATCTCGATACGTTGCTCACGCTAGTGCTAGTAGTATATATAGAATTCCACATATATAAGTGCAAGCATTCCAGATTGCTTTAGGTAGTCCATTATATTGTTCGATTTGAGGCTCCTATAGCTGCCTCGCAATCCGTTTTTATAGTTGTCCTAAGTTATGCCTATAGCTAGGGCGATCTTGATAGTGTAGCTCTCTGTGAATCTGAAAGGTCTATCAAAAACCTCTGTATAGAAAGGCACATACCTTAGGAAGAAGCAGTATACTCCTAGAGTATCATTCTTAACAGTAGGATAGCATCCCTTACACCACCAGTTGAAATGTCTGTCCTTAGTTTAAAGAGCCTTAAGGCCTCCCTTAGAGTTCTTTCTAGCCATCATAGTCTTAATTCGAGTGAGGAGTTCATCCTAGGTCGCCGAATTGGTCATCATACCAAGAGCAGCTCTAAATCGGTGTATGTGCTTCTAGCAAAGCTTCTTGTTGTTCTAACTACTAAGGCGACTAACTATAGAGACCTGCTTCAGAATAGCACAGCGCTCTATAGTAGTCTTAGCCTGAATTAGAAGGTTGTTAATATAGTCGATAATAAACTGTAGTACCTTTGTAAAGCACTTGAGGTCGCTACTACTATAGGTAGATGTGTTGTAGTATCTGCTAGTAGGTCTCATCATGTCAAGTCGCTATTTCCGCTTCTTAGGCGGCTATAGTGTGCTGTGAATGCTCATATTGGCAATAAAGTCGCTAAGGCTGCTAATAGAAAGAGAAGGAGAATTACAGAGTCCTACACTGCTAGCAATCCTACTGCTTAGGAAAATGCCTAGAGAAGCCACTCCTTAAGACGGACTGGTATGAACAGCAAACTCTAAATCAGTATAGATACTATTATCATTTCGAATTAAGAGATGTTCCTGCGCGCATCAGTCTAGGTTAGTAGTGTTCACACTGTTTAATGTGCTATAAGTAGCAGCCTTATTATAATCACAGGTGAGAAGGATACACTTGCTTTATACTCCCTGGTTGCGTATCTGACTAACGCTATCAAGCCTATTTAGCAGGGCTAGGTTTAAGCATTTGATCATATCACTAGGAGTGTTCTTGTTAGCGCATACCTGCCTATAGACTGCCTAAAAGGAACAAGTAGCCTTGTCTGATGTGCATATTGACTTAATAGAGCGATTGCTCGTAACTAAAGGGTATACTGCCTAAATGCTATCCTAGGCCTCTTTCTTGCAGTTGCGCGTACTCTTGCTAAGCTCTGCTAATTAGTGGAATTCTAAAAAGTCCTTAGGGAGGCTATTTAGGACCCAGCCACTAGGATTATTGTTCTTCTATGCAGTGTTGTAGTCGTAGTAGTTATAGAAATGCGAGGCAAGATCCGCAATTTCGCTTAAAGCTGTATTAGCAAGTTCGAGCAGGCTATACTATATAGCTCTATAGACTGCTAGCATTTGCTTGTTAAGGAAGGAAATGAGGTCTTCTAAAGTCACCTTTGTGCTCTTAGAACAGAAGTTGCGGAGTTTGTTATAAGAGATGTTGCCTATAGTAACAAGGGCATGCACGCTATCAGCTGCTATATTAGTAGCTTCTAGGTTTGTAGGTCGCTATATGATAGCGCGCCAAGGAGGGTTCCGAGGGGTGCAGGAGGGTTTGCGATGCTATAGTGGCTGAAGGAGGAAGCCAATAACTGCAAAATCGGCCGAGTGAGAAAGGTAGAGGGTGTGCCTTTGTGTTATCGAGTCGAGTCGTGAGTGCGAACAAAGGTAGGGGGGAGAGAGGGTGGTTGTTAGTACAGTTAGAGAGAAGAAGTCGTCAGTATAGAAGGGCAGCAGGTTAATATGTTTTCCCAAACATCTAAACAGCATTAGCGCCTTTTTTGTAGCAAATAGAAACAGTCGGCTCGTGACTATCAAACAGTCGGCTCGTAACTATCAAACAGTCAGCTCGTAACTATCAATGCGCCTTTTAAGGCTTGTGATTGGCCTGTTAGTGAGTCTGTAAGCAACAGTCGCCTCCTTTGAAGTGAAGGAGTTCCTTCATCACAAGTGAGGGACCTAGAGGAAGCATCCCTTCTTTTTATGTGACTTTGCTAAACCTATCCTTCACTACTATTAACTGAGGTATTAAACACCTCCCCTGCTAACCACAGTGTTCGCAGCATGTGATATTTCTAGTTCTTAGCGCTGTTCCTGTGACATAGGGGCTTCTTGTTGAGTTAAGGAGTGCTGAGCACTTTGGAGTGAAGTGTGAAGCACGCATCGTTGGTTTATCGCAGGTTTATTGCGGGCTAAGGAGTCTCTAATCAATGTCGACCTATAGGTCGAGAAAGATTATTATAGCTATTTCTTAGTCGATACAACCCTGTGCTCACTCGTCTATTCTGTTATTGTTATATTTAGTATAGTAAGGCAGTTCCTTTGTCCCCTATTCTCTTCCGAATGCGCTATGTTTGTTTTGCTCCTGTCTTTACCTATTGTGGCTAGTCCTTATATCCGCCATATATGCCAGTCTAGCACCAGTTGCCTATAACTGTATACCTGTCTCGAAAAGGGATAAAAGGAAAAATAACAAGAAAGGAAAGAAGGAATGTCTAGGAAGCCAAAGATGTTCTTAAGTACTATACAGGTTGGTGCTTTAAAAAATGAATGTCGATCTAAGGGTCGAGAAAGTTCTAATACCAGTTACCCAAGAAAAACGCTAGGTAATCAAAATCGGAGACTACTAGGAACCTATAAGGAGACATCTGACATACTCCTATTATCTATATCGACATCGCTATTCTCCCAGATTATTAGAATGTTCGCTAAGTTAGAGTGAGGCTAAGGAATCTCGACTATAGGATGGCGACTATTATATATCTAATTTATATAAGTTGAAGGCAGACTTCTCTGATCAGTTGCTTATTATTAAGAGTATTAATGCTGCTGAGGTTCTTCTGCTACTCTGTCTTCTTCAGTTTGTAACTTTAGAAGCTTTAACCGCTTTCCTGCAAATATTCTAGTCAGTTTAGTACCATCTAGCTCAGCTAGTTGATAACTGCTAAATGTCTAAACTATTATTAGTATATAGTATGGGCTAAGCTAGTAGGGATGAAGTTTTAGAGCCGAAGATTTGTTAACCTCTTAGCGAGAGTCCTAGAGCAACACAAGGTCACCTACTTTGAACTCCTGTGTCCGAATGCGATACGAGTCATTATAGGATTCCTTATTATCCTCTTGCTACCTACGTACACGGAGCAGCACTTCTTCTAGGGCTTTGTCCTGCCTGTCTAGTTAAGCATAGCGAGCAGCGAGAAGATCTGTAGTAGATCTTATAGCATTCTAAGCAATCATCTGCTATAAACTAACATCGATCTCGATAGGAAGTATGTGCTTAGCTCTATAGATAACCTAAACAGGAATCATTCTAGTAGTCGACTTAATAGTTGTTCGATCAGCCTATAATATTGTAGGTAAGGCATTAATCCACCTAGCTCCTATAGTAGCTATGTGCTTAGCCAGCCTATTCACAATAGGCTGATGTCCTTTCTCTATTATGCTATTTGCCTAAGGATGATATGCTGATGTCTAGGTATACTTAATTCTATACTGAGCAAGAAGCTTATTAGTAAGTGCTTTGTTCTCTAGACTACTATTGCTTACTAAGCATAATAGCATTCTATGCCTACAGATGATGTCCTTAAATATAAACTTTAAAATGTTCTTTGAGTTATTCTCGCGAAGGGCTCTTCCTTTAATCTATCTAGATAGATCCTCCCTTCCTAGTATAAGGTATAAGTATCCTATATATAGCAGCATATAAATGATATCGATAGCCTACTTCTCTTCTATACAGGATGACTAGGTAGAGTAGAGAGCCTTATCTGACTAATTATGTGCTTAGGTCTAGCAGGCGAAGCAGGTGTTAATATGCTTTTCTATATCCTTAAATAGGCTAGCCTAGTAGAATTGATTAGCAATCCTTTAGTAGATACCTTCTCTCCCTTAATAGCTACTTTTATTATACAGTTCATAAATGATGTCTCTTCGTTTGTCTAAGTTATTTACTATATGCCTTAGAGGAGCATTCTTGTTCTGCCTTCTAAATAGATGCCTTCCCTATACGAGATGTTTTAGGGCTTCCTTCTTGAATGTAATAAACTCCTTTATAGAGAGTTCTAGAGGCTACTAAAGTGTGATAAGCTAAAGAGCGTATTACTAGGACTTCTTACTATATTTAGGAAGGAGAACATTCTCTAGTATAGTAGCTGTAGGGCTAATCTGTATATTGCTAAGTTCATAGTCGACAAAAGCATCTAAGTCATCTTGTCGTGTATTAATTGTATTATTGTCTTATAGTATGCATAACAATATTTTAGTAATGACATTCTGTTTCCTAGGTATATGCTGCACATCAAAATCTTAGAGTCTTATCTATACAAGCTAATAAGTTACTAAGGCTCTAAGCAAGTCAGTTGCAGTTCTGTTAAGCTGGGCAACTAGCATATTTGCATCAGTTTCTATAGTGAATCAGATCCTATATAGCTATAGTCTGCATTTGCATAGTATGTGTAGGAGGGAACAACACTTAAGCTTCACAATGTTATACTTCTTCTCTACAGCAGTCTAGAGTCTACTCTTGTATTTGTATAGATGCCTTTTCCCTTATTAATTGAGTTGTATCAACACTCTATCGAACCTAGTTATAAAGGAATCTATAGTGAGGATCACTTTGCTAGCATTAGGAGAGTAATCTAGAGGTATTAATGCTAGTGCAGATATTAGAGCATCCTTTAGAGATTGCATTGCCTAAGCCTATTTAATATCCTAGCAGTACTCTACATCCTTCTTAAGCAAGGCAAATAAAGATGATACAATGTCGCTAAAGTGCTTAATCTAGATCCGATAGTATGTATAGGCTCTAAGGAATCCTTATAATGTAGTGATGTTCTTACAAGTAGGCTACTATTAGATTGCTTTTATATATCTATCTATAGGTCTCTGCCTATCTTGGCTACAAATATACTCTACTACTTTAAGGGCAGGAGCGCAGAAGTATGACTTTCCTCTAGATATAGTACAACCAGATCGCTTAATGTCAGCTAGCACCCTATCAATCCATTATAGGTATTAAAGTATATGCTTTCGTATGCTAGGTAGTGCAAGTTTAGTGAGATTCCTTGTCCGAGATGAATGCACAATAATGTTATCTATAAAAGGGCTGGCCTTCTCTGCTAGATACAGGTATAGAATATGCATAATAGCTCGCACGAACTGAGCTACTAAATTTGTTGCTCTCTATAGTAGAGTCGTTTGCTGAAGGAGTCTAAGGAGAGTTTGGATATCAGCTATGTCCCTGCTTACTAGATAGAGCATGATCTGATCATATCTAGAGAGGAAGTCTAGTAGGGTGTATACAGGTCATCTAGCAATATGCTCTGAGAATTTATCTATATTAGAAGGGAGCATAGCGTCTCTGATAGTAATAGCATTAATGTTAGTAGCAGAGTTGATTAAATGGTGCTTCTTATCCTTCTTCTATACCAGAAACTAAGGATTGTAGTAAGGCCTATAGCTTCGTTCTAGTATAGAAGCATCGATCTGTTACTGAAGTATAGATACTACTTCATTCTAAAGTCCCTTTGGTATAGGGAAACTTTTTGCCTACTAGGCCTTGTATTCTATTGTGCAGATGACCTATAGTAGTACTACCTATTTATTATAGTAACTAATCTCTGTGAAATCCTATGCAAGGGCCTTCTCCCTATTATATATTATTTCTTTTAACATCTCCTTCTCTTAGGGCTGAATGTCTTTATCTATTACTATCTTCTCCTAGTATGCTATAGTAATATAGCAACCTTGTGTCACGGGGCGACAGCTGGGAGCATTCAGCTGCGTAGCCGCTGAGGTAAAGAAGCTCAAAAGACTAGGATGTAAGACCGGTTGTCTTACATTGCTCGCGCATATGTAGCTAGATCGGATGTTCGGACGGATGGACGGATGCTCTCAGCTTCTTGCCTGTGACACCTTGTAGTTCTTGCTAGTACCTTAGTTCGAACAAGTAGTTATAAGGGCCGGGTGCTCTAATAGGATTAAGAGCGTAGCGCTGTTCTGCTAGGAGGTCTTGCCTCTAATTCGGATTTCTATTAGGCATGCTCCTATCTAGAAGTGCAGTATTTAAAGGCCTGATTTTGTCCGCCTTCTTTTTGTACAGTATATTTAGCTCTATAGCTCCACTTTCTTGCTGTTAGTGTGAAATGGTATACAGGCTGTATTCATCTCGTCTCCTTAAGCATCGCCTAGTGCCTTCTCCTAGTAACGCCTAGAAGATATACACAAGGTCGACTAGCTCTATTGTATATGTTTTTGAGGTCTGTTTGTTATTTTTTAAGTGTTTTTGTGTTTTGGTAATAGCCTATGCGCGAATATACTTATAAGGAAGTTTTAAACAATATCGACCTATAGGTCGGGAAAGATTATCTAGAGTTTCCCTAGCATTAGTTAGTAAGGGAAGGGAAGCGCAGCACCATTTATCAAGACATACATTAGCGCTACAAGGAAATTCTATATCAGTATATATAGTGTTGTTATTATCTAGCAATAGCATTCGGTTAGGTGCAGCACTAGTTACTATACCACCTTGCCTTCTCCCTAGCTATCATCTTCTCTAAGCTCCTTCTCGTGCCTATTAATAGACCTTATCTTGCAAGTATGTATACTGTCCTCTATTGTTATTAGGATAGTAATGCAGCCAGATAGAGTCTAGGAGGTCGCTATAGAAGACTGTAGTGCAAAGGATTCTCTAAGAATTACTTCACTCGTATACTCCTTAGTAATAAGGAAGAGCATTTAAAAAGAGGTCTCTATCTCTCTAATAAACATACGAGTCTCTGCTATTCCTACAAAGAAGTCACTAGTTCTATTTACTAAGATCAATTTGTCGCCCTTTATTATAGGAGGGAGCGAGTTAATTAGTAGTCCTGTGCATAGTGCGAAGCTCTCCTTTATAATATTGATTTCGGCCCTAGAGTCGACTAGTGCCTATACTGCTTCTCTTCCAATCTGTATAGAGATATAAGGACACTTCGCTCAGTACATCTTAACATTCCTAAGGCGCTTATTAAGTTGCTTAGTTGTGAGTAGGGCTATAGATATTGCATTAGTAGCAGAGAATCTTTCTCGACCTATAAGGTCGAGAAAGATTTTTGCTAGTAAGGCGCTTATCTAGAATGCTACTATTGCTTCCTATAGTATCCTAACTGTTCACTAAGACATTCCCTTGTCCTAGAGCTTTTAGTGCCTCTGCTGTCTCTTAGTAAAGAAGCTGTATAAACAATTTGCGAACCCTAGGTATCAAGTTGATAGTATCTCGAATAGGGATGCTAATAGGCATATCTAAGATATGGTTTATTACCCGAATCTCTATAGGAGCAGCATCCTCTTTGCTAAGTATATTGCCTAGTTGCTAGGCTCGAGGAGCCTATCTTGTATTATTAGGCTTCGTAGGCAGAATGCCTATTAAGTAATCCTTATCGACATTTATAGAGTCCTAGATTCTCCTTGCATTCTAAGGAGGGAGAGTCTAGCCTTACATTTGTGAATCTTGTACTTTAGGAATATACTATCTAGATCGATCTGTATAGATAGTTAGAATGCGATCGCACTGAGATAGTTTAGTAACCTTGCCTTTTCCCCTACTAGTTTGTAGTATATAGATAGCTTTAATGCGAGTGCTATAGTACACTTCTCGATTAGAATCATCTTCCCTATTAAAAGGATGCAACAGAGTAATAGCTCTGCCTAATAGTCCTGCAGTTGATTGCATAGTAGTATCTACCTGATCCGCACTTAAGCTAAGGATGTTAAGCAAAGCATCATATCTGTTAGTCGGAGGCAATCTAGGCACCTCTTAGCTAGGATTAGCTGTAGTCCTAAATAAAATGCAGTTGTTCTAGCCAAAATAGATATATCCTTGCTATATCAGCTTGTCGACCTGCTAGTAGCGTATCACTATATAACTAGTCTTGCTACAACTATAACATTTAAGAGGTGGCTACTATTCTGCGCTCCTGCTAGCATACTGCTGTTAAGGCAGAGTCTGCATAGCATTGTTCGTCTGGAATACTACCCTTTGCGTTCTTTGCAGGTATCCATTATAATCAGCAATTAGTGGATTCGGCTTTGGCTCTAAACAAAGGCATTACATTAGTACATCCCCTCTTTGAATTGAAGTGAGGTATATGAGATTAGGAGACTTAAACATCTTAAGGATCTCTATCTTTGTCAGCTTCATCTCCTTGAACTTCTCGACTATCTCATCAAGAGAGAAGGACTGCTAATCCTATACTCCTCTCTATAAATCAGGATATAGAGGTTTCTAGCGCTTTAGTAAGGAAGGCAGTACAGATGCTATCTTTTCTGTAGGAAGAGTAATGCATTAGGAGTTACGCTATCGATTTACAGCCCTCGAGACTGCTCTATCAATGTCCTCTATCTTAATAATACAGCGTAAGGTAGTAGCTTAAGCAATACTGTCTACGAAGCTTACTACTTATTTAAAGTTGACTAGCTCTATATATATAGCCTGAATGTGAAGCAAGCTGATTGCCTTCTCTATGATCTTCCTTAGGAGACTATATAGATACAGCATTATCTTTTGGCTAGTAGAGAGTGTGTTTTTAGCTTCTTTAATGTAGGAAGCAATGATTTGGAACTGCCTACTATATAATAGGAGGTCATCATTATAAGGACATTCCTTCGCTTACAACACGAACTGCTCTAGAGCACCTTTAGTTATTAATA
Organism: Cladosporium cucumerinum; assembly: GCA_023634325.1. Taxonomy (NCBI): domain Eukaryota; kingdom Fungi; phylum Ascomycota; class Dothideomycetes; order Cladosporiales; family Cladosporiaceae; genus Cladosporium; species Cladosporium cucumerinum. The sequence goes on along the minus strand of JALDQA010000010.1, from coordinate 1,837,404 downwards.
TTTACTTATTATCAATAGCTGTATACTTCGTTCGGAGCAGGCCCTAAAGAGTGCTAAGGCTACTATTTGCTCAGGCGACAATTTGGCGAACCTTAGGTCCTACATCTTTAGTATAGTAGTCTTCGAGGAGGTTATATGCTCTCTTATCAGATACTTAGTATCTTTTGCAAAGCTGTGTATATTCTCGAAGGAAAGTCGACAAGTTGTAGCTATTAAAGGTTAGAGACTTAAGAGACCTTAGAGCAGGAAGTGGCTAAATTGCTATAAAGCTCTATAAGTAAGATATCGAAGGAGTTCTCTCTCTATGTCGTTAGGAAGGCTGTGACTTAGTTGTTTAGGCTTACTAAGTCGGGTAGAGAGGGATCCTATTAGGTATAATACCCTCTATAGCCTATAGCATAAATCTAGATAGAGCAGAAGGAAGAAAGTCCTAATCTGCTATAATTGCAGATAGTCCTCTTCCTCCTATCTATAGTATAATAAAAAGATAAGAATAATAAATAGAAAGAAAGGTGGACTTAGTCTCAGGCACACGCCTTCTCTAAATCCTTAGGTATCGCACTGTATTTGACTGCTAGTTATATAGGCTGTTCCTATATGCTGTTTTTCGTGAATGTTTTTATCGGCTCTATCGTCGTCCCTATCCTCTCCCTCGAAATACGGACTATTGCGCTGCTGTTGTATACCTGTCTTAGAGGCATTTTTCTTTAGTAGCTAACTGCTGAAATAGGTAAGTCATACTGATTAAGATTGTGACTGCTAGGATCCATATAGCTATTATCTGCATAATCTGAAATAGGGGGTAAATCTGGATCGCTATCCAGATTCCTTTTTGAGCTGTTATTAGTAGCTCCTGGTGCTAAGGCTCTTATTGCCTTTTCCTATAGTAATCTATGTTGGTTAGAGCTCCCTTGAAATTTGTGGGGTTTCAAAAGCTCCTACTATTAGGATTAAAGGGATGCCCCCCTTTTCTGGCCTTGTCCCTCGCTGTATTGTATCTGTGGTTGATGTCGTTCTGCTTATTCTATATTATATTATTCAAGTCGTACTGTTCTAGAAGGCAAGGTCGGTCTATAGAAGCAGTACCAAATATGTGGCTATATAGGTCGAGAAGTCAATATGAAGCCTAAAGTTTATACAGCTATAAAAAAACAATCTCGACTTATAAGTCGAGAAAGATTGAAGGCAGTATACTAAACCTCAGAACAACCACAATAGTACCAGAGTCACAATAGTCAAGTGGGAGAGCAGACTGTGTTTTTAATGACCTCTAATTGTTATTATTGCTATATGCAAAAGCGTGTAACTCCGATTTTATCTCTGAAAAACAAAACTCATCTCTGTATCTGAAAAACAAGATGTCGCTAGTCTTCGCCCTTTAGGCAGGCGACAGCTAATATAGCTATTTCCCACCTTTCGCTTTGAACCCTGTCACATGTTGACTATGTGACTGCAGAATGCTCATACAAGAATCTAGAGCCTTATGCTCAAGACCTGTACCAAATCCCATCCTGATGTCGTACCCCACGACAGTAGCAGGATCCGTATATAACTGTACTATGTTGAAGTTAATTGGTCCCTTTATAGCTAGTTAGAGCAATCTTTCTCTTAATTCCTTCGTGTCGTCTTTGCTCCTCCTTTATACTCATCTTCATAATGAGATTTAATCTTGTCCTATAATATCTTAGCTAGGATCTGCATCTTTTATCCTGACTTGTTCTCTATTCTCGATAGTTAGGATTCTATTATTTTCTTTATAGGATCCCCTTTTTCTCTTCTTATTCTATAGCTTTTCTTTTACTGCCTCTCGTTCCTATATAGGACTTGCTATTTTCTTTACAGATCCCCTCTTTTCCTTCTTCTTCGCTCTCTCCTGTCCCCTTTCTCTGTATTCTGCGCTATTCTCGAAGATAACCCTTTAATTTGAGCAAAGGACTATTAGTAGCTATCTTCTCCTACTTAGATCTCGGGCTGTTATGCTTGTAGGGGTTGCTATACTTTTCCTCGAAAGCATCTATTATAGTGTTGTCCGAAAGTTCATCTATAGGTTCCTATGTTAGTTCCTGGTATCTAGCCTATTTTATAAGGACTTCTCTTCGCTAGGTTTATCCTCTTCTCTTTATTCTTATGTATAGGATTTTTTTAACAAAGTATTCTTTATGCGACTCTACTAATACTAGTTCCGGCTGTTTGTTATTAGATTCCTGGCCAGATAGTGAGTCCTAGCTTGCTAATCTTAGGAGATCTGGGTAGAAGATAGGATGAATGTTCTTTAGTATACCTAACAAGCGAATGGATACTAGTGAAATAACCTTAGCGACTATGTACTTTACGTGCTTAGCATCTAAGCTCCTCTTCAGCCTAGTCGCGAGTAGTTATACAGGTCTAGCCACACCTTATCTCCTTTCTAGTAGATCAGTACTAGTATATAGGTCTTATTTGCGCTTTCCTCTTGCTTTTGTGTAGCAGCTGCTATACTTGTTTAGCAAAGGTCGTTGATCTCCTTCAGTTTTTTAACGAAATTTGATGCCCTCTTAGTCGCAGTGAGAGTTGATAATTCTCTGGACTCTGGTTTTAGTGCTATAGGAGATATAGATTCGTAGCTATGAGTTGCAAAGAAGGGGCTTGTCCCAAGTCCCGCTTAGTATCTACTATTAAGCGCGAGTTGCGCTATAGGAAGCCATTCTGACTAATCGGATTGTTCTTGGTTAATATAATTGCGTAGGTAAGCTTAGACTTCCTAGTTCATACGCTCTAGGCCTCTATCTGTTTGTGGGTGGTAAGCGGAACTTAGCCTCTGAGTTACTCCTAGAAGTCAGCAGAGCTCCTTCTAGAAGGTACTAGTCTAATTAGTTCCTTAGTCGCTTATGATCGCTCTAGGTATTCCGTAGTGTTTGACCTAGCATTCTATGAACTTTCGCATACAATTCTTAGCTTTTATACTAGGCATCGCTTCTAGAACTACCTATTTGCTTAGTCTGTCTTTGATTACCTAAAGGTACTAGCTACCTTCGGAGTCTAGTAGGTTAGTAATGAAGTCTATAGAGATTTCCTAGAAGAATCGATCAGGAACTGGGAGTGGGTATAGGAGGCTATGTTTATGTTCCCTCTAAACCTTATTCCTTCTATAATGGTTATAGTTCCTTAGGAATTGGTGGACATGTTAGGATTAGAGAGGCTAGTAGAAGTCGCATGCTAGTATCGAAGAGGTGGCATCCTGTCCTAGGTGACTGTAAACTGACGAATCATAGACAGACTATATAAGTTTTGTTCTTAATATATCATTTTCGCGGACGCTAGATTCTATACTGTTATACTCGGCGTCTATTGCTGCTAGAACTCCTAGCACCTATAATTTCCCTCTATAGCAGAGGTAGCCTCTGTTGTCAATTGCATAGTCTCCTACTTAAACTTTCACCTTGATATCGCTTGGTAGACTACAGGCGCTGTCCCGTATCGCATGGTATATAGTATTATACATTGTGTCCTTTTCTGCTGTAACTTTCTAAAGGCTGTTGAGTTTGTGGTCCTAGAAGGGACCTCTAGCATCCTGCTAGTTCTAACGTCATCGTAGGTGAAGTCGGTCAGTAGGTGAAGTCGGTCACTCCTGCGCGCTAGTTTCGCGTTATAATCGAATTTTTACGCGACGCTCTTTCTTTTTTCTTTACTATGCCTACCTATTCTGAAGAAGACCTTACGATCGCCTTAGCGGCCTACTGTAACAGCGAATATACCTCGATTCGGAAGTGCGCTTATGCATTTAATATTCCACATACGACTCTAACCAACCGGCTTTCGACTCGAACTTCTCGCTCTAAATCGCGCGAATCGCAAAAGATACTCTCAACCCTCGAAGAGAAGACTCTTTTAAAGGCTATTACTCGACTCTCAAAGTCGGATTACCCAATTACTCTCTTATTAATGCAGGAGCTCGCTAAAGAAATCTGCCTTTCCTGCTTCCGCTTAAGCTCGATTCCGACTTCTTACCCTCCTATAAGCGTATAGTGGATTGATAGGTTCCGAAAACAATACCCTGAGCTAAAAATGGTCTATTCTCGATCCTTAGATGCGAGCTGCTTCGAAGGAGTTACTTATCTGATTATAAATGCCTACTTCGATGCCCTTACTGACCTTTTCCTCAAGAATTCCTACTCCTCTAACGCGATTTTTAACATCAATGAGACTGGCTTCGCCCTAGGTACTACTTTATCTTCTAAAGTACTTATAAGAGGAAGAGATACTAGGGCATTTAAGAAGATAAGCGGAAGACAAGAGTGGATAATGGCGATTGAGTGTATCAGGGCCTTAGGAGTAGCCCTACCTCCGCTTCTTATTTTTAAGGCGAAATACACAAATACTGCATAGATACCGGCTTCTATACCTAGAAATTGGAAGTTCTCGATGTCTACTAGCAGATAGACTTCTAATAATTATGCGTACGAGTGGTTAACTACTTTATTCGAGCCCGAAATGCGCTAAAACGACGGAAAATAGAGGCTATTACTTCTAGACGGACACGGATCTCACCTTATAGCGAGGTTTATAGCCTGTTACCTCAATAAGAATATCAACCTCATAGTACTACCTCTGCATACTTCACATATCTTATAATCCCTCGACATCAGCGTTTTTAGCCCTCTAAAGCAGGCTTTATTAGCCGAAATCGAGAAACTCTTTTGCTTAGATACTCGACGAATATTCCAAATTGAGTAGACAGAAGCCTATATAATGGCTAGAGATCGAGCCTTTAGACCTCGGAGTATCGAATCGTCGTTTCGGGCATCTAGTATCTATCCTCTTAGCCCGATTACTATCCTCTCAACTCTCCGAATGCCTATGCCTACCCCTAGGGTAACCCTACTGCCTATTACGACTCCGAACGATCTAGACCGCTCTTTACTAGATAGTTCGCTGCTAGAGGGTACAGAGCTATAAGAAGCGACTTCGCTAGTTAATTCGATCGTTCGTTCTTCTATTATTAAGACTCCTATAAAGCAGTATATCGAGCGATTAGGAGTAGCTTTCGAAAGAATAACTTCGGAGAATGCTCTTTTATAGAAAGAGCTTACTAAAGCTAAGGAGCTATTACGAGTATATAAAGAATGTAAGAAAGGGAAGCGTATAGCGATTAAAGGGAAGTTCGTCTTTAATACGAAGGAAATCCTCGAAGTCATTAAGGAAGCAGAGGTAGAGGCGTCGAAGGGAAAGTCGAAAAGGAGACGAACGACTCGGGCTATGACTCCTATAATCGAGGACGAGGAAGAAGAATATATAGAGGAGAGTATATACGAGAGTGAGAGTGATTGTATTATCGTAGCTAGTAGTAGATCAAATCCGAGAAGGAAAGGTTGAAATTCTGACCGACTTCACCTACTGACCGACTTCACCTACGATGATGTTATGCAGATTCTAAATCAAATTGCGTAGTAAGGAGCTAGACTAACGAAGTGGCTACTTCCACCCTCTTCTTCCCTCTAGCCTCTGGCCAGTTTAGGGCGAAATCCGGGTTTAGGAACCTTTAAAATCGGGAGAGCTTATTGTCTTCCCTTAGTGTGTCTTGTTCTCAGCAGGATAGGGCATCCAGTAGGATTGCTTTAGTCCCTGGGCAGTATACTAGAGAGAATTAGAACTTTAAGAGGACTTCATACTAACGGATCTGGTGCTCTGATAGTTGCTATTTCACCATAAAATACTCGAGATTCTTATGATCTGTCTAAATTGTGAAGGAATTATATACTTTAAGCTCAGGTTCCTAGAACTTTAGGCAGCAAATCATAGCTAGCATTTCCTTGTTATGGATATTATAGTTAATTTCTGCTTTATTTAGTTTCTGGCTGAAAAACCTAACAGGTTGACAGATTCCGTTCTTTTCTTGTATAAGTGCACCTCCTAGTGCGAACCTGCTATAATCAGTCTCGAGGAATGTAAGTAATGCTGAATCCTAGTGAGAAAGCACTAGTGCCTGACAATACTAGTCTTGTAATGCTTCAAATGCTTTTTCTTCCTTCTCTCCCTAGGTGAACAGTACTCCTTTGCTAGTGAGCGATATCAATAGTGTAGCAATCTTCGAATAGTTCGGGATAAATACTTAGTAGTAGTTAGCGAATCCTAAGAAGCGCCGAACCTCTTTCTGGGTCTTTAGAGCCTTCCAGTTTCGGACAGCCTCTACCTTCTCTTCGTCTGGACCTATGCCCTTTCCATTGGCATAGACAATAAATCCTAGGTACTTAATTCTCTTCTGAGCGAACTTGCTCTTCTTCGGGTTAAGGAAGAAGCCTCCATCCTAAAGAGCCTAGAGTACAGTACATACCTTATAGAAATGGTCTTCACTAGTTCCGTCCGAATAGATAATAATGTCATCTATATACGCAGAGGCAAAGTCATTGAGGTATTTCTATAACAAAGTGTTGGTATAGTATTAAAATGTGGCTAGAGCCATGTAGCCATTCTGATTTTATTAAAAGCAGCGACTATATCAATCTTCGTTAAGTACTTAGCTCCTATTAGGTTTCTTAAGGTTTCTAGGATTAGTAGCAGGGAGTAGCAGTCCTGCTTGCTAATTGCATTTAATATATAGTAATCACAGCAGAATCGTAGTCCTCCTCTAGGTTTCCGAACAAAAAGGACAGGTGCTGCTGCCTCCGAGTTAGACAGCTGGATATACCCTTTCTTAAGGAGGTTATCTAGCGATTTACGCAGGACTAGTAGTTCCTCTTTTAACATCCTATACAGTGGGCCCTAGGGTAGAGTTGGTAGGGATCTGTCTAGGAGTTCGCGGAGGTTAATGCAGTAGTCGATACTAGGCTAGTGAGGTGGTAACTTGTCCGCTTCCTATTAACAAAATAGTAGTGCCATATCGCGAACTTCTAGAGGGAGTTTATTCCGGAGTTCCTTAATAGAAGGGTACTCCTTTGTCTGGAGGACCTTCTCGATGTCCGAGGCTCTAGCTGCAGCTAGTATTATTAAATCTCTATAGTCCTGTTAATCCTTATAGTTATGACCTTCTTTGATCTACTTCTGCGCTCTTCTATAGTAGAATCGTTGTTCTTCTGATGCAGTTCGCACCTTATTGTGCACTTTCTATGGGTTTCCTAAGATAAGTGGGAAGGTAAGTCCTAGCACTATATACACATAGACTTTCTAGCAGAATCTAGCAATTCTTATATAGAATGCAACTACTCCTTCGATCTTAGAGCTCTTTATAAACAAGGATGCTCCTTTGACTTCTCTTACTTTGCAACTTATAAAACAGAGTCCGAGATTTTTTATAAGGTCTCTATTAATTATAGCATAACATTGATAGCCTTTATCGATTAGAGCAGAGGTTCCTAGGTTATTTTGAAGGGTTATATTAGTATATACCAGGTTTCTGTTTATTCTGCTCTACACCTTATTCTAATCTTGTGTTAATAACTTCTTCCCTCCTAGCTCCTGTCTTCGAGTAGGGGCTACTCTTTTCTTAACTCAAAATAAGTGGGTTCCTCTATTTCGTTATCGTCTTTTAGCAGTAGTGCAATAGAGCTAACATAGATGCCTATAGGTCGCACTGCTATAGCATATAGGCATTCCTAGATGCAGTATCTGTCGCCTCTATAACAGAAGCAGAGCCTTCTCTCCTTACACCTCTCGCACTTAGCAGAGTCGACCCATTTCGCTCTTTGCTTAATAGGCGATAGCTTACTGTCTCTGCGGAGTCGTTGATAGTCTCCTAAGGCTTATGTAGGAGCTTTAATGGTATCTCTATCTGCATCTATCCTAGCTACTATAGTAGGGCGATGCAAGTGTATAGAGACTGTTATAATAGGCCGGGTATCCTTGTTCTTCTCTTTCGACTATTGCTTATTAGTGGCCTTAAACTGATCCGTAGTTTCGAGGTTAGTTATAATCCTCTCTACCTCCTTAGAGAAGGCATAGTAATCTATCGTTTTTGCTATAGTAGCTGTGTAGACTCTCACTACATTAGAGAATGTATTCTTTAGGTATCTAATCTTCGTAACATCGTTCTAACTATCTCTATCTGCACTTAGTAGGAGTCCATCGAATTCTAGCTAGTATTTGTGCTAAGGTTGTCCTACTATATGTCGCAAGTAGGTGAGCTGCTCTAGAGCCTTTACCTATTCGTTAAAGTCTGCAAAAACTTCTTTAAGTTACGCGAAGAATACTTTAGTTTCCTTCCCCTTTATGGAGTGTCCTTTCTCCTAGAAATAATGCATACGACTTTGCTCCCTTGCTAGGAGGGTATTGTAAATAGTGTTCTAGTAGTACTCTTTAGGGAGCGTCAGTTTCATTGCGGAGCGCACCTTGAATGAGCTCTTTATTCTTAATAGGTAATCCCTAAAAGTCTCTGCACGACCATCTTAGAAGAGCAGCTTCTATTCTCTAGAGCCTATTGCTTCTCTAGCAGGTTGTAGGGCTAAGTTCGTAGTCAGTATCTTAATCAGAGTCCGCATAAGGGAGCTTATTAAGGTTTCTTCTGTTCGGTTTGTAAGGAGAACTATATATTAATATGAGGATTCCGCGAGCTGGGCTATCTCTGCTTGATGCTGTACTTCCTCTTCTTGTCTTAGCTGCTCTGCTTGTTGATAAGCAGTTTCAGCTTGCTGAAGCGCAGTGACCATTATAGCCATATCGGCTTCTATACGTCCTTAGCGAGTATACATCTCTTATAAGATACTCTGTAGGTCCTCGTTCTCGTTGCCCGACTGTGACGATCTAGTGTCCGAGGTATAATCGCTAGACTGCAGTAGATTCATTAGATCGAACTTAATATTATAGGAGAGCAACGTATATGCAGAGACTCAATGTAGTATTTAATAAGTTCGATACAGGAGTAAGAGGGTTCTAAGGCGGAAGCTGATGAAAAGACAGCGGCTTCCAATTCGGAGCACAGGCCACGCCTGCACTGTACTCCCTAAGGGCTCGCCCTTCACACGTAAGAACTATATATATAGTTAGTAGGTAGCTCTCCTAGAAACCAGAGCCAGAAATGTACCCATAGCCTTACCAACCTCTACTAGAGCCAGGATGCTACGCCTGATGCTCTATAGCTCGGCTAGGACTATAGGGTTACTACTACTAGTATTAGAGCTACTAGTGCGACACTTATAGCTAGTAATACAATCGCCCTTAGTCTTGGTGCAATTGTGGTTAAGGGTCTTAAGCCTAGTAATAAGCTTATTAGTGAGGTTGTAGGTACGAGCCTTGCACTTCTTAATCTCATCCTAGTTATCTATAGCACGCATAGTAGTCGTATAGGCAGCGCGAGTAGTCTTAACCTTCTTAAGCAGCTCAAAGAGAGGCTGCTCTACAGCAACACAGTAGTGCTTGCTAGTCCTATACCTAGTGCACTTCCTGCCTAGGGCCCTAAGGACTACGTTATACTAGTACGCTTCGCGAGAGGTTAGTATGCTTCTCGGAGGTGCTAGGGGCGTAGCACTCACTATCGAGGTCATTATTCAGGTACGGAATGCACCTATTGCAGATAGCAATAGCAGGCTTGCTAACCTTACTAAGAGTAACTGTAGCTATAGCGAGGGTACTATAGTAGGCAGGTAGTGAGTGTATAAGTGTGAAGTTAAGAAGAGGGCTTATAAGCAATATATACAGGTATTGCAATAAAGAGGTGAAGAAGATGCAAGGAGCAGGCGAAATTCTTAACTTACCTAAGAGTGAAGAGTTTTTCTGTTTATTGCTATACAAATGCTATATTGATATAGTGCATTACTATATAGGATAGGCGCATACGAGTCGCATACTACCTTCTAAGGAGGTAAATCCTCTACATGTGAAATTACTAAATTTTAAGGCTATATAAAATGACCTTTAAGGATATGCCTAGAAGGCCTATGTAATATTCGATATCGCATAGGGTTCAAAAGTATATACGACTATCAAGGGTTGTAGGCAGCGTATAGTAGATCGTCCTTCTACCAAAAGAGAAGGAGACACAGAGACTGAAAGCTGCTGCTTTCCTTATGCAGCAGGCATACTGCATATATGAGGAAATGTACAATGCAGGGCAGTTAGCTATAGCTCAGCTGACCGCTCCGCTATACGCAGAGATAGCTATTCTGCCATTCCTTATATGATTGACCATTACAATTGCTCCCTCTCCTAGGGAGGATGTCTCAGCCTCACATTGTTCTGTAGCAATAATACTGCTATGAGGCTATAGCACTATAGCAGCAGTATCACAGTAGCATAGCTGCTATATGACTCTAGTGCTTAGCTTCACTTCATATCAGTCTAACTCTCTTAATTCTTCTCACTTTGCTATGCAGCTAATGTAGGTTTGTCCTGCAACTTGTAGGTACCAGCACTAGTAGCGAGGAGGAGATGCTGCATGCCTACAGGCTTTTCCAGGACAGCAATGACAAGTTCATGTCTGCCCTTTGTGCCTTCCAATCATTGCGCACCTAGTGCATCCATAGAGAGGCAATTCCTTACAAGAGGGCTACTAGTGCTTCTAGGGCATCTAGTAATAATAATGCCCTGATTGCACAGGTTCAGTGCCTTGTTGCTATTAGAGAGTCTCTTATGGATGTGGGTGCTTTAGTATATATCACTTCTGCTATGCTTCTATTGCTTATACTGACCTCCTATAGCTTGTGAAAGATTCCCTTATAGGCCTTATCAAGGCTAGCAATAGCAATAGCAGCCTTGCTATTGCCTATAGGAGGACCCTCGACTGCATTACTAGCAGGTTTGACTGCTAGTCGACTATTACTGATCTAATGTTTGATATTAGCAATAATGCTAGCCCTGCTCAGCACTTGCGCTATAGTGCCTCACCTACTGCTCCTATTAATGCAGAGGGCAAAGAGGAGGAGGCTGAAGAGGAAGCTCTAGGTATAAATAACTCCTTACTCTCTTTTTTCCCTTCTTCTGCTATATTCCTTAGTATGCTCACTGTCCTTAAGCTCTCTAAGTGTTTGTTACCCTAACCTTCGATCTTTAGATATAACAGCTGCTAATGCTATCTGCAGTTAGGTGCCTAGAGCCTCCTTAGTTGATAAGTAATACCCAGCAGGATATAATCGTATATGAATCCTTAGAGTAGAGGGTGTATATTGTCATTGCTGCAGCAGTACTATTGGTTGTTTAGGTGCTAGCCCTGTTTCTTTCTTTTCTTTTCTAGTTAGGTTCCTGTATATTCAAAATTCATAGGATGATTGTGCTAATGCGAGTTTCATAGAATGATATTGGCTTTATAGCAATACTGCTTCAGAGCTATTGCTAAGGCTTGGTAAGCTACTAGCGCCTTTGGTACACCTCTAAGATGCTCCTTTAGCTCCTACTTGTTACAGGACGATAACTATTCTGCCCATTTCACTAGGTACTCTCTGATATCATCACACATATAGGAGTCGAGGATTTCCTCTACCTCCTACTCAGGTTCACCATTCTCATCTAGCTGTACTAGGGTTAGCAGCTTATTGCATCTGCTATAGGCATGCTATAGCTCTAATAAGGATATGTGGAACATATTGTGTATTCTCGACATTTCCTTTAGTAGGGCTAGTCGATATGCCTGTGCGCCTATAATATTAGTAATCCAATAAGGCCCCTATTGCCCTATAGCTAGCTTCCTTGAGGGTGCTCTGATACTGAGATTCTTCAGTGATAATAGCACTGAGTTGCCTACTTTGAAGGACTTTACTGTATAGTTTTTGTTATAAGCCTTAGCTTGCCATTCTTGTACACATTGCTAATGCTGCTCTAGTACCTCGCATTTGCTATATAGGTGCTGTATATGTTCTTCTGCTGCTAGTACCTCCCCTTCTGTAGATTTGATTTAAGTCTGGTTAGCATATAATGAAGGATTGTATCCTATTAGGATATATATAAGGCTGATATGCAGCATTGCTAATATAGAATTGTTGCTTGCAAACTCTGCTATAGGAAGTAGTTCTGATCAGTCTTGCTAGTGCTCTAAGCAGTAGCATCTGAGGTATTACTCCAATATCTGGTTTTGCCTTTCTGTTTACCCATCTGTTTGTGGATAGAAGTGTAATGGTCAACCATACAAGGAATAGCTATCTCTGCGTACGGCGGAGCGGTCAGCTGAGCTATAGCTAACTGCCCCGCATTGTACGTTTCCTCATATATGCAGCGTGCCCGCTGCGTAAGGAAAGCGGCAGCTTTCAGTCTCTGTATCTCCTGCTCTTTTGGTAGAAGGACGATCTACTATACGCTGCCTATAACCCTTAATAGTCGTATATACTTTTGAACCCTATGCGATATCGAACATTATAATTCTGAAAGCTCCCCAACTGGTAGCAGCCTATAGTAGATCATGGAATCCGAAGCACCGACGCAGGACGCCCGCGACGTGTCCGCTACAGACATGCCATTAAGAGAGCAACAACTCTACGAGCTGCGTAATAAGCGAGACTGCCTAGAACGCGAACGAGTCTTAAGGGAACAAGAACAGCATCTGCAGATCGGGTTATAGCTACAAGAAGAGCTAGCCGAATTGCGCACACAAGTTGCAGCACTAGCGCAGCAAGCCCGCAGAGGGGTGGCTGCAGAAATGCTGTCCTTACACCCAACTTTATCTATTATAACAGATGTAGTAGACCCAGTTGACTCGGCTTCCTAGGCTGGCACCCGCTTTGCACATACAACAGGCTCGAAGCGTAGGCGCTTTAGAGACCTAGAACCCTCCAAGGGCAGAACCTTAAAGGAGGCGACAATCTTTATCTCCTCACTGAAGGTGATCTTTGAGATTGATCCAGTGATGTATAAAACGGAGCGAGAGAAAGTCCTCTTTGCAAGCACCTAACTTACAGGGGAACCTCGCGCACTGTAGAGCTATACCACTAGTGCAGCTCCGCCTCTGACCTACACCTTTAAGGACTTCGAAGGGTTTGTTTACGATTGCATTGCAGACCTAATCAACAGAAGTCTCGATGTAGGCTAGAGCTATAAGGAAGCGCGTCAGAAGGAAGGCGAAAGTGTAACCAACTTTACTATGCATCTAACAACGCTAGAGGACCAGTTCCACGAGTCCTACACGGAGGCGCAGCGCACCCACCATCTACTAAATAAGCTTCGGCCTAGCCTGAGGGAGGCTATTACCCTAAGGGCTAATGTTCCGCTAAACTGCTGCGACCTAGTCGCGATGGCCTAGCGCATCGAGAACACAGCTAAGGGAAGAGGCAACAGCAGGACGGTCGTCGACGAGGCGGTCTGGAAGGACTACTGTGACAGTCGCGCTGCGCCTAAGAGGCGAAGGGAGCAGAGAAGCTCCTAGCACAAGCAGCTATCGTCTACTAATCATAGGCGATTAGAGCCTACTGGCACGAAGCCAGATCTATCACATATTGTTTGCTATAACTGTGGGAAGAAGGGGCATTACAAGACAAATTGTACCTTAGCCCCCTAAGGCGGCTCTGCAGTGCATGCACAGCGTAAGGTTGGCGTGCCTAACGAGCACTAGCCAGGCCTACCTGCTATTCGTCAAGAAGTGACGAAAAAAGGCAGAGGTCGAGGGAAGGCTCACCCCTCGACCTGAAAACCCATATACAGCACTCCTACGCGCCACTATACTATAGTACAGCAGGCCCTAAAACAGGCCGCAAGAGAGCTGCTGAGTTCCTATTAGATAACGCTGCCGATTGTAATCTTGTTACACAAAGGCTTATCTAGGAGCTTGATATGATACCCTTAGAAGGCGCTAAGCTGCCGAGCGCAGAGAGCTTCTAGGGCGGGAAGGCATACATCTATAGGGCGCATGAGTTGCGCATCCGCCTTACCGACTTATTAGGTATAGTGAAGGAGATAGTCGGGACTTTCTATGCAGTAGATTTCCTAGGGCCAGACGTGATCCTTAGCCAGCTATAGCGCTACGCGCAAGGAATCGTTATAGATTCGTTCACAAATCAGTGGAGGTATGGCCTCGACGTAGGAGACACTCGAGTGCTTACGCAGAAGGCGTTCGATAAGCTCAACCGCTGCGGAGCCTTATCGCAGGCGCTGCGGGTCTGCGTCACCTCCGCTAAAGAGTCGGACAGCGTTTCAACAGAACTAGGGATAGAACCACTCCCTAACTGTGTACGCGACTTCGAGGACGTCTTTAAGAGCGATGCTCTCAAGATGCAGTCGCGAGTAGCTGAGGCTTCGCATGCGATTGATTTAAAGCCTAGAACAGTACTGCTGTTCTAGCCCCTAAGGAATCTCTCAGCTACAGAGTTAGTAGCCCTAAGAGACTACCTCAGCACAGCAGAAGCGAATAGTTGGATACGCCACAGCGTATCCGAGGCAGGCGCTCTAATCCTCTTTGCACGAAAGAAGGATAGTAGCTTACGCCTTTGTGTTAATTATCGTGGATTGAACGATATCACAGTGAAGGACAGATGTCCTTTACCTCTCATTAGTGAGACACTAGACTGTTTAAGCAGTGCGAAAGTGTTCACTGCTCTTGATCTGAAGGATGCCTACTATAGGATTCCGATTAAGAGGGGGGACGAGTAGAAGACTGCGTTTCGCACCTACTATAGACACTTCGAGTATATAGTGATGCCCTTCGGCTTAACCAATACTCCTACCACATTTCAAGCCTACATCAACAGAGCGTTAGCAGGCTATCTTGATGAGTTCTGCATCGTCTATTTAGACGATATTCTGATCTATAGTAAGGATGCAGAGGAACATACGAATCACCTCCGACTTGTGTTAGAAAGGCTTCGGAAGTATGCCCTCTATGCGAACCGGAAGAAGTACCACTTCTTCACGGACTCGGTAGAGTTCCTAGGTTTTGTTATAGGAAGCGAAGGCATGTCAATAGACCTACAGAGGGTCGACACTGTTGTAGTATAGCTGCAGCCTACCACCTACAAAGAAGTGCAACAGTTCCTTAGGTTCGCTAACTTCTATAGGCATTTTATATAAGGCTACTCCCGTATTGCACGGCCGTTAACATCGTTGCTAAAGGGGTCTGTAAATAGCAGAAAGCCAGGGCCTCTCCAGCTTAACGATAAGGCAGCAGACGCATTTCGTACCCTCTGTACAGCCTTCACAGAGGCACTAGTGTTAGTCCACTATGACCCCGATGCAGCTATAAAAGTTAAGACCGATGCGTCCAACTTTGTATACTCTAGCATACTATCACAATTACAGAGCATTAGCAGAGAAAACCCCTAATAGCACTCTGTGGCATTCTGGTCGAGGAAGTTTATCCCTATAGAACAGAACTATAAGACCTACGACTAGGAGATGCTAGCTATTGTAGGTGCCTTTAAGTATTAGCAGCACTATCTTAAAGGCGCAGCGCATACGGTGCGAGTACTAACGGATCACAATAACCTCAAAGGTTTTATGACGCTGAAACAGCTGAACGGAAGGCAAGCGAGGTAGGCCACTTTCTTAGCAGCGTTCGACTTTGAGATCGAACACCGACCTAGAAAGACAAATCTAGCAGATATACTGTCGCGAAGGCCTAACTATGCGACTATAGCGGATGCGTCTAGTAGCCTGATACCAACACTCTAGGCCAAGCTTAAGCGTTAGGTGAACGGTCCTAGGGAAGAGCATAAGGTTTTAGTATCCAGGATCGTTACAACAGGAACCCAGGCTCAGAACTGGGGCTATAGCGTAGGCATATAGCTATAGCTACATTACGAACTAATATGTGTCCTCCTATGCGTAGTAGCAGTATCAATTGCAAGGGGCGAATAGCCTTTTGAACCAGCAATGTCGAACGTTGTCGATGTAATCGCTCTTCTACAGTCAACCTATAAAGAATGGGTAGATCGATTGCTGAAGGCGCCTCGCAAATACAGCAGCATTACTGCATACATACGACGGAATAGACTCGTATATAGGGCCGATACCCTATACATCCCAGAAGATGCAGCACTAAGGGCAGAGCTGATCAGAATGCACCACGACGACCCTCTAGCAGGTCATTTTGGTGCTAGTAAGACCACGAGCCTAATCTGCTGTAAATACTAGTGGCCACGAATCGACAAAGATGTGAAAGAATACACCTCGACCTATAGCATGTGTCAGAGAACATAGGTATAGCGATATCGCCCCTACGGCACTATGCAACTGCTGCTAGTACTAAGCGGTCTATTCCAAGAAGTATCTATAGACTTTATCGTTGATCTGCTGCTGAGCAGCCTCGACGGATGCGTGTATGACTCCATCCTAGTGGTAGTTAACAGATACACAAAGACAGCAAGGTACATTCCTTGTAATAAGACATGCACTGCCGAGAAGCTAGCATCATTATTCTACAAAGAGATAATCTGCTGCTACGGAATACCTAAGGGGATTGTCTTAGACTGTGGATCAGTATTCACAAGTGTGTACTAGTCCAGTTTCTGTTACGAGGCGTATGTGAAGCAGCGCCTTAGTACAGCCTTCTATCCACAAATAGATAGGCAAACAGAAAGGCAAAACCAGATATTGGAGCAATACCTCAGATACTACTGCTCAGAGAACCAGCAGGACTGGTCAGAACTGCTTCCTATAGCGGAGTTTGCGAGCAACAACTCTATATCAGCGACGCTACGCGTCAGCCCTACATACGCCCTAATAGGGTACAATCCTTTATTACATGCTGACCAGACTCGGGTCGAGTCTGCAGAAGGGGAGGTACTAGCAGCAGGAGAACGTGTGTAGTGCCTATATAGCGAACGCGAGGCGCTAGAGTAGCATTAGCGACGCACACAAGAATAGTAAGCTAAGGCTTACAACAAAAACCATACAGCAAAGTCCTTTAAGGTAGGCGACTTAGTGCTATTATCACTGAAGAATCTCAGCATCAGAGCACCCTTAAGGAAGCTGGCTGTAAGGCGATAGGGCCCTTATCGGATTACCGATGTTATAGGCGCACAGGCGTATCGACTAGCCCTACTAAAGGAAATGTCGAGAATACACAATGTGTTCTATATGTCCTTGTTAGAGCTGTAGCGTGCCTATAGCGGACGCGACGAGCTGCTAACCCTAGTACAGCTAGATAAGAATGGTGAACCTAAGTGGGAGGTAGAGGAAATCCTCGACTCCTGTACGCGTGATGGTGTTAGAGAGTACCTAGTGAAATGGGCAGGATGGTCGTCGTCCTATAACGAGTGGGAGCTAGAGGAGCATCTTAGAGGTGCACCAAAGGCGCTAGCGGCTTACCAAGCCTTAGCAACGGCTCCGAAGTAGCATTACTGCAAAGCTAACGACACTCTATAAAACTCGCATTAGCACAATCATCCTGTGAATTCTAAATACACAGGAACCTAACAAGAAAAGAAAAGAAAGGAACAGGACTAGCGCCCAAACAACCAATAGTACTGCTGCAGCAGCGACAATATACACCCTCTACCCTAAGGACTTACACGCGACTATACCCTGCTAGGTATCACTCGTCGACCAAGGAGGCTCTAGGCACCTAACTGCGGATAGCATTAGCAGCTATAATATCTAAAGATCGAAGGTTAGGGTGACGAATACTTAGAGAGCTCAAGGACGGTGAGTGCACTAAGGAATGTGGCGAAAGAAGGGAAAAAAGGGGGTAAGGGGTTGTTCATATCTGGAGCTTCCTCTCTAGCCTCCTCCTCCTCGCCCTCCGCGTCGACGGAAGCAGCAGGTGAGGCGCTGTAGCGTAGGTGCTAAGCAGGGCTGGCATTATCGCCAATGTCGAACATGGGATCAGTAATAGTAGACCAGCAGTCGAACCTGCTAGTGACGCGGTCGAGGGTCCTTCTGTGGGCGACAGCAAGGCTGCTATTACTATTACTAGCCTTGATAAGGCCTATAAGGGAATCTTTCACAAGCTATAGGAGGTCAGTATAAGCAATAGAAGCGCAGCAGAGGTGATATATACTAGAGCACCCATATCTACGAGGGACTCTCTAACAGCAACAAGGCGCTGAACCTGTGCAACTAGGGCGTTGTTGTTACTGGATGCCCTAGAAGTACTAGTAGCCCTCTTGCGAGGAGTCGCCTCTCTATAGATATGCTAGGTGCGCGAGGATTAGAAGGCACGAAGGGCAGATAGGAACTTGTCGTTGCTGTCCTAGAAAAGCCCGTAGGTACGCAGCACCTCCTCCTCACTACTAGTGCGCTAGTGCTCCTCCTACTCGAGCCAGGCGCGGATAGTGTTATTAAGAAGAGGGAACAGGCCACTATAGCTAGCCGGGCTGATCTAAAGGCACTTGCTATTAAACTTGGCACAGCAGTCACAGCAGCGTAGCTAGAAAGGGTCGGAGTTGCTGCCAGTATAGGTATAGCCTATAACATATATCAGTACAGAAGCGCAGCCGATGCGGACGTAGGGAGTATACTTACTATCGCCGAGGTGGACAGCACAATACTCATAGACCTCCTAAATGAGGCGAGTGTTAGTGATGATCTGACAGTCCTCTAGGTCGACATTCACGGAGCGCCTGATGATCTCTTTAGCAGCCTTAGCTACCCTAGCACTCTTAGACTTAGGAATCTTGCGCTACAAGCCTGCGAGGGCAGCGCTACGGATGCGATCCCCCTTAGTAGAGGAGTTCTTGCCTTTGGCCTTCGACTTAGTAGGCCTATCAGACAGATCATCCAGAGAGGGCTCAGAATGGCTAGGCCCGACCATCACACCTTCCTCATCCTCCTCCGCAGGCTCGAACTCACTATCATCATTGTTGCTACCCTTCTCTTACTCGTTATCCTGAGGTGAACCCGCCTTAGTAACGACGCAGGCGCGCTTGCGCACTAGCTCCTTAGCAGCTCTACTGATGGCCGACTTCCTCTTGCTAGCAGTCTTTCCTAACGTTCTAGGAGTTATCGGAGGCAGTACAGCCTCACTGTCGGCACTGTTAGCCTTATTGTCAGTGATGACAGTAGGCTGCGGCGCTATAGCAGGTTCGCCACGCCCCTCCTACATAGCACGCTTAAGAGCAAGTGTGGCCTTGCGTTTCGCCTAAGCAGCGGTCTTCTTCCTAGACTTGCTAAGGGTTAACTTAAGAGGCATGTTCGTGAATGGTCCTTGTTATAATTGGTGCAGTAGTATAGGAGAGGAGTGGAGGTAGAATATCAAGAAAGTGAAGGGTTGCGTTGATAAAAGAAAAATTCTTGATAATGTGTTTAGTCTGGCATAGCAAAGTGTCGCCCATACCAAATACCTAACTCACCCCCGAAGCAGCGTTGCTGAGCAACCGCCACATCAACAACAACATATCAACACTTTCACTTTCACAAAAAACAAAGAGATGCTGATACACTCGCAGATGGTACCTGCGAGTTGCAGGACAAACCCACATTAGCTGCATAGCAAAGCGAGAAGAATTGAGAGAGTTAGACTGATATGAAGTGAAGCTAAGCACTAGGGTCACGTAGCGGCTATGCTACTATGACACCACTACTATAGTGCTGCAGCCTCATAGCAGTATTATCGCTACAAGAACAATGCGAGGCTAGGACATCCTCCCTAGGAGAGGGGGCAATTATAATGGTCAACCATACAAGGAATAGCTATCTCTGCGTACGGCGGAGCAGTTAGCTGAGCTATAGCTAACTGCCCCGCATTATACGTTTCCTCATATATGCAGTGTGCCCGCTGCGTAAGGAAAGCAGCAGCTTTCAGTCTCTGTGTCTCCTACTCTTTTGGTAGAAGGACGATCTACTATACGCTGCCTACAACCCTTGATAGTCGTATATACTTTTGAACCCTATGCGATATCGAACATTACAAGAAGGCTGTACTAAGGTACTGCTTCATATGCGCCTTATAATAGAAACTAGACCAGTATATACTTATAAATACTGATCTATAGTCTGAGACAATCCCTTTAGGTATTCTATAGCAGCAGATTATCTCTTTGTAGAACAATAATGCTAGCTTCTTAGCATTGCATGTCTTATTATAAGGAATGTACCTTACTGTCTTTGTGTATCTGTCAACTACTACTAGAATAGAGTCATATATGCATCTGTTAAGGCTGCTTAGCAGCAAATCAATAATAAAGTCTATAGATACTTCTTAGAATGGACTGCCTAGTACTAGCAGCAGTTGCATAGTGCTATAAGGGCAATGTTACTGTATATGTATTCTCTGATATATACTATAAATCGAAGTGTATTCTTTCACATCTTTGTCGATTTGTAGCTACTAGTATTTATAGCAGATTAGGCTTATAGTCTTACTAGCACCAAAATGACCTACTAGAGGATCGTTGTGGTGCATTCTGATCAGCTCTGC
Organism: Cladosporium cucumerinum; assembly: GCA_023634325.1. NCBI lineage: Eukaryota > Fungi > Ascomycota > Dothideomycetes > Cladosporiales > Cladosporiaceae > Cladosporium > Cladosporium cucumerinum. The sequence continues at coordinate 1,817,225 of JALDQA010000010.1, read as the reverse complement.
CCTCAGTGCTGCATCTTCTGAGATGCACAGGGCATCGGTGTAGTGAGCACCCCAGAAGTCCTGGAAGTGATCTTCGCTGGTTGGCCAGCGAAGCGAGCCACTCACACGTGAGGAGTCACGTGAGCGAGCAAGGCGAGCAACGACTGCTCGATCTCGGATCGAGCATGAGCATTGATTGCTCAGTTAAGGACTGAGCATATACGAGCCTCCTTAGTATATAAGACAGTGGAGTTTCCATCTTTCATAGGAGCCTCGTGCTCAACTTAAGTAACTAACTTGGAGTCATTGTTCATAACGCAACTTGATCATTGTGCTACTCAGAACCCTTCTTCCTTACCCTGAAACCCTTAGTACCTCGCTAGGTATTCCTACCCCGAGTACACCCTATTACACTTTGAGCACCGTTCTCGGATACCTTCGAGAAGTGTTTCAGGTCTAGACATTGTGTATGTCTAGAAGGGAAGACGATCCATCTGTCGAAGACATCGAGTCAGAAGAGGAGTCGTCCGACGAGTCTAGCGACGAAGAGACTCCTGACGAACCAGCTACCTCGTCAATCACCAATCAATCGCTGCCCGAAGTCACCAGCCAACTCGATAACCTACACCTCGAGATGGGTGACAACAGCAATCCGCGTGGCTGCCCAACCACACCAGCGCCTACGGGAGACAGGACCGCGATGCCTAGTAGTGCTGCTACCAAGGTAAACCCACTAATAGAATTCACTAGTCGACGCGACCAGATCAAGTCATTCCGCCTATAGTGCAAGTTGTACTGGGAGATGAACCCCGACAAGTTCAGCAACAACTAACGCAACAAACTGTTGTTCGCTATGTCTTATCTCCACGGAAAGGCACTAGAATAGATTCAGCCCCACATAGAAGACTTTATTAATCATCCTTCTAGAGCAGGAGCAAATGCTCGAACCTTAGAGTTGTTAAGGAACGACACTGTATTCTTTGATGCACTCAAGGAAATGTTTGACATAGGAAACGACATACTAGAAGCTAACTAAGACCTCAGGGCACTACGCCAGAAGACGTCTGCTGCTGCATATCGAGCGGAGTTCTCGATTCTCGCAGCTAAGGTTAGGTGGAACAATGATGCGCTAGCCTCTCAGTTCTATCGAGGACTGAAGGAGCAGGTTAGGGTAGAGATCACAATACGCCACAAACGACCATCGACTCTTAAGGACATAGCAGACCTCGCTATTGAGATTGACTCCCGCATTTTCGAAGTACAGATAGAAAAGAAAGGTAATTACTTCTAAGGAAGAGCCAACACCAAGTCTCAGCAGGAGGTACCCGCTTAGAAGGACAATTACTATAGGTTGTAGAAGATGCAGATCGATGCAACCAACAGCAAGCCTGGTTCCAATAACAACAAAAGTCCCAAGAAGGGACAGAACAACAAAAGACCCCAGCTGAAAACGAAAGGGACAGCCGACAAGTCCAACGTTAAGTGCTACAGCTATAGCATAAAAGGCCATTATAAGAACGAATGCAATACCCAGAAGCAGCATCATAAACTGCAAGGATCCAGCCAGCATCGAAACCAGAATAAGTCTTTTCGAGCAACGAAAAGCACTAGCAATAAAGTTGTTAAACAACCTTAATCCCTAAATGCTACGCAAGGACGCGGAGGCTACCAGGATATGGAACCAGAGGGAAGGATCGAGTACAACACACTCCTCTATCTTCCCGAGAACGCTGTGTTAAGACGCGACGTGAACCAAGCACCATGCATCGTGGACAGCTACTCAGCAGTGTCTTAGACAGCTTGCTATAACGACAATTGCGCTATTCACTATAGCGACAAGTACTGATCTGGGTACTAGCCTCAAGGAAAGACCTAGAGTGTTTGTCGAACAATCGGACAGCCAAGTCAGGTAGTACGATTCGTCGGAGGACACCCCTTGCTAGAAGATAGTTCCACCGAGGAGGAATCCAAACAAGGAGAATCAGAGCCCGAGTAGGAACTAGGACAGGTCGTCTAATACCCTACCGGATACCTGCCTCAGTAGGAAGAATCTAGCAATAAGGAGGGAGAAGTCTCTAAGACAGAATCTGTCAACGAACTAGTAGGAGTCACGGAATTTACTCGTACTTTCTATAATGACGATCTAATATTGAGACTGCTAGAGGCTGTAGCCGATAGCAGAACTCTACTGCTTCTGTAGGATTCGGAAGGCAGGAGCCTAATAGTCGATAAAAGTGAACTCTAGGAATTGTTCACTAAGATGAGGAAGATCTTGTAGGAAATGCCTCATACAAAAAATAGCATCGACTACTATCGGATTGTTTAAGAATTTCCACTGCTAGGGAGTTGTTTCACTCTATAAGGCGGGTACTTCACGAAAGACAGCATCTGTATCACTCGGACTATAAGGATAAGAGTGATAGAGGTCAAGAATAAGTACGCTATAGAACGAAAGGAACAAAAGGATTAGAAACTACAGACAGAAAGAGCAAAAGTCTATATGATTAAACAGCAGTTGCCTGATCAATATAGCGAAGAGCTGCAGGCTCGGAAACAGCCTATAACTTTGCAAGATAGACCTCCGACACCATATATATAGGCAGGTACGAGCGCTGCACTATAGCGAGACTCTCGTATAACATCTGTATATACAGTTAAGCTAGTAACGCTCGACCCTAGATAACAGCTTATCTAGGATGGACTACTATACACGACTAAAGATCCACGGGACGTATAGACTTCTTAGTCGGGAAACTAGGAGATCCTTCAGAAGAAGAACCCTAGAAGGATCGACCTAGGCTATAACGAATAGCTGCAAATAAAGCTCAGTATACTAATAACTTGGTTGTGTAGATACAGATTGGTAGTGTACCTGCTAGAGCTTTGATCGATTCAGGACGCACAGGAAATTTCATCAGTCTAGCCTTTATTAAGAGACATAATATTAAGACACGAAGGAAAAAAGAGCCCTTTCCGCTTATAGGTTTTGACGGAAAGCCTGTGATATACAATAACAGCATTATATTATAGGAAACACAAAGATTACCTCTAACAATAGGATGCTATGTAGAGTAGGTTTAGTTCGACATTACTAAAGCACTCGGATGTGATGTGGTTTTAGGATTGCCTTAGCTCAAGGAATCCAACCTAACAATAAACTAGAACAGTAAGACGATCCAATTTAGGAACTCACTACTAATGCTCTTGCGTAGGATACAGAATGTATCCCAGGAGATCGATATTCGTGTAATATCTGTATAGGAACTGTACGATGCAGTAGAACAGGACCCGACACAAGTCTAGACAATATACTGCAAGAAGACGGAAGTAAAATAAGGTCTAGTATTAGACATTCCGCCTGAATACTCAGACTTTAGACATCTTTTCGAGAAGGAAGCTGACGAAGACGCCTTACCACTACACTAGCTGTAGGATCATGAGATCAAGATTAAGGAAGGCGCAGAACTGAAGAAGGAACCCTTATGACCAATGTCGGCTAAGAAAGCCGAGTACATTAGAAAATATGTCGACGAAGGACTTTAGAAAGGACATCTCCGCGAATCGGAATCACCTATAGGATACCTGCTATATATCGTCCCAAAAGGCGAAGAGTACTGCGTATGCATAGATTACTGCGGACTAAACGATATAACTGTCAAGAACAGTTACCTATTACCCTTGATTTATGAGCTGCAAGACTGCTTGTAGGGAGCTCAGTAGTTTACTACATTCGACATATTAGGAGCCTATAATCGAATCAGGATTAAGGCAGGACACAAATAGAAGATAGCCTTCAGAACTCGATTTAGACTATATAAGTATCTGGTTATGCTATTCGGGCTGATAAACGCGCTAGCCACTTTCTAGGCTTACATCAACAATGTACTACGGAAGTACCTCGATATCTTCATAGTAGTCTATTTAGATGACATCCTTGTATATTCAAAGACATACAACGACCACATTCGAGATGTATAGAAGATTCTTCAGGCTCTCGCAGATGCGAAGATGAAGATCAAGCCTAAGAAAACAGAGTTCCACAAGACAGAAGTCAAGTTTCTCGGATATATCATATCGTGAGAAGGGCTTAAAATGGACTAGAAGAAGATTAAAGCAGTGACGAGCTGGCCGAAGCCAGGTACTGTCAAGGAGGTTTAATCGTTCTTAGGATTCGCGAATTTCTATCGACAATTTATTAAGGACTACTCAAAGATTGCAGCCTCACTCACAGAACTCACCAAGAAGGACAAGGAGTTCAAGTAGTCGGCCGAGGCCGAAGAAGCTTTTTAAGAGTTGAAAACACGCTTCTCTACTAAACCGATCCTTATAATCTTCGACCCAACGAAGCCTTCTGTAGTAGAGACCGATACCTTAGACAAAGCTATTGGAGCATGTCTAAGCTAGGCTGACGATAAAGGAAAACTTCGACTAGTAGCATACCTGTTAAGGAAGTTTACTTTAGCTGAGAGCAACTATAAGGTCCACGACAAGGAACTCCTTACAATCATCGAAGCTTTTCGACATTAGCGAGTATATCTCGAGGGACAAGCCCACAAGACAAAGGTCATCTCGGATCATCAGAATCTCTCGCGATTCCTAACAATGCACATCATAACAGGACGACAGATGCAGTAGTACCAGGATATTATAACCTTCTGAATGAAGATTTACTACTAGAAGGAATCCGAGAATGCTCGAGCAGACGCTATAAGCAGAAGAGAAGACTACATAAAGGGCGAACCCAAGAAAGGTATTCAGTTGCTGGTTCGCAACGCAGATAGCACCCTTTAAGTCAACAAGATTGCTATAACATCAGTCGTAGATGCGAGTGCTATTCCTAATGCAATCCGGAAAGCCCTACGCAACGACAGTCTAGCAAGAAGCATAAGAGAATCCCCTAAGGAACATTCGGAGTTCTAGGATAGGTACAGATTACTCGAATTCGAAGGACGAATCTATATTCCTCCTCCGATACGCGAACAAGTAATATAGGCGCATCACAATAGCCCGATTCGTAGATATCCTAAAGTTACTAAGATGGTCCAGACAGTACAAGCTCAGTTTTGGTTTCCTAAGATGAGACTTGCTATCGAAGACTACATCAAGAAGTGCAATATCTATCGACGAACGAAGTATGACTGACACCTACTATATAGTAAGCTTTAGGCACTTCCAGTACCCACACAGCCTTAGCAGTTAGTAGCTATAGATTTTGTTGTCAAACTACTATCATCGGACGATCTAGTAACTCAGGAACCTTACAACAGTATCCTAGTAGTAACTGATCGGTTCACGAAGTTTAGAAGGTTCATTCCGTACAGGGAAACCTGGACAGCGGAGCAGTTAGCCCGCGTGTTCGTGAAAGAAGTAGTCGCCAACTATAGCATACTATGTTAGCTGATCTCGGATCGAGACAAGCTATTCACATTTAACTTCTGGACAGAATTGATGAAGATAGTAGGCGTGAAGCACAAGCTCAGCACAGCTTATCACCCTTAGATAGATAGACAAACAGAGAGACTTAACCAGATCCTAGAACAGTATCTCAGATGTTATATCAACAACAACCAGGACAACTAAGTAGCCTTGCTACTAGCATAGATCTTGAATCTTGATTATTCAGAATCAGGAGGGGCTCAATCAGGAATCAATTCAATCAGGTATGCGATTATTCAGTAATCAATCAGTAATCAGGTGTCATTCAAGACCTTAATCGTCTTCACTATCCACATCTTGGCTGTCTAGTCTCATGTCAGCAATACCCTTCTTTTGCCAGTCCTTAGAGAGCTCTGAATGTCTAATGGTGGCACTGTCCAGCTGCGAGCGTTCCCACGACGTAGTACGCCTTGCACTACTGAACGTCCGCTCTGATTCAGCGCTCATTGCAAATGCAGACAAAACGTCAATCGCTAGCTGAGACAACGCCAAATAAGATTGTCTTTGAAGGGGTGAAGCCCACCACTCGATTACGCTGAGCTGCCGTCCATCTACTAGAGGAAGCTTACACGGCTGTGCATTGACGAAGGCAGTAAAGTTATCTTCATCTGGAACGACGTCTTGATCCTGCTGCCACTTCTCAAAAGCCGAAAGTTCTTTGTTGCTGGTAGCAGTGTATGGAGGGTCTGGCTGCAGTCGCTGCTTGTAATCAAGCCACAAGTCTCTTGCTCGTTTCAAACCGGTTGTAAGCCATTTCTTCTTCTCGTTTGTCGTCCAGCGCTTCTTCAGCCACTTGACACGGCGCTCGGGGTGCAGGAGAAGTGCTGTTATGTAAGCTCCAGATTGATCGATGAGGCTGTAGTATTTCTCGAACAACAACCAAGCTGTGTTGATTGGTCTGAGCATGACATCGCGGCGTGTGTGAAGTATTTGCTGCTTCTCGAAATGGTTGATCAAAAATTCCATGCTTGGTTGGAAGCTATCAAGGGTTGTCTTGTGACCTTCGCTCTTCTTTGTAACTTCTTTGAATGGTGCTAGGAAGTCTGCAATATGCCTCAGAAGTCGCTAATCCTCATCTGATAGAACCATTAGCTCAAGAGAGTCGTGATATCGAGCCAGCAGTGTATCAAGGATGGGTCGCGCTTTAAAGGCCTCCTCAATCATCAGCAGCCAGCCGTTCCAGCATGTCTCGCCTGGTATCTTTGGAACGGCGGAATGCAACTCTGGAAAGCTCTTTGCAATTGTCTTAAATGCCTGCCAGAAACGATCCTCTCTCAATGCAACAGCGAGCGCTCTGAGCTTCTGCAACGCCGGCTGTTTGACAAGCCCGCCATCCGTAGATTCCATGCTGACAAGACTCTCGTTGTCGAGCTGATTGTCCAACTGAGATAGTTCAGCACGAGTGTAGGCAATCTCAGCGGCCTCTACGTTATCAGCAAACATAAAGGCTTGAGTTGCTAAATTAATAATATGACCAATGCAGCGCAGTCGCTGCGTCTTCTCGGTCCAATTCGTGACGCCCGAGTCACGCATGTGGCCTTCCACAGTACGAACAAGCGCATCGTTGACAGTGACGTTATCCGAGGTGATCCAGCCAAGCTTGTGAAGCAGTATATAGTCCTGGCATGTCTTGACGAGAAGCGATGCAAGATACGCACCAGTTTTGCGTTGTTCCCTATCCACCTCAACGAGATCCAGGAGCACCTGTCTGAGTGCTCCGTCCTCGTCCACAAATTGACAATTGACGGCCTGGAAATGCTTGTGGCCATGTCTCGCTTTCCAAGTGTCCATCGAGATGTGGAAACAGCTCAGAGACCTGGCGAGCCACTCTATGACGACAAGCTGTTGCTCCTCGAATTGTCGCTTGATACGAGGCCGCAGGGTAGTAGCGGCATTAATAAGAGCATGTCCAGCTTCGGGATTAGCAGCGAGTATCATATCCTTGAAAGTCTCACTCGTAACACTCAAATGTGATAGGCTGCAGGATGTGATAAAACGAGTGACTGCGTTTCGGAAGCGTTGTTTGTCCACTGCATTCTTCATGATGACGCTGGCCCGGATGGCATCGTCTGTTGCTTTCTTGTAGGCCATATTTTGAAGACCCTGTTCTATCGACTGGTTCCGGTAAGTCTCGGCGGGCTGGAGCATTGCCCTCCCAGCAAGGATGCCATGCGTCCTGAGATGGCCAGCCGCGTTAGAGGAGATATTACACCATGCACAAAACTCGCAGTAAAAGAGCTTCTGCCTATGGTCGTTCTGCTCTTCTTCGTGTAGCAATCTCTCGCGCGAGTACCTCTACAACTGTTCGTCTTTCTGCCAGCGACCTGTCTTAGCGCTTTCCCGCTTCCGCTTTAGAGTCAGCGCACGATTGAGGTACGTAGGCGTTGGGGTGAACGGTGTAACAGAGGATGCGTGGGACTCGGCCGAGTCCGGCGTCGGAATTGGTACATCAAAGACATCTTCCTCTGCTGCATCCAGCGGACCTGATACTCTAGGGTTAGAAGCCCTCGCATTGTGATTGCCACTGCCATTCACATATACACCATGACGCTGTGATCGAGTGCCCACCATTGCGTCACGCGACAAACACTTGAGTATTGCTTTGATGAAAAAATCTGGGCGAAGGCTGCGAGAATGCGGCGTATAATTTTTTCGCCGACGTTGTCCCGCCTGATTACTGATTGAATCTGATTATTCAGGTCCGGGCTTAATCAGGGACCTGATTGATTGATTACGTAATTGAATACCTGATTAAGAAAATCAAGATTCAAGATCTATGGCTACTAGTCGCCCAGATCGCATACAACTAGTCGCTAACGACCACGACAGGCACATCGCTATTCTATACGAATTTCGGTTTTGAACTAAAGGACATCTCAGGAGCTATAGGAGAAACATCAGACCATAGTGGTCTGAATCTGAATTGGATTCAACAGGGATTATGAATATTCATATGAATCTGAATCTGAATTCGGATTCCTGAATATTCACCATACATTCAGATTATTCAGGTTACCCATAGTGTTAGGGTTGTAATTCGATCCTACGGCTCCTCCATAGGTCCTCACAGACATAGTCTAGGGTCCAACAGATGTCCCTGATCCGCGTCTTACTGCATCAGGTAAGGCGCTCTCTCACAATTCCAGCTTGAATGACGTTTCAAGGGAGGGACCTTGGGGTCTAACGGCTGCTGCTCTGCAGATACCGGGATGAACGCAGGAGCTGCAACGTCGATCGCTGATGGTCAATGGCCTCACCAAGCCCATGCCTCGTCCTCTACCTCGCGAGCATCGAGCACCGATGGCGAAGGATGTTGGACACCTGATACAGTCCGATCTCTAAAGCGCAAGCGATCAGCATTCCCAAACACCAAAGAAGTCCACCCCGCCTGGACGTATGCTCGTACGCGTCTACTGCACGAGCCTGAGCGCAACTGTCATTACCAAAAGCTCTTTTACTGCAAGCAATGTGACTACTGCCAACCAATTCAGAACGCTGAGCAGCATCTCCGGTCCAGCCATAGCGTGCGCCTCAAGCGAGTCACGGTGTCGCCGATTATCGACGCCCTGCAAAGACAGAAAGAGAAGGGCGAGTCGCTAAGTCGTACGGAACAAGAGAAACTACTGTTCAATGTCCTGGATAAACGCCGTTTTCGGGATGCACTGGCGCGATTTATCGTGCGAGCGAATGTCAGCCATCGCGTAGTAGAGCTCGATGAGTTCGAGGAGCTTTGTAGAGCACTCAATCCGCAATGCGCGCAGACACTGTTGAGGTCGCACACATCTATACCACGGCAGATACATTCCAACTACGAGCAGCAGCGCCGTGTCGTGGCTCTGGCGCTGTAGTCTTCTGCATCATGCATCAATATTTGTACAGATAGCTAGACGAGCAGCGTCAACCATCAAGGGGAGTTCCAGTCTATCTATGCCAGATTCGTCAGTCGAGACGGTAGGCTCCAGCATGCACTTCTCGCTATGCCCGAGCTACGCTATGGACATGCTGGCGAGCTGGTCGCTCCTCTTGTCATACACACTCTCGAATCGTATAGTATCGAGAAGAGGCTAGGCTACGTCACTGCTGACAATGCTAGTGCCAATGATACATTATGTCGGGCAATTGAGGAGTCCTTGTTAAAGCGCCACGGCCTCGACTGGAATGCTAGGCAAAATCGATTGCGCTGTCTTGGTCACGTGCTCAATATCGCTGTATAAGCCTTCCTCTTTTGCCGAAACGAGGAAGCCTTCGACATGGCCACACAGCGGGTACTCAACTCCGGCTCTGTAATCGAGGATGCTGTAGTTAGTGAGGGGGGCTTCGCGAGCTATAGCCTGTTGAACAAGGTGTATCGGCTGGCCGTTACAGTGCGCAACTTGGCACTGCACAAAGAGTTTAAAGACCTTGCAGGAAAAGTGTTAAAGCTCCCCGGCGAGACCCGGTGGAATGCCTGGTACGGGCTTCTCGCTGACGCACTCGAATGCTGCGATGCCATCGCTAGGATGATAGACTGCCACGTCCAGCTCGAAGCTTTGAAGCTAAGCTGCGACGAATGGCAAACCCTCTAGGACGCCTCCGATTTCTTGCAACCGTTTCACCAAATCACGATGCTGAGTCAGGGCGACCAGGCCACCTTCGATAGCTTTCAAGTGCAGATTGATTTCCTGATCAAGCACTATAGGGATAGCGAGCGCAAGTTCACTTCTAAAGCGACGCTGCTTGCTGTAATCAACACTAGTTGGATTGCATTTAACAAGTATTACGAGCTGTCAGATGATGTGCTGGTGCACGCGGCAGCTGTTCTGCTCCATCCCGGGTATCGAAAAGCGTACATAGACAAAGTCTGGAAGAAACGCTGGATCAAGCCCGGCATCGAGAGGGCGAAGAAGCTTTTCCAGACTCGTTACCAGCAACGCACAATAGGATCTTCTATGCCTGACGCAGCGGAACTGAATGAAGCTCTAACGGCGTGGGACATCCATCGCACCAGCTTGTTACAGTCGCTCACGTCCTAAAGCCAAGACGAGTTCACTGCCTTCGTCAATGCCATGCCTACAAAGATTGCAGGAAGTCCTATCGAATGGTGGAGCCATCCTGATCAGAAAGCCGCTTATCCCCAATTGTGGCAAATGGCGATCGATTGCTTGAGTGCGATGCCGATGAGTGCCGCCAGTGAGTCAAGCTTCAGCGGGATGAGGAGGACGATCACCTGGTCGCGCAGCCAATTGGGCAGGCAGGTGATCGAAGAGGGAGAATGCCTCAAAGACTGGCAGCGCCGTGGCTATGCCTGCCAGATTGACGATGACTACGACTCGGATAGCTCTGATGACGAAGATTCGCTCGCGCCTGCTCGAGAACAGATTCGAAATAGTTAGACCGTTGACAAGCTAGTAACTTCACTCACCCTGACATCTGCCAAGACTTGCCAAGAAATGACGTATTGAATAAAACCTGAATACTGAATAATGGGTATCTGAATTGAATTGAATCTGAATACGAGTTTCTGAATCTGAATATTCAGATTCAGACCACTATGCATCAGACAACCTAGCAGCTACCTGGCAAGCGAAGGAGATGCAAGAGTTGCACGAAAACCTTCAGCTCGATTTGATATTCCGATGTCAACAAATAGTAAAGCACGCAAACCATAAAAGGCTTAGAGGACCAACCTTTAAGGAGGGGGATAAGGTTTATCTCTTACAGCGCAATATCAAATCCGACAAACTAATAAAGAAATTGGATGTAGTCAAACTAGGACCATTCAAGATTCGGAAGTTTAAGGGACTAGTCAGTTTCGAACTAGAGCTACCCAAACGAATGCGCATACACCCAGTATTCCATAAATCGTTACTAGAACCTGCAACACCAGATGCCACGCTACAACAGGGTGTCAGGGACATCGATCCCGAAATACAAGAACCTATCTACTAAGTCGAGCGGATCCTTAGGGAACGAACTGTTCGCAGTCAGTAATAGTACTTAGTACGATAGGAAGGATACGACCATATAGAAGACTCTTAGCAACTCAGAGAACACTTTGAGTCGTAGAGGCCAATTAATGAGTTCTATTAATAGCAGCAGTCGTAGCATCTAGGTTCCAGATGTCATCCTAAGAGGCAGGCGGTATTTTAAGAATGCTATAAAAGGCGAACAGTTGTTCGGCCGCCTCTACACTAAAGGTTTCTTCGGCTGGAGGCAGAGCTTGCTCTAGAGCATCCTCCGCCTCTAACTCTTCTAGCTCCTTAGCAACTATAGCATTAGCCTAGGACTCGGAGAGGCGCAATTGTTTATGCAGTCGGATTTTCTTTATCCGATAGGCAGTTAAGTCCTGTAGAAGTTTGGACTGTTTCTGCAATATCTTAATCTCCTCCTCTTCGATCTTTTCGATATCGCAATGCAAGGCGTCCTAGGCATCGCAAAGCTTTATCCACTACGGATTCGAAAGGGACATGTCGTAGTGTGGTTTGCCCTTGCGCACACACTCGGAGCATTTTAGAGATTAAGGACCAACGATGTATTTAGGAACTTCAGTTTCACCCCTCGAGGGCTTCGCATTTCGACAGGTAGTGTAAGGCGCCATTTTGTAACCAGATTTCGTTATCTCGAAGGCAAGTTATTTACGAGAAAGAGATTTAGAGGAAGACATCGCAACTTGAACTTCGAAGTTAGATAGGCACGTCACAGCTATATATAAGCTTCAGGGACGAAGCTAGGCCAGGAGGGGGATAGTGTAGTGAGCACCCCAGAAGTCCTAAAAGTGATCTTCGCTGGTTAGCCAGCGAAGCGAGCCACTCACACGTGAGGAGTCACGTGAGCAAGCAAGGCGAGCAACGACTGCTCGATCTCGGATCGAGCATGAGCATTGATTGCTCAGTTAAGGACTGAGCATATACGAGCCTCCTTAGTATATAAGACAGTGGAGTTTCCATCTTTCATAGGAGCCTCGTGCTCAACTTAAGTAACTAACTTGGAGTCATTGTTCATAACGCAACTTGATCATTGTGCTACTCAGAACCCTTCTTCCTTACCCTGAAACCCTTAGTACCTCGCTAGGTATTCCTACCCCGAGTACACCCCATTACAATCGGCCCTATATACAAGTCTATTCTATTATATGTATGCAGCAATGCTGCTGTATTTGCAAGGCGCATTCAGTAATCGATCTACCTATTCTTTATAGGTTAACTATAGAAGAGCGATTGCATTGATAACATTCGACATTGCTGGTTTAAAAGGCTATTTGCCCCTTGCAATTGATACTGCTGCTACGCATAGGAGGATATATATTGGTTCGCAATATAGCTGCAGTTATGTATCTATACTATAGCCCCAGTTCTGAGCCTGGGTTCCTATTGCAATAATCCTGGATACTAAAATCCTGTGCTCTTCTCTAGGACTATTCACCTAATGCTTGAGCTTAGCCTAGAGTGTTGGTATCAGGCTACTAGATGTATCTACTGCAATTGTGTAGTTAGGCCTTCGCAATAGCGCATCTACTAGATTTATCTTTCTAGGACAGTGTTTGATCTCAAAGTCGAATGCTACTAAGAAAGTGGCCCACCTCGCTTGCCTTCTATTCAGCTGTTTCAGCATTATGAAACCTTTGAGGTTATTATGATCTGTTAGCACTTGCACTGTATGCACTGCGCCTTTAAGATAGTGCTGCTAATGCTTAAAGGCACCTACAATAGTCAGCATCTCTTGATTATAGGTCTCATAGTTCTGTTCTGTAGGGATAAACTTCCTTGACCAGAATGCTATAGAGTGCTATTAGGGGTTCTCTCTGCTAATGCTCTGTAATTGTGATAGTATGCTAGAGTATACAAAGTTAGACGCATCAGTCTCAACTTTTATGGCTGTATTAGAGTTATAGTGGACTAATACTAGTGCCTCTATAAAGGCTGTGCAGAGGGTACGAAATGCATCTGCTGCCTCATCATTAAGCTAGAGAGGCCCTAGCTTTCTGCTATTTATAGACTCCTTCAGTAATAATGTTAATAGTTATGCAATATGAGAGTAGCCTTATATGAAATGCCTATAGAAGTTAGCGAACTTAAGGAACTATTACACTTCTTTATAAGTAGTAGGCTATAGCTATACTGCAACAGTGTCGACCCTCTGTAGGTCTATTAACACACTTTCGCTTCCTATAACAAAACCTAGGAACTCTACTAAGTCTATAAAGAAGTAGCACTTCTTCTAGTTCGCATAGAGGATATACTTCTAAAGTCTTTCTAATACAAGTTAGAGGTGCTTTGTATATTCCTCTGCATCCTTACTATAGATCAGAATATCATCTAAATAGATGATGTAGAACTCATTAAGATAGCCTGCTAATGCTCTGTTAATATAGGCTTGAAATGTGGTAGGAGTATTAGTTAAGCTAAAGGGCATCACTATATACTCGAAGTATCTATAGCAGATGCGAAATGCAGTCTTCTACTTATCCCCTCTCTTAATTAGAATCCTATAATAGGCATCCTTTAGATTAAGGGCAGTAAACACTTTTGCACTATTCAAATAGTCTAGTGTCTCACTAATAAGAAGTAAAGGACATCTATCTTTTACTGTGATATTGTTTAATCCACAATAATTAACACAAAGGTATAAGCTACTATCCTTCTTTCATATAAAGAGGATTAGAGCACCTGCTTTAGATATGCTATAGCATATCTAACTATTCGCTTCTGTAGTACTAAAGTAGTCTCTTAGGGCTACTAGCTCTATAGCTAAGAGATTCCTTAGAGGCTGGAATAGCAGCACTATTCTAGGCTTTAAATCGATCGCATGCGAAGCCTTAGCTACTTGCATGTCACGGGCGTGAGGCGGATCGTGCGGAGAGTAGGTATGAGAGCGTGACGATTCGGATACAGAGCTAACTACGGACTGAAGGCCAACCTTAATGTTAATCCTATCGACAGGACATAGCTCAAGGAGCTACGTATCGGTTGCAAAGTGCGAAGTCAGGAGTAAGCCGAAGCCTCGGCTTACCTTCTTGTCATATCAATTCCGGATGCCTGAGGCAGGGTCACCGCTGGGGTGACCCTGTCACGTGATCTCAGCTGGACTTCCGTATGTGCCACAGCTTGCCCATGACACTACTCCCCTCTTAAGGGTCGATCTCCTGAGAGACAAACAAGCGAGGCTATTATATGACGAACGGAGGGAGCGGCTTCTCACCATAACGACAGTAGAAGTTGTGAACTAGCTTAGGGACATCTTCGAAGATCGTTCGGGCAGACTCAAGAGTCGGGTCGTCGTATCCAGTCCAACAGACAAGGTACTAGAAGCCTCGTCCTCTATAGCAGCAGTCGAGGACTTCAGCGACTTCGTATTCATGCGTATTTTCAACGAGGACAGGCGGAGGCGGTTCGAGGACTTGTCTAGGCAATGGGTCGTTCGCAGCGAGGTATAGTTAGTTAATGTTAAACACATCGTGTATCGTGAGATAGTCAGGCAGGTTAAGTCGGTACGTGTATAGGCCTAGAACTTCGGCAATCGGGAACAGGCCTAAGTTCTTCTAGTCGAGCTTTTTCTTTGGGCGGAGCGTTTTTAGATTCTTAGCATTTAGCCACACGAGTTGGCCTTTGTCGAAGCGTGGAGCAGTCGAGCAGGAACAGTTAGCAGAGTCCTTATAACGAGCTTGTGCAAGGAGAGTCTGTTCGCGGAGGAACTCGAGGATCATAGACATATAGTCGACGAATGTATCGGCTTGTCGGGCGGCTGGCGTATTAGGGGCTTTAATCGGTTCGATACCGAGGCGAGGGTGGTAACCATAGTTTGCAAAGAAGGGGGTCGTTCTAGTAGTCTCGGATTTCATTGAGTTTGCAGAGAACTCGGCGTACAGGAGCCAGTCTACCTAATCATCTTGAAGGTAGGACACGTAGGCGCAGAGGTGTTGTTCCAACACTGCGTTCATTCGTTCGGTTTGGCCGTCGCCCTAAGGGCAGTGCGCAACAGTTAACTTGGTATCAAACTAAAGTCGGTTTGATAGGTGTTCCCAGAACGAGTTCACAAAACGGATATCGCGGTCGGATACTATAGAAGTCGGGATGCTGTATAGGCGATAAATCTCTCGAACGAATAGTCGGGCTACCTCTTCAGCACTATCAGTCATCAAGTAGGGAACGTAGTGTCTCATCTTTGTAAGTCGGTCGACGACTACGAGGATCGCGTCGAATCTATTCGACTTTAGTAAGTGCGTAATAAAGTCAATGGATATATCTTGCTATAGGCGTTCGGGTATCGGTAGCAGCTGCAACATGCCTTGGTGTCTATCGTGTCGTAGTTTCATTCTTCTATATGTTTGGCAGTTTTGGATGTAACAGCGCGTGTCGGTATTTATTCCTTTTTAGTAGTAGCTTCGAGAGAGTAGTTCGAACGTCTTAGCTCTACCTGGATAGCTAGCGGACGGGTGATCGTGATGTTGTTAAAGGATTCTTATCCTAAGCTCATCGGAATCAGGGACGTATATCTTTTTGCAGTAATAGAGGATTCCTTCTTAAGCTTAGTATTAAGATAGCTGTAAGAACGGGTGCTTATTCTTGCCTTGCTCGACTGCGTGTAAGACGGATAGTACGTTCTCGTCGTTCTGTGATTCTTGTCGTATCGCTTCTTTAATTAAGGGAGGCGGATCAGAGCTCGGACTTAGTGTATTTACGATTTTCGGCGGGTCTTGCTATTGCAAAGCGGATTTTGTCGTCGTGTCTGAATCTCCTAGTTCTTACGGGTCTAATAGCATGTGTCTTGTCTGATTTTGCTTGTCGGATCCTGAGATATTCGTATTTATAGTAGGATAGTACTTTAAGATCGGCTCTGCGAAGTGAACTTTCTTCTGCATAGGTTTAGGGATCTGTAGCGGAGTCGGCAGTAAGTCGAGATTCTCTCTCTTAAGCATTATACAGCTCTGGTGTTCTAGTCTTTTATCCCCCTCTTTAGGAAGATCTTCTGACCTCCTGGTCAGCGCGTCGGGCTTCTCGCCTTGTTTTCCGGGTTAGTACGTAATCTTAAAGTTAAAGCGCGAGAGGAATTCGGACTAATAGGCCTAGCAGCGATTTAACATCTTCGTGGACATAAAGTATTCCAAATTGCGATAGTCAGACAGGATAAGGATCGGGTTCTCGGAGCCTTTAAGTTCTGGGCACCATTCTTTAAAGCATCGGATAATCGCAAGTAGTTCTTTATCATAAATCTCGTAATTGCACTCGACTGAGGAGTGTTTCTTCGAGAAAAAGGCGACTAGATAGAGGATATTCTCTTCGTCGTACTGTAAGAGAACTCTAGCGGACACGAAGTCGGAAGCATCGGTTTCGATGACTACTTGCTTAGTCTAGTCGAACAGTCGTAATGTTAGAGCAGAAGCAACAGTACTTTTCAACAACTAGAAGGCGTCTTCGTACGATCGAGTCTAGTTAAACAGGGCATTCTTTTTCGTAAGATTGATTAATAGGGTAACAATCTTCGAGTAATCACAGATGAATCGTTAGTAGAAGTTGCAAAAGCCATTGAATCAGAGTATATTAGTAGCAGATCTTAGGGTCTTCTATTCGAGGATAGTCTTTATTTTTTCGGGGTCCATCTTGAATCCGTCTTGGCCTACGATTAGGCTGAGGAACTTCGTTTCGGTTATAAAGAATTCGCATTTCGAGAGCTTAGCGAAGAGGCCTATAGATTAGAGTCGTTCGAGTACTTTTCGGACATAGTCAATATATTCTTCTTTCGTTCTACTATAGATCAGGATATTATCGAGGTACGCGGAACAGAACTGGTTAAGATATTCGCGGAGCAAGTCGTTTATGAACCTCTGAAATGTA